>JAODKE010000038.1:5680525-5694479 GCA_026779605.1 Mormyrus hasselquistii
GCCCTGACCGGTGACGGCCGGGTGCGCCGTGCCCCCTTTGGGCGTCGGGGGGTTTTCAGCTTCCGGTTCCTCTCTTTGTGTGGGGGGGGGGGGGGGGGGGGGGGGCTCTCTCTGTTGGCACGTTTGTCCTCCTCCGTGTGGGAGCTTGTTTGTAGAGACAGCTGGGATTAAAGGCTTCCCCGTGAGACGGTAACGTGCCGCTTTTGGGCGTCTCATGATAATGCCCCACAAAGCCACTTGTGAGAGTCGCACAAGATCCCTCAGAGGGTCCGTTCATGCATGTATTGAAAACACAGACTTTGTTTTCTCTCCAATACAAACCGGTGAGAACTTCCAGGGAGGCCGATCTGAGCGGAGCTTGAAAAAGGCAAACAAAAGCTGGGCGATTTCATTCGTAATCTGGGGTCACCGATGCACATGTATGTGAGGCAGGTTAAGGATGTGTGATGTGTACAAAACAGGAACTGCTTTCAGGGTCTGTCCTCAGCTACCATGTCAGAAAATTAAACTGTATATCAGCCAAAAGATCCCCTAGAAAGGTTTATTTGTGCTATTCTCTTAATTTTAGAATAATTATACAGACATCAAAATTGTAAGATGGCATATATGGAACTTATGCATTGACCAAAAACATATTAAACAAAAAATAATAATTTCTTGGTTGGGGTGGGTTCTGTGGGTTGGGACTCAGATGGTTGCTGGTTCAAATCCCTGGGTTGGCAGAGTTATCCCACCATTGGGCCCTATGGCAAGGCTTGTTACGTGCTCCCGGCTACCAGTCTGGTGCTAACATAGATGGCAAGTAACAGTCATACTGACAGTGGAAGACTGAACGCCCACAACGCAGACAGTAAACAGGTTTTATTTAACATAGTATAATATTGCAAAATGATAACATGTAAACGGACGGGACAGTGGACGGCGCCAAAGAAAAGAACATAAAAGAACCGAACTGACCGACAAACATAAATCCAGGAAGAGGCGCCCGCCCCGTACCTGATGTATCTAAACATAGGACCAACCTACGTGAGGGAATGTACACGCGTGTTCCCTGTCCAGGCCTCATGGACAGCAAGGACAGCAGGTTCCGTAGCTGCTGACCAAGAAAGGCAGCGAGTATCAAAACAAGTAAACAACATTGAGTCACATGCACAATAGGTTTGCTAAAAGCCCCAAATAACCATGCACCCCCCACTCTAGTTCCCAGGCCAACTTCTAAACGAGAATGTTGTTTACTCCCCCTCCCCTCCATTTCACTGACTCGTGAACGGTGATTTATGACATCACCCCGATCCGCTGATGGAGGCAGACGTTGGCAACGAGGTGCGATGATTGGCCACCGGAGGAACACATGGCTGTCCGCAAGCTGCAATGAAACACACAGGTTCACAAGTGCAGCTACGGGCTTTGCATGTAACAGGCCCCTAATTGCTCCAGGGACAGACTGACCCTACTGTATCCTCCACACCAGTTTCCCAGTTGGGATGCTTTTCCAGCTGTTCTGAAGAAGCTCCCACATACAGTATATGCTGAGCTCTCAATGGCGGCTTTTCCTTCACTCTCTGGTCACACTCCCCCAAAGCCATTTCTACTGTGCTTAGGTCAGGTGGCCTGGTCATGTGATGTGAATTTATCACTCCCCTTGTACAGTGGTGTGTCCAAACTTTGAACTGGTAGACAGCTGACAAACATCACTGGGCCTGTTTCTTTAGTGGGAATAGACAGCGAACACGTTCGGAATTTATGTGATTGTTTATTCTCACGTTTTTATATGTAGAGATCTGTGATTATCTTAAGTACAATGAAAGGGACTAATTGTATTAAAACACACATATAGTGTGAATAAGTGTTATGCTGCATGTCGTATAAAAGTTTCTCTTTTTATTCCTGCTGTGCTTTGCCTCAGAGTCGTGCGCTTTATCGGCTCGGGCAGATCTGAGGACGCCCTGAGACCTGTTATGTGGGCCTCCCATGGCGCTCAGCAGCAGGACAGAGTGCTGGCTGCAGACAGCACATGGTCCGGTTCTGCTGGGCGCTTATTAGGCGACATGCAGCATCTCCCACATGGACTCCCCTTTATCTCAGCCGCCCGTGGATGGTGGGTCTGGGGTCCTGCTGGATCAGTAGACGATGTTTCAACACAGCGGATTACGCCGTTAGGGCATTTTAAATGGCACTCTGCGTGGCAGAGAAATGTAGCGTTAACACGGAGCCTGTCACTTCTTGATAACATCACGCTTAAGCGCTTTAACCCTTTCGGACCCAGTGCGCTGCCGTTGCTGTTTGCGTGAAAATTTGCTACAATTAACACCCCAGACCTGCTTTGAAGCCTGAAAATAAGCAACTTTACAACTCAGCGTCTCTATGTGTCATTTCAGACATAAATCAGATAATGATACCCTTACTTTACCATTTCTTATCGCACCTCTGGAGAATTTTCTGTGCTGCAATTCCCAAGTCTGTGTTTATTACATGTGCTTGAAATAGGTTTTGCCAATATGAGGAAGATTTAATACTTTGAACTTTATTGTTAGCCAACATGTGCTGGATGTGACACGTGGCTCACAGTTTCCGCGAAAGTTGTTTGTGTTTTTCCGCTACCGGAATTTCGAACGGCAATATCTCGGAAGCTATTATTCTCAGAAATTGTGATGCATAGCATTTAAATCCCCCCCACCCCCCAGATGACACGGGCAGAATTGGTCGCCTTGCTTTGGCCACAGCACTGCACGAGGAGAAGGATCTCTACAGCTGCGGAACAGAACAATCCTCTCCTACGGTAGATATACCTGATGGGAAAGTGGAGGGAAGACAGAGAGAAAGTGTGTTACGTCCCGAGGGCTTCGTCCATGTCAGTGTTATGAAGATGAGTGACAAATCCATGCCGTCACCCTGTGGCCAATGGAAAGCCGCTGGAGTCTGTCTTATGAAGACAATTAGCTGGATTGCAGGCTTGTTCCTTTGAGAAGCCTGTTCCTTTGTTTAGGGTCTAGCTGTTATTTGGTATATGGAAAAACCTTATTTATGATCATTTGTTTTATTGCATCATTATGAGATGCGGCCCTCTCCCTCTTTTTATCTCTCTCCCTCTCTGTCTCTCTCTCCCTCTATCCATCTCACTCCTTCTGTCTCTCCCTCTGTCCATCTCTCTCCCTCTCTGTCTCTCTCTCTTCCTCTATCCATCTCACTCCTTCTGTCTCTCCCTTTGTCCATCTTTCTCCATCTCACTCCCTCTGTCCATCTCTCTCTCATCTCTCTCCTCCTCTCTGTCTGTCTCTCTCTCCCTCTATCCTGTCTCATTCCTTCTGTCTCTCCCTCTTCATCTCTCTCCCTCTTTCTCTCTCTGTCACTCTCTCTCTCTCCCTCTATCTCTGTCATTCTTTCTCCCTTTCTCTCTCTGTCACTCTCTCTCTCCATCTCCCTCCCTCCTTCTCTGTCTCTCTCTCTTTCTGTCTCTCCGTCTGTGACTGCCTCTCGCTCTCCCTCTGTCCTTCTCTCTCTCCTCCTCCCTTCTTGACCTTTTCCATCCTTCCCGCTCCACTGCCTGACAGACACCTCCCACCCGCCCTGTAGCCCGGAGACTCACACAGTTTGGCTCCCGCAGTTCAGGATCTCACAGGAGGCTTTTTGGGTCGCATCCCTGCCTCTGATCTTCGTCTCTCACGTGCGCCTCTTGCACCTGCCAGTAATAAGCGATTTATGATGGGGAAAAAAAGGGACACTCAGTCATGGGCGTAATGGATGTAGCCGCCTGGCTCAGCCTGTGTATTTCGCATCCTCTTGGAAGGCGAGCTGACTTTCGACAGGCTGTAATTTCATAACAACATAAACAGCTATTTCCCATATTGGAGCTCATTAGCTTAGCGCCCTCTTGGCTCTCTGCCCGCCTGTCGCTCGGAACAATGGGCTCCCCGTGCGCGCCCTGGCGATGCACCAGGCAGGTGCGCTGCGGCACGGCACTGCACGGGGCTCCTTTCACAGCCTCGCTTCCGGTCCCGCCTAACTCTCCCATGGCCCCCGTTCGTCTGTAACGTCTCGTGATCCCGTTACCGGTGGCTGCTCTCACTGCAATAGGGCTCCTGATGCGGCATGGAGTCGTTGGGGGGTGGGGGGTCTGCCTTTTCTGGGGCTCTAAGCACCGCTTTAGGGCCCTAAGTGGGAGGGGGGTGACCCGGCAGAGCGGCTTCTTCCCCCCCCCTCTCCCAGCCCTCGGGGCCAAGCCAAGCGATTAGACAGGCCGGGGGAGGAAAGGGGGGGCCCACTTTCCCACCAGGAGACGCCTATGCATTTTTTATTAACACATTAGCCAGCCCTGCATTGAAATGCATGGAAGTAATAATGTGGAGACGTTGCCGCTGCCTTTCTGTGCCGCTCCATCATCGTTCCATTTCTGCGTCTTTCTCTGAGCGTTTCCATTAGCCGCGCAATTTCCCCGCGCTAATTTCAGCTGAAGTTAAGGCCGCGCACGGGTTCTCAGCCGCGCGAGTGGGAGTAAGCGCGCCGCTAAAGGCGCACGGCGAAGATGTAAATCGTGCCCATCTAGGGCTGCATTACCAGCGCGTGGCAGGTTGGGGGCGCTGTGGCGCCTGGTGAATGAGGCCTATGGTTCGTTATGTGGTGCCACCAACGAGGACCTCAGCGATGCATCTGGACACCCTGCCGTCGCGATGGTGGCGGCCTTAATAAACGAAATGCCACAGAGCTGCCCCCCCCCCCCAGTCTGGCACAGGTGGCACATAACCCTGGCACTTTTCTGACTGCGATAATTAAGACCAGCAGAAGAGCACGGAGCTGCACCTGTACTGAGGAAGACTACACCCTACTTAATATGCACCACCATCTTCGGTAAACTCATTTATATTTTTACACTTTTTGATGCGGCTAGGGCCTGGGGAAGAGTGTGTGTGGATAATGGTAGCTTTGGTTTTGGGGGGGGAGTTTCCGGGCCTAGTCTTGTCTTTTTGAGGCCCGAATGCAGTTAAAAAAAACTCAAAAGCTGTATTTGATATAACCTCCTCCTGAAATCTTATTAAAAAAGGATTCAGAAAGACTCCTTCAGGACCAGCGGATACATGGCCAGGCTGGGTTTATTTCATACTCAGTTCTAATTAGACTCCTGATTTTTATAGCTATGTGTGGCCCCTACAGCCAGAGTCCCATGTCTTGCCTGAAGTCACATGTAATAATTCGGAATGACACACAAATGACAGCTTGAAGCGATTCAAAGTGCTGCCTGGGAGAGAAATGAGACGGCAGGCGGAGGCGGGCTGATGCCCGGCACGGGGATGGATGCACCGTTACTGACGTGCCTTAGTCCAGCGGGTCTTCAGACCATAACGGTGATGACACCTCATTGACATGTAATCACACCATGGGACGGCTGTCAGTCGTCAGGTTACCATCATGCGCTGTTTTGCTCATTCATGTTTGTTTTTCATTTTCTTTCCGCTAATCCTGTCTGCCGACGGGCTTTGACAAAAGGGTGCGGTTCGATTCTTGTCTGGGTTAAAAGCTGAAATAATAGCAGTACAATTGGAAGGCAGTGCGGAGCCTGGAAAGAGAGTGAGCTGGGAAATCGGCTTGGTCAGCGAGCGAATTCCTACCAAGCGATACACACAGACCCTAAAACCCCCCAACCTGACCATAACCCTGCAGGCACGCTGATGCTTGCTGTCAGTAATCACAATATCCATCAATCAGTTTTCTATAACCGCGTATCCTATTTAGTGTCGTGGGGGGTTCAGAACCTATACTAGAGGCTACAGGCGCAAGACAGGGAGCAGGGCACCAACATATTGCAATGCAGCCACAAGTCGGGAGGAGCACCAGGTGGGCGTGCAGGCCGCGTGGAGGCAGGCCGCGTGCAGGCAGGCCAAGTGCAGGCCGTGTGCTGGCAGGCCACAGCTGTTGCCGAGTCCTCCAGCTTCTACCGTCCTTGGCAACCGGCCCATCGGATACATCCAGAGGGTTCAGTTTCCCAGAGGAGCCGAACGGGCACCTCTGGCTCAGCTGAGCAGCAGCTGGCCTGTCAGCCTGTACATTGGAGAATGTGCTGAATTGCTGAAAGGACAGAGGAGGCACGTCGGCAGATTGTCGGCAATGCTTCTCAAACTTACTTATTTATTTACCCCACCAAAAACAATACCGGTCTTGCGACCCCCTTTATACGATAAAATCTGGCGAACATGGATTTTCCAAGTGCTCAAAATGCTAACAATAACATTTTAACAAACTTCAGAAGATCATCTCGCGATCCCTCCCAATTATCTGGCAAGCCCACAGGGAGACCATGACCCGCAGTTTGGGGAGCGCTTTCCAAAGGCATCACCCGACTGCACGATCCCTGGCAGGACGCTCAGTAGCTGGTATGAGTACAAGGCCCCAGGTCAACTGGCAGAAGTCACTGTACTTTCTGTCTTTTTCCAAATCTGCACACAGATACTGTACCAAAGCATCTCATACAGACTTTCAGCAAAGTACTGATGTAAGGCCTCAGTTTTCCCACCGGTCCCCATGCAGGAAGCAGCGATATCATCTTCATACTCCTGTGCAGAATCCAAGTAACCTGAGTCACTAATTGAACAGACCAATCTCCCTTCGATAACTTAATCTTGTTCTGCTGTATGAGAATATAGATAACTTTAATCCCTTCCTTAATAAATTTGCTGTTAGTCTAATAAAAAAGAATATTCACAATTTCGCTGAATGTGAACAGAAAGATAAACCCTAACAAAGGATTAATTTGTTGCCAACATGTTCAGGATATCTGAATTATTACAGAGATTAAGGGCCTCCGCTTTCTCCGCACCGATCTGACTTTCATGGTATGTAATTCAATTTATATCTGCATGAAATCTTCTGCTGTTATACGGAAGCGTTCTAGGTGACCTACCTGTGTCTTTGCTTTTTTGCGGTCTAGCAATATAAACTGTAGTTACAATGATTGACGCCAGGGACTGGAGGTGCAGTGGTTAGTACTGTTACTTCACACTTCTGAGACCTGGGTTCGAGTCTTGGTCTTGGCTCCGTGTGTTTGAAGTTTGCATGTTCTCCCAGTGTTGCTGTGGCAATTTCCTCCAGGTACCAATTTGTCCATAGATGTGAATCGTATGTATGTTTGCATGTGAGTGATTGTGCCCTGTGATGGGTTGGCGCCCCATCCTGGGTTGTTCCCTGTCTTGCGCACGTAGCTTCCAGGATAAGCTCCAGACCCCCATGACCCTGAGTAGGACAAGCAGATGGATGGACTGAGACCCAGCAGCCAAGTTTAAATCTCACACTTCATCATGGTGCTTGAGTTTTAGGTCACAAAATGAAGAGCCACTTTGTCAAGGCTCCCCCCTGTCAGGTCTGCATAATGGTATGACCCGTGGGACTCAAGAACACTCTGTACTGATATGTGCCATTCAGAAGATAGGAAAAAGGCACAAGTTGGAAAATCGATTTAACCTGAGTAACATCTGAAACTTAGCAATTTAAATAATCATAAACAATTATATCTATAATATAAATAATTACACCTATAGAAGCAAAATTTTGTATGATAACTTAACCCTGAAAATCCTCAATCCTCTTATTCATCGTGCTAAACAGAGCTGCTGTTGTAAACGTTTCTCCTCCTCTTGGCGACCGTGGATATCGCGTCTGCACGCCAAAAACACTCCTGTCTCCCTCCCTCCCTTGTCGTTCCTGAGAGCAGCGCCTTTTTTTGCGATGCTGATGTGATGCATTTACTCTCAATATAACAAATGGCTTGGGATATTAAAATGAACAACCCATTTTGAAATTCATTTGCTCTCTGTCGGTTTAAAACCTTCCCTGGATTAGAATAAATGTGCTCTTCCATCTTGAAGTAATGCTCATTCAAATTGTATTTACACAAACACCTGCAATCCATGCAGCATGTTCCAAAGCCTCAACTTGTGTTGTTTTTTATGCCATTTTTCCCTTTCAGTCGGTGGCTAACCTCAGCCTCTCTTCTGGATTGTTCGTTAACCCTGTAGCACGTTCGATGCTAACATGCTGTTGTTTTGAGTAAATTGGCAATCATCTGTGCTTTGTGGGGACCCTGAAGGTTTTTTTGTTCTTGTGATAACGGCTTCTTTGATGATGCCTGTTGTCAGTTAGCACGTCCCTGTCGATTGTAACTTGCAGCTGTTAGCTTAGTTCGGTAAGTGTAAGCAGTATAATTTGATTTTGTATTGCATGCTCCCCGTCCTCATTGCAGTATTTAGATAGCATGCATCTTGATATTGTACGCTGGCTTCCCACTCAAAGAGCAGGTTTATGACATCTTTCCCTAAGTTGATGTTCATGGACTCGTGTGACATGAGACATCCTATGTTATCATGCATCCTTACACATTGTGCGTGCCTTTGTAGCCCCCTTTGGCCCACGTGCTTGGGGATGTCGCTCATAAATATGACGAATGAGGACATTAAAATGCTTGAGGTCCTCAGTAGAGTCCTGGTCATGTGAGAACCTAACGCCGCGTTAAATCCCAACGTCTCAGCTCTTTTTGTCTTTGCTCTTCAATCTCGCCTAGGGATTTCCAGCCTGAGTTGTGTTGTTTCCTGGGTTTATTTCATTTCCCAGACTTTCACATGACTATTTATTTGACATTTGGAGATCTGAGGATCTGTTGGGACTCCTTCGCTAGTCGGCACATTGAGTGAAACACCAGGTGACCCACCACGTCTTTTGACTTTGAACCCCCAGAAAACTGTGTGTTCAGCTTCCCGCTCACCCCCAAGATGGAAAAAATCTACCAAGAAGAACCAATCGGTACCATGGCTGGATCCCCCACAAAATTCATTTCCGGCTAGGGGCTTGTGTACTGTATACCAAAATCGAAATGAGTGCACAGGCGGACATTTCAGGTCCAGAAAGTAAAAACCCAAACCAGGATTTTGTTTCAACCAAACAGTTGAATACATTTGAATGACTTACAGTTGCAGAGTACTCAACTGGTTGGTTGAAACAAAATCCTGGTGTGGATTTTTACTTTCTGGACCTAAAATGCTCACCTCTGTGTGTGTGTGTGTGCATGTCAAACCTCCAGTGTGTTAGAGACACTCCCTTTTGACAGATTCGGTGTGACGAAGGCCAGAACCCTTCTCCGAATGACTCATATATGCTGGCTTCTCTTTCTAGACTCAAGAGGCTGTTGCGCGAAGCCGTGGCCAAAGCACTTTAGCGAGTTGACATTTCTTAAACCCTTATCGATCGGTCTGTTCCTCGTGCCTCGCGCGATACAGCGGCTGCCCCGACTGTAACGATTTCTTGGCACTCCTCATTTCATAGATGGGGCAGCCTCTTGCTAAGCAGATCGCCCGGGTTTCTGCGGATAGGGCCGCGTGTCCTCAGAGATGATGTTTTAATCATTAGCACCCAGCCATTGTTGCGGATTAAAGGCACCAGACGCTGACTGACTTTTGTCCGAGTGGGAAAAAGACAGGAATGAACACTGAGTGGGGCGTGCAGCTGCTTTTCTTAAAGGGACAGTAAAATTATTTCACTGGTCTTGTCTTATTGACAGTCATGCAGGGAAATGATACTTCAGTGCACAGATGCCCTAAACAGGAGCTCTTTCCTGAGGGCACCCGGCCACACCCCTGGCTAATTTAGGCTAAGGACCATTGTGATTTATGGTTTTTCTCATGGAAATTAAATGATCCGACAAACTCTACTCCAGAAAGACACCATAATTAATATTCTCTTTATATTTGCTGAGGTGCAAATGAAAATGCTAGTCATCACCTTCGCTCAACATACAAAATACAACATACAAAATAGGCTTCCTTTGTATGCTGAAGATGTAGCAAGATTTCTGTGTCTATTAAATCCTGCTCCTTGTTATCTGAGACCTGTCTCAGAAAGGAGGATTTCTTGCTCAGCTGGATAACTTGTCGGATTTAAGGTAGTCTGGGCTGAATGTAAGTGAGCAAAGAAACAGGCCATCTAAACTGGGGTACCTTAAATCCAAGTTATCCAGCTAAACAAGACAACCTGCTGTCTGAGACAGGCTCTTGTACTTGTTAATAGGTATTTCATTTATCTCCTTACTTTTATCTCTTCTTAATTTTTAATCAGACTACATTCTGCTCATGTTTGGCTACTTATGGTCAAGGGTAGGGCTAAGGTTGTCAAGTTTTTCCCCATGGAAATGAATGGACGGTCTTCACAAAGATTATTAATACAAATGTGTGTGTGTGTGTGGGTTATGTACTGAATATATTACATTGTGGGGACCAAATGAGTGGAGGGATTCTGTCACACAGAGGATCTCATCACTATCTTGAAGAAATTGGTGCTGTTGCCAAGTTTCCAGCTTTGATCCAGATTCTTCTCCCTGCTCTGCTTGAGAGTCCAGCTGTGAGAAGACGCCGCGTACAATGTTCTGGCTTTCAGGCTGGATGGCTGCAGCTCATGTCGGATTGCGTGCAGTTGGGCTTGTGTTCCCGGGATGATCTCGCCTTCCTGCCTGGGCTCCCTGTGTGCCATTCACACATCCGTCTCCTTCCCTCCGCTCCTTCTCTGGTGTCTGTGGAACCCCTGGTCCCTCTGTTCTGCTGGTAGGGCCCTGAGGCCTTGGTCAGTCTCACCTGACCACTGGAGGAACTCATGAAGCTGGCCAGTAGCTGTGATGACCCTTCCACCAGTCTTCTGGCATTCTCAGCAACCACACAGGACATCGGGTTATGGGGGGAAGGGGGGGGGGGGCGCAATCTATCACAATTTAATAGCGACAAGAGCAACAGCAAAGACCTTTATTAGGGGTGATTCTGCCATGGCATGAAAGACTTCAGCATGATAAGGTGAACAAGATACAATCACAATGAGGGAGGGGGAGTGACGGAACAGCCCTGTGCTGAACGCTGCAGAGACCATCTTCGGAAAAACGAGCCACTTCCCATCCAGCAGGGCCAACGAACCGAATCGGGGGGGTGGGGGGGGAGATGTGTGCTGTTCCTTGGAGACGGCAGGTGAACTTTTCTGAGTGCTTCTTCACATGTGATGTGTTCTTTGTCAAGGAAGAATGACTGACTTTTTATTTTGTTTTTTGTTTTCCTGACGGCTCCTCCGTAACACCCTGAATAAAGGGGAAATGCAAACACGATGCAACAAAAATACATATGGCATTTGTACCTTCGTATTATCCGTTTCTTAACATGCAGACTCACTTAAGAAGTGAACATACAACTAAATGCGTAACAAAGTACACCCAAAATATACCAAAACCCAAATGCTTTGTGTGCGTCTTACTGAGCTTGACCTGAGCAGAGTGCACACACTATACTGGAAGCTGGCCTGAGGTCGTTCCGATCCCGGCACTGGGGGAGAAGTTTTAGCTAGCCGCTTAGCCATATACTGATTAACAATTTACAACTGAGAATGCAGCCTCAAAACACACTCAACATACATTCGACATGATAATAAAAAGCAAACAAAATAGCACAGCAAACATATTAACAATTCAGGAGCTAATATGCTCATGCCATACCTGAATAAAGGGGAAATGTAAATAAACACACCCACCCTTAGCCAAAAGCAGTTTATTCAAGTGTACTACGAGTATACTTATTTTATACTAAAACTGAGGCAGTATACTTGAAGTTTACTTTTTATATACTATATTTTACATACTTAAGAATAGTATAGTGAAGTATAAGTATAAAGCGAAGTCTAAGATTAAGTGCATTAATACTTAATACTTGAAAGTATACTTTTATAAACTTAAAAATGTTCCAATTTAGTCCGAAGAAGTATTACATTGGTATACTTTCTAGTACATTACAGTAAATGGTCCATAGTATACTTGCTATACTTATATTTATACTCAAGCATACTTAATAACCTGAACCTCAAGTATACTACTTTTTGCTTAGGGTAAACACGATGCTTCCTCCGTGGCAGCATTACCGAGAATGAGGCATTGTGCTGAAAGCTTCCCCTTTCTGGCCCCCGCACACATAATCAATAAACCCGTTATGAAGCGGAAAGGCTCAGCAGGTAGATATCAAGTTAAATATAGACGAATAACTGAGGCAGGTATAGTTTTTTTCTCCTTTTAAAGCTTTTAAGTCTGTCAGCCCATTTTTAATGTTTTAAACTTTTCTCAGAGCTTTGGCATTTTAACCTTTTTTAAGAAAAACTTTGTTTTGATCAGACATTTTATATTTATAATTATGAATTTATCATTTATTAATAAATGAATTTCCCTCAATGACCGTTTTTTCAAAACTACCATTTTACAGCTTTCTAATAAAATTAATCTATCACACCTCCATTTGAGTTCACAGCACCAGAGGGCTTCCTGCGCCTGGAGGAGGAATATTACGGTTAGTACCTTGATATGGCATAAAAAAGCCACGTCGACTGACATCGGCGGCGTGCGCTGAAAGCTGGTGCGGCCCAAAGTGCCTCCCTCTTTCTCCTGCTCTGTGAAAAGCTTCTTCTGCAAGCACATTAGCAGTGAATTGTCACAGCATCAGTAAATCGGGCCCAGTAATTTCCAGGTGAAAGACAACTTTTCTGAGAAGTAGCAGAGAACTGTGTGTTTTACGGAATCACAGTAATGCTGCATCAGCCCCTTTCATCACAGATTATCCCTTACGGTATCCAGCATGCTCTGGATTTTAAGTAATTATTTATCTCTGCATTTGCAGTTCTGCCGAGATCCTGTGCACTGTGTAATGGCGTGTGGCTGGCAGAAGGTCATTCGCCTCGCTTTTACTCTGCCTCCCTTCACTCGTTAAGACTTCTTTCATGTTATTCATTTCCTTCGAGAAAAATCCCTCGCCCAGACTAAATCAGGTTTGGTGCTCCTGCAGGGGGGAGTATCAAAGGCCAGCCTTCATCTTCCTCTCTGTCCCCTCTGTACCGGGTTCACCATTCCTAATATCCCTGTCGGCCGTCGACTACAAACGTCAACTTCTGAGATATTTATTTACAGCCGCTGTTCTCAGTCGTCCCCGTAACCTTTGGGGTTTGCCCACGACTGAGTCCTATCTTACACTGTTCCCATGCTCAGTGCCCCCAGCCTGGGCCAAAGGCAGTGCGGGTGGCCTCTCTGATTTCTAGCCCTTAAACATCCACTGTGTTTATGGGGTGATTAGCTTCCCCCGGACTGGAATGACGCCCGTACCCATGTCGCAGTGCTCTTCTCAAACGATCTCTTTGTTCCTTTCACAATCCAAGGGGAAATGCGTGACAATGCACACATTTATACAGTTAAAAGACATTCAGACATTAATAGACAGTGACAATAAATAATAGACAAACAATAAACAGTATCAATGCAAAGAATGTCAGGAAAAGGATTACTGGAAATTCCATAGTAACAGCTGTGAAATACATAGCACTGCACAGCGGGTTGTACAGTGAATGAATGGTGTTCTGTCAATGTGTCTAAGCTGGCCCATTCTGTTTCCATTGCTGAACGGCCTTCTCTGTTTGGCCTAAACAACCAGCAGAACTTGAGAGTCGTCGTGATATATATGAAGAAATCAGCCCCTAGTGTGAGACGCCGCTGGTGGCCATTTACAGCCTGGTGGCCACGTTAGCGATTCTGTAGAACTCGGGTTGCTAACCCTATACCCTAACCTGATACCCTAACCCTGTCCACTTGCTCTCCTGTGGACCTTTGGAAGCGTGATTCCTCTCGTGTTTGTGCTCAGGCACTGGAAGCAGCCACATACTTCCCTGGAAGTGCCCTTTGGGGGGGGGGGGCTGCTTAGGGACAGCTGGGGCGTGGCTGCAGTCAGCATTAACCCTTCACTTTGAGCTGTGCTCAGTCCAGTGGGCTCTCTGTCAGTTTTGATATTGATGTTAAGTGTCATTGGGCCATTTGCAGCCCAGTAATATGAGATGTTCCTTCCTTGCTGTCCATGTCCGTGAGACCACACAGCAGAGTAGGTGGAACTTCTCTTTGAAGTCGATAACCCTCCCCCCC
>JAODKE010000038.1:5698115-5708712 GCA_026779605.1 Mormyrus hasselquistii
AGCACACTCCTCTAGGCATACCCCCCCAACCCAGTGTTAATGACCCCCGCCCCCCCCCACCAGTGTTAATGACCTCCACCCCCCCCACCAGTGTTAATGACCTCCACCCCCCCCACCAGTGTTAATGACCCCCACCCACCAGTGTTAATGACCTCCACCCCCCCCACCAGTGTTAATGACCCCCCCACCAGTGTTAATGACCTCCACCCACTGCATCCACCTTTCAACTTTTCAAGCATTTAAGTCTCCGCTCCTCTTCATAGGGGCACAAATCAAGTTCTCTACAGTCAACTGACCAAAAAGTTAACTGTAACCTTTACAAATGGCTTGTAAACTAAAGTAAAATCCCCAACAGGAGTCTTTAAAATGCCCCTGCAGCACAGCAAAACGCAGTGCTTTGATGATCCGTTTCAGCCGTTTTGGGGGCGGAGGGGGGGTTCAAGGGTTGCAGCAGAGATTTTGCTATTTCACACTTTAACAGCAGCAGTTCATCACGCTCATCGTTTTAGCGTATATATATTTATATAGCGTAGTATTTTTCATCCAAGCATTTTGGACTTTCTGAGCCATCTACGCAGTGCAAAGTAGTAGTTTTGTGGAAGATAAACAGGTGCCAGGCTAACGATTTAGGTTATGGGCTTATTTTAAAGTCAGAGCTGGGCATGTTCCCCAGTCAGGACTGGCCAGTGATCACTGGTCGAAAACATCATCTCTGCATCGTAGGGCCACCATCAGAACCACAAGGCCAGTAGCAGGCTGATCTGGCTCTGAGATTCAGCTGAAATACGGCTTTCATAACATCTGTCTTGCACTGCAAATAATTTCCGATTAAACAGAGCACATGAGAGCTATCCTGCCGCCATTTCCAGATTGGATCTCCTGCTTTGAATATTGGCTGTCAGAGACAATGCTACGGTACGTCCTTCAGAGCTTTCTGAGACATCCTGTGTGTGTGGGGGGGGGGGTGGGGATGAAAGGTGAAAACAGCACAATCTGTAACATCCAGCCATTCTGTTCATTTTATTAATCCAATTCCTAGTCTTTATAATAGACTAAATTAAGGTAAATGAGCACCTCCCACAGCCTGTGTGGGGCGAGACTGGCTTTTGCGTGGCTCAGCAGGTTAGGTCTCTGTGCTTGTGAATGGAAGGTTGTTGGTTTGAACCCCAGCCTCAGCAGAATGATTACATTTCTGTTGGGCCTTTGAGGAAGACCTTTAATCCCACAAATACTCCAGGGGCCCCAGAGAAATGGCCTGATCCTGAACTTGGATCCCCAGATTTGCCCTCAACTGTACATATATAAAAATATACACACACACATCTTTGTATTTGTATCTTTGTGGGGACTCTGCATTCAATTCTATGGGCAAAACCCTAATCCAAACATGACAACCTTAACCCCTACCAAGTCGTAACCTTAGTTATAATATGATAAAATGTACATGAACATTTGGTCCCCACGATGTAATATAAATCTAGTGCACACATACACAGATGTCGAATGTAGTTCAGACTGGCAGGATGGTAAGGAAGCACAGATGTAGCTGCACCTTCCACCCATTCAGCCACGCAGCAGCCTGGGGAATAGGGGAAAATACTAGGGATCATTCTGTGCTAAACACAGAAGAAAAACGGGATGGCCAGTGACACCTGCTGGACAAACAGGGAGTCACCGATAGAATGGGACAAGGCAGAAACAAGTCCTGACAGAGTGACGTGTTTTTGCTGCAAAGTATATTGTCTGATAGCCAGGGAAGACATTATACAATTCAAAAAGGCAGCCATCTGAAATGGAATCTATTCTCCCCTAAATTGTTACCGTTCATCTGAAGTTAACTGATTTCAGAAAGACTCTATCCAGAGGGGAAAGAAATATTTATGTACACAAAAAATTAAAACCCCCTCCCCAAACCACTTATAATATAAACAGAATCTGTTAAGTTTTCAACATATCATCATGTGCAATGGTTCAAATGTCCTCACATGCATGAAATATGAAATATGAAGGGGGGGGCGGGCATCAGTCTTATCTTGGCTGCCCCCCACAGGGAGACTTAGGACCTGCGGCGCTCTCTGATGCTGATCTCTCACTCCCTGCATTGTGAAATCAGTACTAAACAGCATCCATTTCAATCATACTACTGCCATACATCAAGTGAAAAAGGCGCCTTCCCTTGGGGGTGGTGGGGGGGGGGTCTTTGCTCATTTTACACGCTAAAGATTTGCGCCGTCGTGTTTAACCCCCAACTGACTGAAGATGGCCCCCCGCAGCTGCGCTGTGCTCATTTCCACAGCACCGGGTGCTGCCTGCCTAGTCAGCTTTGCCCAAATAATCGTGATAAAATGACTGTCCACAGCCAGCACTGTGTGTAGTGTCAGCAGAAGGCATTTAGTGAGATGCATAATCTCAAACTAGGCTTAGCAACATAAGAAACAGGTTCATGGGTTTACTTTATGAGGCAGAGCAGAAAAGATGGTCAGTAGATGGATGTAATGATGGATGGCTTTTGGTTTACATATCGGGGGGGGGGGAGGGGGGTGAATAGTTCAGCAAACGTGTAACGAGCATCCTGCCACAAGTGAAGAAGTTGCCGGAATGAGATGCGTTTTTATTGACGCGACCTCTGCACGCGCCGCTTCCGAGATCCTGCTCCGTGGCCTTTTCCTGCCTGACAGCCGAAAATGGAATAAGGAAATAAGCTTCCTGCGAGTCTGGGAGGGGGATTAGGAAAATTAAAACATTTTCCACACTCATTTAAATTTCGATGCACATCATCTAGTCCTGATACGTTGCCATGGAGGCCACATCAATTCCATGCTACGAACATCTAACGTTTCTCTCAGAAGGCCAACGGATGGTCGCCCTCTGCCTTCCCAGCCTCTCAGACTTTGTTCTATTAATTATTATTATTATTCCATAGACACATTTGAGTATTACAGCTAAAATAAAGCAGTTCTTCTTTGTCCTTCATATTGATATGGGGGTATTGCTTCCCAACATGTGTTCCCTTACATTACATTTCAAACTCGAGTTATCAGCCAGCCGTTCATAGTTAGCAGTGTCCAGTTACATGCCTTGGTCAAACATGGTCGCCATAGAGTTCGACTAAATTACAAATTAGGGTAACACAGACAAACTGGCAGTTAAAACCCCTCTAGATTCCACAGAAACATCTATCCGTCCTGTCGAAGCACCTGATGCAGATAGATAGTAATTGTGGAGGTGACAAGTGACAGCAAGACAGGCGACCAGAAATGCATCGCTGTGGCGCAGGATTAACATGGCCTGGCGGAAACGGGAAACTATAACAGAAACACAAAAAATAATCATTTAAAAGCCGTAAAACGTTAACCGTCCATCAGTGGGTGAAAGTGAGCCGTCAGAGCACAGGAGAGGATGTATACGGCACTAAAATGCAGGCTTTCTCTCTCTCTCAGCCCTATGGTCAGTGGAGTAAAACAAGACAGCTCTGTGGTATGGGACTCAGAAGGTTGCTGGTTTGAATCCCTGAGTCTGCAGAGTGATCCCACCGTTGGGCTCTTAACCCCAATTGCTCCAGGGACTGGCTGACTGTACTGTCTCCTCCACACCAGTTTCATGAGGTGGCCTCCTGGGATGCTTTTCCAGCTGTGCTGAAGGAGATCCCACATATATGCTGAGCTCTCATTGGCCGCTTTTCCTTCACTCTCTGGTCAAACTCTTCCCAAACCATTTATACTGTGTTTAGGTCAGGTGGCCTGGTCGTGTGATGTGACTCTATCACTCTCCTTCGCAGGTGGCTTGGCGTGTCCAGCCTTTAGAATGTATTTCACTGCAACAGAAGTTGGAAAAACTTGCAGCAACACTTCAGTGGATGTTAACCAGCCCTATAATAGTAATAATTCAGACACAGAGCCACGATTCGGGGAAAAATATAGTGTCTGGGTGAGTGAAAAGCAGGCATGCGGTAGCATACACAGTGCAACATGCTAACCTGTACCATATACAACCTAGACAAATGTTTCTCAATCTGGCCCCAGGAACTGGGATGAAGCAAAAGTATGGACTGTCTGACAGGGAACCCGGAGGGAGCAAAAACATGGATTGTGTGGAAAACCCTGAGGACTGGATTGGGAAACACTGATCTAGACCGTTGGTGCTGATTTTTTACCATGCTGAAATTGAGAGTTTAACTATCTGGCACAACAGGCAGCCTTTTCTGCACTAAGAGATGAAGGCCGCTCAAAGAAACTTTGTGGTCATCAGCCGAGGGTTAAGGGAATGGCGGAAAGAGAAGTTTGTCTGCTTTAATTATCGGCAGGTGCTTATTATACGTGCTGAGCTGAAACTCATATTTTGTCTTGCTCATTCAGCCGAGTAATTAACAATGATAGCAATATTCTAGGCAAGGCAGCAAAGAGGGAAAGGGAATTTCTTTGATTGCTGGATGCCTCATAGGAAACCTCCCACCCTACGGTGAGACCTGATGCCGGCATGTTGTCTGTGATAGTTTTTATAACTAGTACGGTTTGAGGGCTTCCCAGCACTGCACGACTTGACTTTTCAACTTTCATTGTTAAACAGGGGGTTTGGAGGACAAGTCCTCAGAAGAAACTCCGTCCTGTGGTCTCACTGGTCAACCCAACGTAAACCATCACGCTGATCGCCAGCCATTTTCTTTGTCTGTGCTCCTTGGGATAATGTTTTACAGATTTTGAAATGTGATGTTTGACTTTAAGATTATTAATGCCAGACATGTGGAAGATAATGATATGTAGCTGCTGGCAGTATCCCTGAATTTCTGTATCCCTGTATCTACATATCCGTCAATTCCTGTGTCCCTGTATCTCTGTTTCCCTGCATTCCTCTATGCCTGTACTCCTATATCTCTTTATCCCTGTATTCCGGAATTTCTCACCTGTATTCTTGCATCTCTGAATTATTGTGTCCCTATATTCCCAAATTCCTGTACTTCTGCATCCCTATAGCTCTCCATATCCTTATATCCCCATATCCATGTATTTTTGTATTCCCATATCCATCTGTCCCTGTATTCCTGTACCCCTGTCTTCTCCTGTCACATGTACATAAGAAGCGACAGTGTCCCTGCGGCCCGTAAGCTTAGACCTACGCATCGCTTCTTGTGAGTAGTATGACTCGAGAGTCTGGGCAGTGCTGTTCCTTCTTCCCTGGTTTTCCCCAGAGCTTCCCTAATGTTTACTTACACATACGTTCAGTCTCTCAATTTAGTCAGATTAGCCATCATCTAAAATTACAAGAATAAAATATACAGTTCTGTAAATACAGGAGGCCTGATCATTTTAGACTGCATCAAATGGACATTTTCATATTTTTTCTTATATATTGAGTAGACATACAGTACAAAGTGAGGCAAATAACACATTGTAGACATACATGCTCTGAAGGAGTCAATTAGGCGTAAGTGTGACTAGGCTGAACTTCCACTGAATGCCCAGGTACAAGTGTGAGCAGTACTGGAACAGGAGGTACACAGCTTCTAATAACGCAAGAATCTATTAAAACTATTCAAGGGCCACAATGCAACATAAGGGCATTCAAAGAATGCAAAGAGGCATCGGGTTAGTAGAAGAATTCATGGAAGAAGATGGATCTTGAGGATTTTCTTGAAGGTGGAGAGGGAGTCTGATGACTGGATGTGGTTCAGCAGCTCATTCCATTGTCGGGGAACCAGACAAGAGAACCTTGTGGAGTGGCACTTCTCACATGGTAGAAGAAATTCCAAGTGGTGCTGGTTTATTGAGCGAAGGGGTGACTGATTTAGCTGGTGTTACTCTCCTCCTGTACTGAGTGTCTCTTGTGAATTAAAACATGGCCGCCGTTACGTTGTCGGTCCTTCAGAATGGCTCCCTGACTGCTGAGCACTGTAACAGGGTAGGCACTGGGAGGTGTGGCAGCCTCCTCTGACTGCTGAGCACTGTAACAGGGTAGGCACTAGGTGGTGTGGCATGCCTGCCGTCGTCTGCAGTGCCGTATTGGCAGGATGTTCTGGAAGTAGTGAGTAAATGTAAATCATCAATCATTTCAAAGTAAACCATTTATTTTGCATCATGCTATCTGTCAGCTACACACGGCTTGTGGGAGAGATTTGGGAGAAGATTCGCATAAACAAATAATCCGCACCATTTCACAGCACGCTTGGGTCATTGTCAAACAGCCAAGTGAAACAGAGATGATAAAAACACAAATTACTTCTAGAAGGCTTCGTTGACCATGGTTCCCATAGATCCTTTGTTACTATGGAAACATAGACAGGTAGGTTACTTAGCTGATGGGGAATTATAGTCAAGATCAATTATACAAATCACTACCCTACGGCTTCTGCACCTTTTAACCCCCTTGATGCGTCATTCATCAGACACTTTAATGCGGAGGGAGGGTGGAACCGGGGACAAAAGAAGAAAGCGTACAAAGAGGCGTTTGTGATTTGGCTAATTCATAAATTCAATATGCTCCTCCTCCAGAGGTCATGTGGCCAAACATAGAAGGGAATACATTACTGAAAACATTACTGAACACACAATTAAAAATGTGACTGAACACGTTACTGAACACATCACTGAAAACATTACTGAACACATGACTGAAAACATCATTGAACATATAATTGAACACTTTTTTGAAAGCATTACTGAAATCATTTCTGAACCCTGCCAAGTGCCGCCGCTTTATTTGTGCTTTAGGCAAGCATGGTATGCTTCGCTTAAGTTATTTCACGTTACCTGCATCACAGTGGCTAGTATGGATCTGCTAATGAGAGACTAAAAAGCTGCTTCTGCCAGATACACAATATACAAGCATACCAACATCCCTTTTTGTGCATTCCTCAGAATTGTTTCCCTATTGAAGACTAACATTGCCAATTTGTGCTCCAGAATTGGAACTGACCCAACAGTACTGGGTTGAAGGAAGAGCAGATCGTGGTGATGTTAAAATGCAGCACATTATGGATGCTGATGCTTAAGAACTTCCTGAAGAATGTTTAGACCAAAAGCACATATTTTGCACTCCAGTTTAGGTTCCTGTGATGTCAGACTGCCGTCTATCAGATACGGTCTTAATAACACAAAGCCTGGACATCAAAATATGTGGGTGTCACATAAAGAATGTGCCCCGACCTGCAGTGACAGGTAATGAATTAGGGCGCTTTCCTGCTTCTGTGAAATAGCCCCCCAAACCTCTCCAGACCAATTAAATTCATTGTTACTCCATATGGAAATAGTAGTTGGTGTGTGAGGCGTGATGTAATATCCAGCACAATGGATGCAGCATTTTGCTTTCCGCAGAGTGCTGGCTGGCAGGCAGCTAACAAGCTACTGTAGGTTTGGGGTTTATGTTGAAAGCGTCAGGTACCTCTGTGCTCATATTAACCCTGACTCCCCGACAGTCATGTGGGTTCCTCACACTGACCCTGACTCCCCACCCTCATGTGGTTCCTCACACTGACCCTGTCTTCCCGACAGTCATGTGGGTTCTTCACACTGACCCTGACTCCCCATCCTCTTGTGGTTCCTCACACTGACCCTGTCTCCCCGACAGTCATGTGGGTTCCTCACACTGACCCTGTCTCCCCACCCACTTGTGGTTCCTCACACTGACCCTGTCTCCCCGACAGTCATGTGGGTTCCTCACACTGACTCTGACCCCCCACCCTCTTGTGGTTCCTCACAGCGACTTTGTCTCCCCACCCTCGTGTTGGTTATTATATTGGCGCCCTCACTCTCACCCTAATCACCTCGACCATCTCTTCCTGATGTCAGCTGTAAATATATGCAGAATCACTGCTGATTGTCGGCAGCTGTGTGGTGATTCAGAATGGTACATCAGATAGTGGCAGGCTTCTCTGTGGATACTGCCAGCCAGAAACCCGCCCTTGTGCTGCGAAGGGCTGTCGGGTCGTTTATCATTTGTTTTTGGGTGGTGTTATCCGTCCCATTAGTGTCACCTGCTGGAAAGGCAGGTACATCATTTTCTGACGGTTCATTACAGAAGCCCCTTTTATGTTTTATGATCTGTTCCTCTTTTGTTCTGTCTACATTGAATTTATCTTCATGCATATCCAAGTAAGCAATGAGAAACTAGACTGACTTCAGAAAATAATGTCCAAGTGTTACCCTCTATGTTCTCTGAACTTCTATATTCCTGCCACAGCTAAGAATAAAATTTCCATTGATGTATTATTTCTTCACGACGGGAAGACTGCAGATCCTGTGCTTCATAAATCTTTTACAGGTTTTTTCTCTCTCTTGGCTAAATCAGCACCTCAGCCGTAATTCCTCAGCCCTGTGGATTTTGCCGAGCAGGTTTCTGCTGATGCACAATCAAGACGAACAGCGATGGTGGGTTAAGTGTACTTTGGTCCCAGACCGGTTTGTTGATTTCCTCATAGGGTGTAATCATTTCTGTCAGTTTTGCATATGACAGAGAAGCTGGTGAAAGGTGTGAGGCTTTAGAAGAGGGTATGATAAATATGCCCCAGAATTCCCTGTTTTCCATTATTATTCCCCAGAATTACTCCCGCGGATGATGCATCCATGTCGAGTTGCTTCTGCTCAAACCACATACAGTAAAGGTGCCACATGTCACAGGTCCTACCACCATGTTCAGAACCACGGTGTCTACAGCTCTAAGCCCACTTATGTCCGGAGATGTTTGTGTTCAGAACCACAGTGTCTAAAGTTTAAAGCCCACTTGTGTCCAGAAATGTGCATTCAGATCCACAGGCTTAACGTGAGGTGCCGTGCACATTGGTGTAGTTCACAAATTACTTGTTTTCACATGGGAATTATTACCAGGAGGTGTTGGGGGGGGGGGAAATTCATTTAAGTGCACAGATTGTGTCTGTGAAAGTAATAGGATGTGAACCATGAGGTCAGCAAAATAAGCGTCCCCAAAATAAATTCCACCTGTAAGAGATTTAATTGCATCTAAGTAATGCGATAAGGGCTTCTCACTGGCCATGCAGAGGATGCTGTACTCCTCACTCCAGCCAACACTCCACCAACTCCACAGGCGATCGATACTCACACTCGAGCAGAAATGCCTCACACTACGGAAGATTAACTCGCCGGGCGACTTCCTCCGGTACGAGTAATGAATTTCAATAGCTGCCGGCGCTGAGTAAAGTAAGATGTAGCCGCCAGTGACTCCTCACAGAAATCGTTATACGTCTCATCAAGCTGAGAAATCGCATTTTTCTGCCATTTTTAACCGTGCCATTGCTTACCTGCTTATTGGGAATCAGATGCAGTTCCGGAGGATAACATACTGACCAGCAGGGGGCGTAGTAGATAAGGAAGAGTCCCCACTCCCACCCCCAGGTGAAAAGCTGCAGTCTTATGTCCCGGGGGGGGGGGGGCGGTGGAGGGGGTCTGTTGCCCCTTAATGTTCCACAGTACAAAGGATTTATGTGACTTCTGGCATGTGTGTGTCTCTTTGTTTGACTATCAGGCTAAAAGCAGGTGATTGGCTCGGGTAAAAGGGCCGGCTTGACCTGTTTTGTGTTAGGAGACGGCTTTGGGGCTCTGGGTGTCTGAGGACATTCAGCTGAGTAACGAGACTCTTTGGCTACTTGTGTCATCCAGTGGCCACAGAGCAGTTTGGGCATGACAACCTGACATGCGAGAAGGAGGATGATTTTTGACCATCAGCAGCTGTTGCTGGATTGCTGCTGGAGAGGTGTGGTGCTGCTTGAAGAGGCTCCCCGGCGGTTCTGTAAAGCGCTTCGGGTGTCGTAAACAGTGGTGTATAGATTCATTCAAAGCTGACATGATCCTGTACACATCACTGCTGGAAGGAGATCAGGAACCTCGTTCAGAACGTGTGGGAACAGGTCGGACCCCAGTACAATCAGGAACACGCATCCATATTTAACATCAGGAGCATCACGCTCACCTGCGTATCTGCGAGTGAGAGCTGCATCACTCGATGCACAGCGCCAGGTCCACCAGGGCAGTCTAACCCCCCCAGCGACTTGGGACCCAACGTGAAGGGTAGTGAAAAGCAGACAAGATGAGCAAATCAATCGGAAATGTGGAATTATCTCCCGTGGGATGTCTATGAGCTGTGGGGAGGGAGCTTGAGCTGAAAGTCTTGTTAGAGGCAAGAAATATCCTCTCATACTGCAACCTGCCCTGTGTGCAGCATTGAACATAGATCAGAATTTCATTTTTGTGGGTGCAAGTAGGTCTGACAGCATACAGGGTGTATAGGAGCCATGTCAGGGACTACTTCCCATTTACCTGTGTACCTCCTGCCATTTCAACCCAATAGGATAAAGCGGGTTGGAAAATGAATGACTGAATGACAGACATCCATACAATCTGCCTTATGCAGCTTCAAAATAAACACAATCGACTGTTAAATTCAGTCTGAATATATTTCAGCACCTAACTATACACTAAACGTCTGTCTGCATAAGGAAATGATGCACATTTATCTGCACGATCACGGTAATAACTGCAGGCGTCCCGTCGCTCCCCCCCCCCCCCCCCCCCCCCGCCCCTCCGGCCCCCCAAGATACCCTCCCGCCCTCCTCTTTTCCCCCCCCGGGGGGGGGGGGCCGGTGGCGGGGGCC
>JAODKE010000038.1:5712566-5734071 GCA_026779605.1 Mormyrus hasselquistii
GGGGGGCGGGGGGGGGGGGGGGGGGTGGTGGGGGGGGGGGGGGGGGGGGGGGGGCGGGGCGGGGGCGTTTACATTCTTTCCTCCACTGGCTGAGATACTTGGAGCACCCTGGGAGACAGGTCTGAATCACGCACTGGATGAGGCATTTCTCATTCACCGGTTGGTTATGGGGTACATTCATTCACCGGTTGGTTATGGGGTACATTCATTCACCGGTTGGTTATGGGGTACATTCCATAGGTTACAGGTCACTTATGAGCTCCTGTCACAGGGCCGGTGTCACTGTTGCACGAAGCAGAGCCAGGAACGTTGTCTAGGAACCAGACATGATCGCAGATCACTGAGGTCACCTGCTTCTCATCGATGCAGCTTTGATGGTCTGTCTTGCAGAGGATGCTTAACCAGTTGATGTATTTCAACTGCTATTTAATCAGTTAGTTACTTTGAGAGTCAGTGTGTCAGGAAACAGCAGAAGAAAACAGCTGTACTCATCGCTGAGTGCAGTCAGGGGCCCGATTCAGGATCCCCTACCTGCAGAGCGCCCCCCTGTGGTGGAGCCATCAGGACACGCTTTGGCTGTGACTTCGTACTGAGCAGTTACTATGTGGAGACATGTGCGGTTTAAAATAGCCTAGCTGAAACACGGGCTGGGCCTCTCCTTTAATTACCTCCATGCGCCTGCAAGATTAATGAGTACAGGCGTAGCGCCGCTCGCTAGATTAATCGGCGCTTAAGTGAGGTCAGTCCTGCACACCTGTAGTGAGCAGCTTCTCTCGGCATTAAGAAGTCTGTGTGCCTTTGATGATGATGAGGGAGGCTGAGCTCGCTTATGCCAGAATCCCAATGCCTGGGGGAACATGCAAGACGACATGCAGCCGTGTCCTGCTGATGGTTCTGATACAGCCTGAATCGGCAGACGTGTGAATTCTTTCGGGTGATCAATCACCCGCAGGCGCGGCGTTTTCTTAATGGTCGCGGGGGGTGGGCGACACCCGAGCTCCATGCTGTTGTTCCGCGTCGGTGTCACATGCCTTGACGGGAGAGAGGCCACATCGCGGGCGGTCAGATGAAGGATGGACGGCGACCCAGCACTCTTAATCCGCACCTCCGGAGTGCATCTCACGTCAACGCCTACAGCCGATGACGGCTTCCCCACACGCACACACCGACATTTCTCTGCAATAGTTTCTTACCCTTCATCATCAACGACAGAATATAACGGGAAATAATTAGGAGGCATGATTTATAATTACATTTGAAAAGGAGAAATAAAACCATAGCGCCGCATTGGATAAACCACAATGCACGACTGCGTTTCCGTCACTGCCCTTGGCTGCCATCCAGTGGCTAATAGGGGTAACTGCGATAAGCCTCTGAATAGAGAAGGGGACTCTCAGATTAGACCGTCATGGATGACATGAGCGAGCTATTATTTGTCTTCATTGAAGCATCGCGCATCTCTAATGCTACATGCTAGCCATTGACGCGTAACAAGTACTGTCCTTTAATCGTACATCTTGTTTGTCAGCCTGCAGTTTGTACTCATTCAACCTAAATAAAGAGGGGGGCGTTTGCACTGGTGGGGAGAATGAAGTGCCCGGTAGGGGGCGCTGTGCTGCCCGTAACCAGCCTCCGTCTTATGCAAAAGCGAATTTCCGCACTCAGTCACACGGAAGTAAACATCGTTGATGAAAGGCACCAGTGCATGACAAGCCAGCTACAGATTAACACCCCCTCGTGTTCTTTTTTAGGAATTTAGGAAGCCAGCAGCAGTAAATCTGACTAGTCCTGGGGGAGCCTGAGCGTCCAGTGTGCTGTCTTATGACGGTGCGTTTCAGGCCAAAATATCCAGTAACGCTGTATTATTTCCAGACCAAGCGTGAGTCACGTAAAATGATCCTGTTTTCAAGTGCTACGGTTTTCAAGTTATAAGAAAAGCATAAAAATAGTGCCATAAAAACATAGAAAACCGGTATAAAAATGAAGGATGTGCGCTCAATATACTGATGCTGAGTGTACTTTTAAGAAACATATATAATATCACCTGGGGCAGTCTGCTAATGAGGGAAATATATGACCCCTGTCCCGGGGGGCCGATGGATGTAACTACTTTTTCGGTATAGGATGGATATCTGAGTGGGTCGCTGCAGTGAAGTCAATCTGAGAGCCTGCATTAATGGCAGTGTTACACACTGTAAGTCAGGCTGCCTTGTTCTCTACAGTGCGTCATTATAACGCTTCATGTGTAAATGAATCTTTAAGTGCAGGAGGACCGACTGGATCATAAAAAGACGGCGGGGTCATGGGAGATAAGCAGCCATGTCGGGGCACGTGAGGCGTCCTGTGCGTGTGTCAGAGGGGCGGGCATGTGCCAGTGTGCCAGTTCTCGCAGCCCTGAGAGCCGCTTGTTGAAGTCCAGCACCATAAGGAGGGTCACGGTGCCGGGATGGCAAGCCCTGAGGAGCATTGCTCTGCCTCCAAATGGGAGGAACCAGCCAAAACATGTCCGACGCCCCTGAGATGGCTGTGGCTGCCGAGGACGAATGGCGGTCACATGTAGGCTGGAAAATGTGGGTTTGTTGTGGTTCAAGTCCTGCCACTACTGACAGTTTCAGGCTGCTAGCAGAGAGACCCAGCTGAGCATGTCACCCCGCCACACTGTACCTATACTGCACATCACCCCTCCACAGTGCACCTACAGTATGTTGCACACCACACTGCACAAATGCTGCACGTCATCCCTCCATAGTGCACCCATGCTGCACATCACCCCATCACACTGCGCCGATGCTGCACATCGCCCGACCGCGCTGCACCCGTGCTGCACATCACCCACCCCCCACAGTGCACCAGTGCTACATGGCACCCCTCCATACTGCACCCATGTTGTGCTTCACATCGCCACACTGCACTCATGCTGCACATCACCCTACTACACTGCACCCATGCTGCACAGCACACTTCCTCACTGCACCCATGCTGCCATCTCCCATCCCCAACTATCCATCTAAGCTGCAGTGTTTGAGGCTGGTACACCTCTTTCTGCTTTGTTGTTTTTCTCTTTTTATATAATAAAAGTAATTGATCCACTTAAATGCCTCTTCCTACTATAAAATAAATTAGAATGAAGCCAAACATCTCGGTTCTAATGATGAAAAGCCTCGTTCTTCAATTGTTAAGTCTCAGATAGTCTCATTCAACTGTTTATTTTAAACTTCAATGGCACCTTTTTTATTATAATATATATTGTGGCATTTTCTCAAAAGTAATAATCATAATAAACCAGTGTGCAGATTTCCCTGCTCAAACACGTCGTAATTGGCTAATTACCAGGTTTAGTAAGTGTGTTTGAAGTAGGACACCTGCAAACTCTTTTGGATTCTGTCCCTCTGAGACGGGATTTGAGGAACCCCGCTGTAGTATTCAGTGAGAGATGACCCCCCACATCCCCAGCAGCGGCATTTACTACTACTCAAACCACACATCTGTGTGGAGCCCATACGTTTTGGATCCCCCTGTTGGCCACAAACAGTCACTACACTAAACATTAAATAAGCATTCCTTATTCAGGAGATGTTCTGATAACCAGCTAGCTGGCCACAATCTTCTGACTCTGCTCACTAGCTAATTATTTCATCTTAGAAGAGAAGGGGCTCAGAAACACCAAACAATCCCGCATACCCCCCCACCATGGTGTAGGGAGCTGGGAGGGAGCGAAAATGTGGACTGTCTGTGGGTCCCTAGGACCAGACTGAGATGCATTGGTGCAGCTGGTGAGACGGACTTTCAAAGCTGCAGATGACAGACAAGTAACTTGCCTGTAGCCTCAGATCGTTTCACAGGCTTTTTTAGAGTCATAAGACGTTCTCCATCATCTACATAAAGAAATCACCCTCTAAGTGATGTGTTAATCTCTGGAATGAGTTCAGGAATAAAGAAAACCAAACAGAGGATGAGAAATAGGCAAATATTATCACTCATAGGCATAGCTACCTTTCCACGCATCCTGAGTGTGGGGGGAGGCCATTTTTAAATTGTCCACTGCGGGAACAGTCATACCCTCATGGCTTTCACGCAGAGACTTCACGCAGATATATCCCTGTTCTTATTTTATCGGTAAATAAGTTAAATGACATGCTTTCCACAGAAGCGTAATCATTTCTGTCACGTTCCCTTGAGAGAATGAACTGGGCTCTCTGATTGGTGAATCATCGCGACGTATCTCGCACTACTTTGTGGCGCTTGGTCAGATCCACAGGCCCAGCAGGCTTCCCCGCACCAACATGCTCACCTGAGCTGTTCTGAGATCAGCCACATCACAGCAGCCGCCTGCTTGTTATTCCCGACCCGACCGACTTTTCATAAGCTTCAGATTCGGAAGCTAAATTCTTGAATGCATGCGCTGCTGCATTTTAGGTTCGCTGAAGCCCATCGTTATAAGCCACTAATCCCATTTGCCCTGGTCCTGAATGTAGGGCACATATAGGCATAGCAAAGACTTTCCTAGCCATCATTTATTGGTCTATAGACTGTGAAGATCTTTGAGCTACAAGCTCCATCCATCAATTTCCGTAACAGTCGTGTTGATCCAGGAGCACCATATCCTTGGCTGATTCTCAGCACGGTGCCGCGTGGCATAAAATTTATGCTGCACTCCTGCTTTGGAATGGCCTGTGCGCTCATGGGAGTATTACTTACACAAAAATGTCCTGATGGCATAACGAAGAATGATTGGTTCAGAGAAGTAACCAATCAGATCGTTGAGAAGGCGGGCCCAAGCCATCAGATGTCTTTCTCATATTTTTGCGTAAGAAAAACTCCCAATGGCCTGTGAGCCACAGCATAGAACACCTCCCTTGTAAAGCCAAATGATCTCCACCTGCCAGTGAGCACAGGGTCAGTCCTATTAACACACTAATCCTCTTATACACGCACAATGGCTCACATCTCCCTTGGCAAGACTTATTATTTAAGTATCCAAATACAAGGAAAATATCCGCAAAAGTACACCTGATTTTGTATGTTTAACCGGCTAATCCGTTTCCAACAGTATTTTTATTCATTGTGAGCATCAAAACATACTCTTTGCATTTCTGCATAAAGAATATTAGATATTTCAGCAGAAAGTGAAAGCTAATCTTCTAAAAAACAAAACAAACGTGCATTAGGAAAAGGCTGTTATCAGTCAGTAACTTTTTGGTTTTACTGTTTTTCTGAGATAGGGGATGGAATACGAGCGGCCAAACAAGCTCCATGCTATCGCTCCATTTCGCCCAAATTGAACCATAAATCACAACTGGCTTATAAAACCAGATCGACGGGGCTGCCAGCAGAGGACACATTCTGGCAGGATAGCCTTCATTTTAATATGTACCTGCATCCCCCGGAAAACGGGAGAAAAATGTGTAGAAATCAACGCCCACGGCCCTCCGCATATCTGCCGAAATTCAGCCTGCCCACGTTCCTGCCTCCTCCAGACAGCCAGTGGGTTTCAGCTGCAAGTGAGATGCCCAAAACTTATGTTCCAAAGTGACCGAGGTATTTGTCCTTCATGGTGGGTGAGGATGGGGGTTTGAAGATGGTCTGGGCTCATCTGAGGAGCTTAGAGGAGCTTCTCAGATCACCGTGACTCCCACGTCTCCCGCTCCTGCACTGGCATGTTTACAAAAGCTGCTAATTCACACACATGCACCAGGTTACCCTCAGAAAATTACGGGTAATTTGTGCTGCTTTTGGTTCCCTGTGAGCCCTGTTTGTCCTGCCAGAATAGTTAGGTTAGGTTTCAGTGAAAAGACACCAAGCCGCCTATAAAGTGACTGAGTGTCACGTCACATGACCTGGCCACCTGACCTAAACACAGTAGAACACAGTGGTTTGGGAGGGGTCTGACCAGGAAGTGAAGGAAAAGCAGCCAATGTGTGCTCAGCATATGTGGGATCTCCTCCAGGACAGCTGGAAAATCATCACAGGAGGCCACCTCATGAAACTGGTGTAGAGGAGACAGTAGGGTCAGTCTGTCCCTGGAGCAATTAAGGGCTTTGGTCAAGGGCCCAGAGATGGGATCACTATGCAGACCCAGGGATTCGAATCGACAACGTTCTGAGTCCGAGCTCAGAGAGCTGTCCCCCCAGTAAATGATTTTTTCAAAATACTTTTTAAGACGGTGCATAGTTCAAAAACACCTTTCTACTGGTAGGTGTGTCCACACTTTTGACCGGTACTGTATGTCCTGCATTCCAGTGCTCTGTATCACTGCAGAACATCTTCATTTTGTTCTATGCTCCATCTCTGGGCAGGGTGACCTGCCCCTTCCCCTGTCTTTGGAAGTCAGCGCTGCTGATTATCTGTGAGCATCACAGATGACGTCAGTCATCTGGCGAGGGCCTTGAATGGCCATCCTTGCTGCAAATGCACCAGTACTTACTCAAACACTTAAGTGTGGCACCATTGACTGAAGCCAGCACTCTGTCGCTTTTATGGTGACGTAGATGGGAAATGACCAGCGGAACCTTCTCACTTAGACATGCTCCACTATTACTCCTGAGACTAAAAGCATTATTACCTGTCTATTTCTGTTGCATTTCTCGTGCCTTTTTCATTAATTTCATTAGATGCTCTTCAGGATAATTCTCACATTACAAGTATTAACCTCTTGAACTGTATATTTAAATTAAAATGCAGACATATGCAATTTAAACACAAAATTAAATCAATTAATGTCTTGATTTTTTGTTGCAATGTGTGTGAATGGTGCTCTGCGATGGTTTGGCACCCCATCCTGGGTTATTCCCTGGCTTACGACCACAGCTTCTGGGATAGGCTCCAGCGCCCAGGACCCTGCATAGCACAAGCAGATATGGAAAATGGATATTTGGATATTTTTATTATGCCGGCTTTGTAATAGGATATTTTACACAGTAGGATTCCTCCTGAATGTTGTATTCATTTTAAAACCTTAAAGATGTTTTACTGCCCTGTAGATCTTGAATGAGGTTATTGCTGTCTGACAGCAATTTATCAGCGCGATGATCACCTCGTACGGCTTTCTCTGGAGTGTAACACTGAAGCGCCCCCAACAGGAGGTCACAGGCATCACCGTGCGCGTCACCATGACTGCTAGCACAACCTTGTAGTGTTAAATACGTGATCAGAATTTAGAGATCGTTAACAGAATAATATTTGATAGATAAATATTTGTAATGGCACGCATCGCGTTGTTCACACGGGGCAGTGCTGTTAATTTCAGCCACTTGTTAGCATGTTTTAGATTACCACCCCAAATCCCATTAGGAACAAAGTTTTACACCAAGCATCAGTGAAGGGTCTTTAAAGGAAACAGCTGCTACTTTTCCTCTTTTCCACTTGAAGGCAGTATGACTCTTCCAAAAACCTCTGTTGTACTTGGATCATTCTTATTTTTATTTTACACACCCACACAGAAGAAATCCAAAGTGTTTGACTAACTTAAATCAGTAACCCAATAATAGTGTTTTTTAAATTGAAACATACAGTTGGTTTTATTTGTCTGTCTCTCTGCAGTGAATGTGGTCATTAACAAGGCCGTCAAACAGAAAGGAGTGATTTATCTTGCAGTGAATCTATCATGTAAGATGCGGACCATTAAGACAAAACTTACACAAACAGATATAAGATAGCAATAAACTCGTAAAATGACGCAGATTCTAAGCTGAATAACATTAAGAACTTGACACGTACAGAAAAACACGGTTAACCCGATTCTCTCGTCCTTGCCGCTCCGCGGATTCCCGAAGGCATCTCTTCATCGCACGCAACCGCAGTAAGTCATTCATTTAAAAGCGGAAAACGATTCCCTCTAACACGCATTCAGATGCGGATCGCTCTCTATTGACACACACTGGCGTATTACACACACAGCGTTTCGGCATGACAGCCTATTGGTTCGCGGCCACCTGCATTAGGACCTTTGGAGTTCGTCAAGCCTGCAGTTTCCTGATCTACCCGGGTACTCCGATACGCAAACCACAAGTACCCTTCAGCGCTAAGAACGGCTAATGGATTTGTACTGCAAGCCACTTTAAACATCACGGGGTAATATTGCACGTCACTCACTGTAAATGCTATCAGTGTGTTTTCACTGCTGCCGATTGTTGACGCACTGACTCTATTACATATATATATATATTTTTTTTGCGTCGCTCTGGCTGAGAGCGTCTGCTAAGTGAATAAAATCATTCTCAATAGCCACTTATCCAGTTAGGGCTCTGGAGATCCAGATAAGCTGAGCGCGGACGCTGGGAGACAGACAGAGCCGTCGCTCAAGCCCACCAGGGCCACCGGTCGACTCTTCTCCTCCGTCTCGTAGAAGGGACAGGCCCGGAGGTGCTCCGCCATGGAGGGCATGTCATCGAAGCGCCACTGCTGCACGGCGCTGAAGGAGCTGCTGAACTGCCACACCTGCAGGGGGCAGAATCGGGCCAGCGGCAGTGAGATGAAATATCCAGATTCCGACAGAGGGCAGGAGGTGGTGCCTTACCTGTGGCCTCGCCTCTAAAACCCATATATGGAAATGAATGAGTGTGGCTACTTATATCTCCATAATAAGGAGGGCAGGGTCAGCATGGATGTACGTATATATACAGCATCTGTTAGGCGAATGTCACTGAAAAATATTATTTGTTGCTGTTCTAATATTTTGTATTAGACCATTTAATATGTTCTGCTCATTAATAACATCCACGAGTCAACAAATAAATCACGAAAGCAGCATTAGCAGCAGGGTGGTAATTAGTTGTAACCTACTTGCGGTCCCTAAACAAACCGTTACTGAGCGGCGTGCTGTGAGCTCCCGCGTAGCAGTAACACGTTCCTAACATCACCCTGCAGAGAGCCGATGTCTCCGGACGCACGGATCGCAGAGCCACCCGGGCGACTTTTGGAGTATAATTAAGAATGCAATGATGAACAGTAAGGAAAAATTACCGACTTAATTTCATGCAAATCGATAAAACGTAATAAAATCCATTTTAATTAATAAAAGCCTGAATTATATCCATGTTGTTTTTTTAGTGGTCTCGAATGGATGGTCTTGGTTGCTGTTAGCTATTCTGCGTGCAGGTGCTGAATCAGTGTGAGTGTGTGTATTTCGATGTGTGCATGTTCATCGTGCATGGGGATGTGTGTGGTGTGTCTGAGTCGGGTATCGGAGTTCAGATGTGTTTTGTGGCCCATGCCCAGACCCGATCAACATGACTGTATTTGACAGGCATTGGGGCAAGGAAGCCACTGTAAAACGTGACTTCCAGTGCGAGTCTGACTCTCAGGGGTGGTCCGCATGCTGTTTGTGAACACCACCAAGGGTAGAGGTGAGGGCACGGTTACCCAGAGGGCCAGCCAGAATGACCTGGATGCCTGAGCGACAGCAGGGAGGCCCACTCTCAGCATCCATTTATTTATAGTAACATTACTGCTGATGCACAGTGCAGGCACTGGAAAATTCCACTGGAAAACTTGGGAGATCTACACAGTCTCATGTGGACTGATTGTGCTGTGCGTGGTACTGCGTTAGACACACTGTGGTGTGTATGGTACTGTGTTAGACTTTGCTGTGTATGCCATTGTGTTAGACTGTGCTGTGCATGGCACTGTATTAGACAGACTACTGTGTGTGGTACTGCAGTAGATAGACTGTGCTGTGTATGGTACTACGCTCGACACTCTGTACTATGCGTGATACTGTGTTAGACTGTGCTGTGCATGGTATTGTGTTAATCTGCAATAGACACTCTATGCTATGCATCGTACTGCGCTAGACAGTCTGTGCTGTGGGTGGTACTGCTTTAGACTGTGCTGTGTGTTACTGTATTAGAGCTCACCTTCACTCTGTTCCTCCAGCTGGACTTCCCCTCAGGGTCAGTCTCCCGCTCCCACCTCAGAGAAACCATTCCCCTGTCCTGCAGCAGTGTGGCACATACGTCCCTCATTAACCGGGACACTTGGGACAACTGGGACAGGCTGAAACTGTCCAGGTAGCTGGCGACGCTCTGTAACACCTCCAACGGGAGCTTGCTGAGGCCGTCTGGGCCACGGGCCCCCCCGAGCCGCCCCGGCGGCACCTGCGGCCTGAGTGCGAAGGTGCCAGAGTCCCCGTCGTAGGTGACGGTGGCCCTGTGAGTGGATGGCTGGAACCGGGTCTGTATGTAGGTACAGCCGAGGTAGGCCAGAGGGCAGCGCTGCTGGAACCATCCATCCAGCACCGAGTGCAAGTCCGAGTGAACATTACGGAAGTGCCAGGCGAACTCATCTCTCCGGTAGGTGTGGCCGCACAGGAAGGTGAAGATGGAGCTGGCCTTGTTGTGCCTCCTGGTGACAGACTCCGCCTGAATCTGCACATGCAGGCCCGGCGTCTGGCCGGCGGTGATGTCAGCTAGGGTAGCGCCTGCTCTGAACGGTGCTGAAGCAAAGTCATAGGTCTGGGTCCCAATGTCGACAAAGAGGCCGTCCGTGGTCACCGTCTCGCTGATGGGATGTCCCCTCAACTCCCGTTCCATGGAGCAGACCAGCATGGCCTTGACCTCATCGCACTTCAGGATATCCTGCACGGACACTCCAAGGTCAAACGTGTCAGTCTCTTTGGTTGACCTCTTCACCCGAAGGGAAGAATTCTTAAGGAAGCTGCGCTTCGCCCTGTAGCTGGACGGAACACTGTAGCTATGCACTGTCTCCACTTCAATGGGCTCCAGTGCTCCATAAACAAAGTCCCTCTCCCTGGGAGTGCAGGCCTCCAGCTGCCCGAAGTGGATCAGCATGCTCCCATGGTGCACCAGGTACATGTTGTACTCCGCAATATTCACCTCCTTCCCCAGTCTTTCCAGAACCCCGTCCTGCCAGGGAGCCAGACCTGTTTTGATATCTTCTGTGGCGCTTGCACTGCCATTTCTTGTGGAGCTTTCAGCACCTTCTGCCAGTTGCTTTGTATTCTGTTTTGCTTTTTCTTGGTTCCCATTCCCCGTTGCCAGGCTGCTCGCCTGCTCCTGGGGCTCCCACCGGCAGCCTTGCAGCTCCTTGCTGAAAATGCTCTCCCAGGCTTTGTAGCTATCGATCCCGGCCACCTCACGACTCTTAGCCAATGCATCACGTTCTTCTTGGGTCAGCTCCTGCACCTCTGGGGCATCCTTGCTGATGTCCAGAGGTTTCCCTTCGAGCTCAGAGGACCCCGCATCCCTGATGGAACCCCTGCTTGCTGCCTTCTGTGCCTCCTCTGTGACCATCTCAGCCGGTTGCATCAGCTCAGGGAAGAGGGTGTCCAACTTCAGGTTGCTGAACAGCAGCCTCTGGTCCCTTAGGGCCACCGCCAGGTCCAGGGGTTCTCCAGACCCGCGGTCTGTGACAACACTCCGGCAGAAAGCGGCATCCGCTTCGGTGGCAGGCCAGCGGTTCCAGTCCAACGAGCAGGTGACCAGACTTGCCGGACAAGCCTCGAGGTGGCGGGCGAGCCGGCAGCGAGGCAGGGCGAAGGGGCAGCCATACTCGGCGTTCAGGCAGGGCACTGTCTCATGGGGGCACAGCATCCGGTGCTCCTCCTCCTTGCAGCGGTGGAAGATGGCGCCGCAGAGCAGTTGGCAGCTGATGGTGGCACAGGAGACAGGGGGCGCCGGTGGGACCCGACACTGCACCCTGAAGCACGCCCGGCAGTGCTCGTGTTGGCCGGCCGCTGGCTCCTCATTCTGGCCCTCGGAAAGAAGTCAGGAATTACAGTAAACCTCTCAGGTCCTGGAGGAAAAAAGTGGACTATCTAACAGGGAGCTGGGAGGGAGCAAAAATGTGAACTGTTTGACAGGGAGCTGGGAGGGAGCAAAAATGTGAACTGTTTGACAGGGAGCTGGGAGGGAGCAAATGTGGACCGCCTGCGGGTCCCCAAGGACCGGAATGGGAAACGCTACTGTTAACTGAAGGTAGCATCTGCAGCCCGGTGTCAGATTAAAGATCTGAACCGCAGAATCACACTGGGCTCAAATGCTGGGAAGGATGTTGCTATTACACTCTTAAGTGATGTGGTTAACCTGATTTACAGCAGTTAGACAGTTAGCTGCAATATGACAGTGCTGCACAGGACAAACACGCATAGCAGAGTAGTTATTGACCAACTGCAATAACCAGAGTAGATGTGCAAAATCTTTATGGACAATTACAGTATTTCATTGCTGCCCGATGAAAGCCACGTAAGTCCTCGTTTTTACGATTGTGACTTTTTTTACTACAGATGGAATAGAGTGAGATTATTTGTAGATACTAATTATCTCACTGACAACAGTCCAAGTAAGTGCACTTAAAATATTAAACCATTCTCTGACAGCTGTGTAAAGATAGGTTTCTATTTGTGGTACTAAGGATGCCTGATTACATTGTTTTAGATTTATTTTGTTAAACAGTTTCTGAGAAAATGTGTTTTTTTCACCTTGCAGGAATAATGCAGAGGCGTGTTTTTCATTGAATGCTGTATACATTTCACAAAACGGACTCTTACCATTTGTCCGTTCAGATTCTGTGGGTCTTCAGATCCTAAACAACAATGTTAATACTTTTAAGAAAAGCACAAAGCACAGCAACAAAAGCACTACAAATTTCCTGGCAGAGATTTCCTTTGGTGAAAAGGCACGAGGACCAGCGGACACAGCTGAAATAAACACGGTGCACTTCCCGCCTGCCTGACTGGTGCCCCGACACTGGAGAGGCTGCCGTTATCGTTAGTGACTGACATCCAGCAACACCGTCCCTCTGCTAATGGAACAATAACCCTTAACGCGGCATTCAGCTCTGCATGTTAATTTGAAAATAAAAGCACAAACTGCTAATAAGCAACACTAAGCCTTTTTGTTCAATCGCCTAGGGCAGTCTAAACAATTACAAGGCAACAACAGTCACAAATAGGAAATAAAACATTAAGTTAGAATGATGTTCCAGTAACTTTCATAACGTCAGCCCCCAGGTCATTTTTTGCTACCCTGTTATCCATGTTAGAGGCTGGTGACTTTTTTTTTTTAATTTGTATATCTTGTATATATTTTATACAAAAATCGCTCATTGTAGCTACTTACTGATGTTGGTCCTGCGGCACTGTGAGACTGTTATGTCTGTTCCTTTGTGAGGCATGCAAACATTCGGAGCGTGCGGGTCGCCTCAAAATAGACACGACAGCTGATAGAACACACGCAACCCGGGTCAGGGCCCTGTACACGTGACGCGTTTCACACTCTGCACATTCAACGCCGACCGTAAGATGACACACGTGCGGCCACTGCGTTGTGTCACTCATCAGGGTGCCGTGGTGGTCCGTCCTCTCAAGGTCAGTCAACTGTTCATGGTAACACTTTCTCCAGGGACGCTCCTTTGTTTTTCTTGTTGTTTCAAATTTGTTCAGCAGGTGGCAGTGCAAATGCTTTAAAAGGGCCGGAATCTGTGAGGGTCAAAACGATTCTTTCAAAAAATGAAAAAGACATGATGGATGCTCACTGATACTGAGGATCCAACTAGTAAAGTCTGTTAAACTCATCCACAGTTGTGTGAATAGTTGTTCTCCCCACTGAAGGGCCTCACATGCATTGAGTGAATGCATGCAGCGAACGCAACGATTGCTTTAAACATGCAGCGAATTAACACATGCGGTGATTGCAGCAAAGGGTTAACACGGTGTGTAAAATGATAATGTCATTAAGCGGTGCCCTCTACAGGTCCAGCTCTATATCACAAGCCATAAAAGCATGTTTACTGCCGCTGCTGTTGATCTATACGCTTCCTGCTCTCTCCCGGCTGGGGTAATATTTCTCTACAGGATCAATCTGACTGTGATTTTAGGGTCCATCCATTACCAAAGCTAATCCTCGGGGTTTACAGGGGAGACACAGTTCAGTGGGAAAGCTGGACAGGACTGAGCTATTTAGAGATTGGGCTGTTTTTCGTTATAACCATATCACGTATTTCGCTGGCATAATTACTCTCATTACATTTCACATATTTATGTGCTGTCTAATAAATTGTTTGTAGTTTTTTTTTTTTATTGTAATGAATGACAGTTTGATAAATAATTATATATGTGTGTGTGTCTTTGTGTATGTGTTTTGTCCCATACACACACATACGTATTATATATACACACACTACATATATAGGTCCCAATCACATTTCAACTAGATAAATTAAAAATGCCCATTGAATGCTAATTTCTCTATGAAATGGCCAATTAATTGAACTCCCAAAGCATCTCACTGCTAACACAAACGACTTGTGTATGTGTCATCCAAACATTTTTCACGCCCATTTGCTGCAGATCAGACAGCGTGCAGCAAAGCTCTCGTCGCCATATGTTTTTTTTTGTGTGTGTGTGTACATGTGTGTGTGCTGCCGTATCTGTTTCTCAGTCTCAGTCAGTGATTACCGTCTCTGCTATGCTCCTTAGACATGCTCAGGTGACAGATGTCACGTTAAACGTTGCTGAAAGGGCTTCGCAATCAGCACACACCTCACACAGACAGTTACATGGGAAGGTCCTAGAATTTGCCATTATCTTGGTTAATGTAACAGCTGGAGCTGCATATTTCCTGTCGTTCACCGTGTGTTATACATAGGTTTGGAGAAAAATCCCCACTGTGAAGTTTGTCCCTTAGGCTGCTCTTATAGGCCCTTAAATAATATAACATCAAAGCACAAGCATCGAAGGGGCCACGTTTTTCTTACTTAACACTTGGGAGGGATGTTCAGCGAGGGCTTGCTCTTAAGGTACTGATGGGTAATGGAGTCCAAGCCAAGCTCAAATCCACGTTGTGCCACCTGACCATGAACTCCAACTCCCATCAGCACACCAGTCCTGCATTTCAGATGTCGCATATTGAACGTGGTCTATTTAATATGCTTTTGCCAGATTTGCAGATGTTTATAGTCATATAAATATAGTTAAGAGACAATTTCTATGCACACAGTATTCTACTTTTAATTTTAAAAAGTAATTAAAATCATCTCACAGCCATGTCTTCGGTACCATTACAGCTTAATTAGTCCGGGATTTTCCAGTTTCGCCTTACAGCAAAGAACCGTCGTTAATTTTCGAATTAATATAGAAGGCAGTGGAGCAGGACGAGAGCTGTAAATGAGATACTAAAGTGAAGCAGTTTTAACAAAAGCGCCGCGTAATGACTCTTACAGGAGATGGCCACAGCCAATGCAAGCCTACCAGAGTTTACACGCCTTGGAGTCACGGACGGGTAGAAAACTGCTTTATTATTATCCATCCGGTTGTGGACAGTTAACTGTGTCCCGGAATATCAGCTGGTTCTGGTATCCTGTCTCCTGCTGGTTATAATGCCCCAGTGGGAGATCACCAGGTTCATTCAGGTGCTGCTTACACCTGATACTCCCCTGTCTGGGAGTGGCTACTTCTGTCTATAAATAATGCACTATTCTCTAAGTGTATATATAGCCTCCTGCAGTATTGATTTAATATTAAAGGAGCTTAAAAGAGGAGTACAGTTTATGGAGGTAAAAGGAAGATCACTGGAAATTTTCATACTTTTTGGTACAGTGGGATCACATGACCGCCGAGAGCGAGATCATGTGACACAGTATCAGCCAGGGGAGTTTATACATGGAGTGGAGTGATATTTTCAGCTGAGGTCCGCCCACACATGCACACGCACGCATTTATATGTCTGTAACAGTTAGTCTGTAGGGTTTGCAAACGACCCCGGCGCTTTGGACGTCGCTAATTTGAGGGTTGTAATGGAATAATATAGATCTGATGTAAGATTTCCTGTGTGAGAGAGTGAAAGTATGAGTGTCACGCCAGATGCGTGAGAGGTGCCAGCCCTGTGAATGACCCAAGAGTGTTAAGAGACGGTACGTAATACCTGGAATGGATAGAACGGCAGTAAAATGCCAGGAACGGAATCGCCCGCGCTGCAGAGAACAGCTTCACTTTGATGTGTGCTTGTGCGATGTGAAAGCGTCGGCACTCAGGTTGCCGCGGAATATAAAACTCAGTCCCTAATGCGCAACTGACCGCAAACTGGTGCATTCAGGCTCCCGGTTAAACGTACATGCTGGCAGATGGCGGTCAGACAGTCATTTGCTGGAAGACTCTGCGTTAAACATCCAGCACGCGATGTGATCCATAGCGGGTTGTGTGCGCTCACTCTGCGCAGTGAGATCCTATCCAGTAGAGCCTACAACACAAAGGTAAATCAAGGAGCCCTGTTAAAGGACATATCAGCAAACAACCGTGGGACTGACTTACAGGTTTGGAGGCTTGTATCAGACTGGTGTGCAAGTTATTGGGGGAAAAAGACACGTGTCTGCGAACGAGGGCAAGGTGGGACCAATCAATACTAATAAATGGGGGCCTCCTGACTCACCCAGTCAGTGAGGATCTCTCTTACCAACATTCCCAGTATGCCCACCACCATGCCAGTGCATCAGTCTACATAGACAGCCTGCCTGCATTTTCAGGCACAGCACACTCGCGGTCGTTCTCGAGTCATTTTTAGGTCTTTGAGACGTCCCTTCAAACGCCTCTGTGATTTTTCTGAATATGAATTAACGCTGCTAAGAGTTTCTTGGCTTATTACTATATTAATTAGCATTTTCACGATGCTGCTGGAAAATCACCTCAAACATATCACTCTGAGATGCCATGGTTTATTCTGCGAAACTGTAGGTAATTGGAAAATTAAAACAGACAGACATAATTCAGCGATGGAGAGTCCAATAATGTGATATTGATTCCTGCTAAGTGCAACCAGTTGATTTAGTAAAGGGTAGTAAACATTCGGAGCCAAGCCTTGGTAAGCAAGGTGTGTGGGTATCTCGAGGTTCTGCCTGCCACACCCTTTTGATGCCAGTTCAGCCACCTCCAAGGTGTGTGGGTATCTCGAGGTTCTGCCTGCCACACCGTTTCGGTGCCAGTTCAGCCACCTCTAACCCCTCCCAGTCTCACCAGAGTTGATTTTAAGAGACATTTCAGGTTCTGAGACATCTGCTTAATGTTATTTCACCCACAAGATAAAGGGTCTTTGTGGGGAACATTTAACAATGACCTTAAGCATTCAACACTAACATTTTACCGTGCCAGTTATGTACTAGACCTTAAGTACAATGGTTTGTTTTTAAGTGTGATGTCCTTGGAAGCAATAATAGAGCAGGAGCAGGGTGTGGGCGTCTCAGTACATCCTGCTGTTTGGGGAAATGTCTGTGATCACAGTTAAATTATGTATTTGACTTCGTCATATCTATCAAATGTGTGTCACGCCCGTCAACGCATTTCCCATGAACCACCTCTCCCAGGAAGCACAGGGTAGGTGGGCGGGGCCACACCGGACGGGATGCCCATGTAAAACCGCTGTTATCGTGCCTACCTGCAGTTATCTAGGAAACATGCAGTCACAGATGACAGTCCCATAATGATATGAATGAAATGCTCTCTGAATGGGGTTCGGATTTCACTTCACGAAGGAGAGAAACCGTGTTGGTGAAGCGGTTGCTAGGGAGCGTCAGACAGGATTAGGAATGACGTGTAACTAATCTCAGATGAGGACATGTGAGGAACAGCAGGGTGCAAACTGATGTCTCGCTGTCAGATCAGACATCTTACCCAGTTCCGGGTGCATTGCTGATGATAAATTGGTTTCTCTGTCCAGGGGGGCTGACAGGACATGTATTGTGAATGAGATAAAAGCCCTGAGTTGTGGAGCATTTTTTTTGTCAGAACTATAATTGGTCATGGGAACAGGAATAATTACACAGGACTGCCATTAAAGCTGACTGATTATGGAGAAAGTGATTGGAATAAATTTAAGAAATGTATTCATGTCCTGAAGCAGCTCCTGTCGCACTGTGATTAGTGCATCGATGCTGCAGTGGTGTGAGGGCATCTCAGTGACACTGCCTGGGCACCAGCCTCGCACCCGCTTGTGCGAACCGCTGGCAGACTCCTGGGATTTCTCACTCAGTCTCAGCTGGTAAGCAAAGCCTTGCAGCGCATCGTCTTTCATTTATCTGTCATTATTATGTCTATTTTGCTTCCTCTCTCTAATGCACCTCGTCTGCCGCCCCCACAAATGACGCGGCTGATCTGGAACTCGGTGGCGGTTTGTGGGCGGCGAGGTGAGGCGAGCGGCCATAGGAGCAGGGAGAGCGGCACATGAGCGGCGTCCTGTGCCTGGGGTCGGCGGGTGGGGGGGGCATGATTGTGTAGGCCTACATGTCAGGGTTCCTCATGATGACTGAGCAGGGTGTTCCCTGTGTTCCTTGCACACGTTCCTCACATAGGGCATTCCCTATATAGAGCGTTCCTTGAGCAGGGCGTTCCCTAATTAGGGCGTTTCCTGCCCATGGCATTCCCCACATAGGGCGTGCTTTCAGCAGGGCATTCCCACATAGGGCGTTCCTTCAGAAGGGCATTCCTTCAGCACGGCGTTCCTTCAACAGGACGTTCCTTGTATAGGGCGTTCCTTCAGCGAGGCATTCTCTGCATAGGGCGTTCCTTCAGCAAGGCGTACCCTGAATAGGGCGTTCCTTCAGCAGGGCGTTTCCTGCACACTCTGATGGTCCTCACCCGATGAGCAGTAATGCCACTGAACCTGTCACTGTCACCTGCTGTTTCCCCTTAGTTGGACTCTGTTGTACCTGAGGGTTCCAACCCAGGATGTGCTTAACGACCACGCCACCAGGGGGTAGTCAGTAATTCCACATCCCACCAGGTCTGAATCTTCTGCGGGTGAAGTAGCGCCACACTGGCGTACCGAAGATATTGACCGCGGAGTAATAATGTTCAGATGGGCAGTGGCGAGAGGAGCCGGCTTTCTTGTCCCTCTTCTGGCACAGGGGGACCTGCAGCAAGGAGAGGCCCCGGAGAACTTCAGAAGCGAACAGGAGGCCACGATGATGGCTGTCCTTGGATCACAGCTGGTTGTGCTTTATTTAGGGATGTTGCTGGGAAGGCTGTCTGTAGATCGGCTGCAAAAAGGGAGGGTTAGCCTGGGTGCATCCGCACCTCCGCACAGGATGCTGCTGCCTGTTTTGCTCTGTCATTTCGGTTACTGTGTCTTCTAGTGCCCTGAGAGAGCAGCCCAATAGTGTTACTGGTTTACGGTGTCGGTGTTTTAGCACAAAGTCCCAACACGGCTGGTTGGCATTCGAATAACCATAAAACTGAAACCATTGAAGCTCCGTTTGTGATGCTGTTGGCCAGCTTAATAAACAGGCGGGCAGCTGGCACTGGAGTGGCGTTTCTGTGTTAGTGGGTTGGTGGACTTAACTAGGGAGTAACTAGCTTTATTTTTCCTCCATGCTATTGTCATCCTAAATTCGCTCAGTGTCACAGCTGGCAGTTTGATAAATTGGTAAGGCTGTCAAAGGAGAGGGAGTGGGGCGTGTGTGTGTCTGTGAGTACATGTGTGTGTGGTCCAGGTATACATTACACTATGGGGACCAAATGTTACCACATTGTGATAAAAACCTGTTATTTTCAGACTGTGGGCACCATTTTTTTGTGACTGCAACTAGAAAACTAAAAATGCCAAAATACTTGTTTGGTTATTTAAGGTTAATGTCAGGGCTGGGTAGGGGTTAAGGGTGTCATTGTTGAGATTAGGGTTTTGTCTATATAAATGCATGCACATCAGTACAGGTGCGTGTCTGTGTGTGTGTGTGTGTGGGTAACTCTGGTTTCCTCTCACAGGCCAAAGACATACAGTTCAGCTAATTGGTATTTCTAAATTGCCCATAGTGGGATTGATGACCCAAATTAGGAGGAGAAGATGGATGGATGGATGGATGGGCGGATGGATGTAAAAGGATACGCTTTATCTTGTGAATATAGAAAACTTGTTATTTTTCTCTGAATTATATTAATAATTTTCTTAAAGGCCCCCACCAGTGCAGTCAGCCTTGCCCCCACATCTCCCAGGCCAGCTCCAGGTTAGGCTGTTAGCTTTGACTCTTCCTTATCATTCAGAGAGGAAGATTTGATCCCCGTCCCGTCTGCTGCTCCACTTCCTCCTCTCTCAGATCTGTCCGTTTGGGATCGTTTACCCTTTCGCTTGCAGATCCCCTACTGGCAGGCCCTTTGATCTGAAACGCACAGCAATAAATCTCAGATTAATCATGCTTGTGTCTGTTTTTATCCGGTATCTCAGAAAATAAAACCCTTACTGCTGATATTGACCTACGTTCAAGACAAATACATTCGACCTTTTTTCCCCACCTGTTCCCCACATGGAAGATGCTATTAGTGCTTTTTAATAGCTTCTGTGGATGGCATCACCCAGGATGTGCAGCACTTTGCAGTCAGGTCCACCTGTGGTGATGGGGGCAGGTTTCTGGGTGTCTCAGAACACCCCCTGGGGGGTTCCATGCTCTATTCACATGATTGCAGAAGACACGTGCAATGCGGTGCGCTCCAGAGTGACTGACCACACAGCGGGGCAGCCGGGTCTCTGCGGTGATATCGATCAGCACTGCAAGGCAGGCCGACTCGCTCTCCCGGTGCAGCGGCCGTCACGTTTCTTTGGCAGTGATATTCCGGAGGGTGGTGGTGAGCGATGCGAGTCGGGGTGGGTCGAGAGCGATGCTGTTCACATGGGTAGGGTCTTCTCATTCACACAGGGAGGGACGGCTGACCGGCGTCCGCTTTCATCTGGATGCAGCAGAATACAACAGTGATGCTTTATTGATCCCCACAGAGAAATTGGACATAGAAAACCGTCAAGATCAAGTTCAGGGGTCACAGTGCAGGGTCAGCCAGCATCCAGGGTCTTGCTCAAGGGCTCAATGGCCCAAGGGGTCAGAGGCACCACCCTGCTGGCCAAGGGACTGGAACCAGCAACCTTCTGATCCAAAGCATTAAGTCTTAACCCGCAGAACCACACATCATCCTAAGTAATCATAGCCCCCAGATTCCGCCAGGTTAGGAGCAGTCCTCCATCCTTTTGGTAATTCCTTTTTATTCTACAATAATGACTTTCTCTTCATTTTAGCTTAAGTTGCACCCTACGCTTTGTTTTGAATCTCATTGCAGACAGAGCGCGGTCTGACAGCTCAAACCCATGGTACTGCAAAAACAGGAAAGTGTTTAAGGAGAGCAGGCATCAATGTGCAGGTGCCGTAAGTACAGGCGTTCACCTGGGAATTGGGATCAGAGAGAAGTCACGGTTTCAGCCACACGTATGCATGACACTGGAGCGGCTCACGGTAGACAGGTGACATCAGGCGCAGCATGACAGCGCGTCAGGGACAGCGGAGATGGGCTGTGATCTGCTGCCGACGGATTGGCTACAGCCTGCAGGATAGTCCTGTGAAGCTGGGCGTCTCCAGTTGCCCCCCCCCTCACCCCATCCACCTTTCTTATTATGTTGATTCATGGACCCAATCAGGAGCCCAGGGCTGCAGGGGCATCCATCATGTGGGGCCACCCGCCCAATCCCCCAGGGGCCGGGCCAGGTTGTTGGCTGCTCTCCCACCTGCGCCCCTTACCCCCCCT
>JAODKE010000038.1:5764721-5781218 GCA_026779605.1 Mormyrus hasselquistii
TTCAAAATTTAGAAATACATTCAAATGGCTGTAATGAAATAGCATGGCAGAGGTGGTCTGAACTTGCCGTACTGTGGGTCTTCAAGAAAGGTATTATTCTTTATGTTTCTGTGTTTGGGTGATTTAGATGTGTTTAGGTATTTGTTTACCAACTTAACACAATTAGTTTTTTTCGTTATCCTCACCTGCGTTGGTGCTGTCTTTTGAGGCAGAGTATGACAGTTTTATGTAGTAACAGAATGCAGGGAATTGTTGTTTTAATCAGTGTTTTAATTTAGTGTAAATGCACCTTAACTGTTTCAAATGTTAAACAAAGATTGGTGTGAGGAGCCAGAACTGCCAGAGCGAGCCTGGTGTAGTTAGCGGAAGGCATCACCGTTCTGTCCTGAGGCGGAGGTGAGGGTTAGCGGAAGGCATCGCCGTTCTGTCCTGAGGCGGAGGTGAGGGTTAGCGGAAGGCATCACCGTTCTGTCCTTAGGCGGAGGTGAGGGTTAGCGGAAGGCATCACCGTTCTGTCCTGAGGTGGAGCTGAGGGTTAGCGGAAGGCATCACCGTTCTGTCCTGAGGCAGAGCTGAGGGTTAGCGGAAGGCATCACCGTTCTGTCCTGAGGCGGAGCTGAGGGTTAGCGGAAGGCATCACCATTCTGTCCTGAGGCGGAGGTGAGGGTCAGTTGATTAACAATTTATTCAGTTAGTTAGCATGCTGATGCTAAGTCTGCTGAGTGTGGTGGATTGTTTGCAGCCCCCAGGGTAACTGTAACCTTGGATATGACAGGGTCAGCATCACTAACAGAATGGAAATGAAGGTAATGGCTTTCCCACCGTGTTTAGACTATTATACCCACAAGTAAACATCTTTCAGATGTAAACTTTTTATCTGACCCTCTTTCCTTCATATTTTTCATAAACACGCCAAACTCTTGGGATTCAGAGAGCTTGGCGGTCAGTCTGTGCTCGACAAGTAGATGGATGGCCTTTTGTGTCAGCCAGAGTCTGTCACCTCCGATTTTTAGAGACCCTTGGAGATTTATGGTGACGGCAGGGCGGGATCAAGCAGATTTCCTGCAGGAAAAGTCTTGATTGCTGAGGTTTGAGTCACAGGAGAATGACTCCATTAATGATGAGATTGTTGCACAGTGCCCAAGTCAGCCCTTATTTGAACACCTTGGATATCAATGCAAGCCTGACAACCAGACGAGGATCAATTTGGACACTGAAAGCGGAGCGTAGTGCCAGTCATCACCTTCGGAATCCACAGATGAAAATGGCCAGGTGAGCATACGGGTTTCGCTGTTACCTGTCACCGGGACCCCGGAAACACGCATGGACACGCCTACACTAGTGGGAAAAAAAAAAAAAAACATTCCAGACGCTTCTTCGGTTCTGCAGTGTCTGCAGATGCATGTTAATAAAGCGTATTGTGGCCTCACGGTGGAGCCACACGCTCCGAAGGTCGCCAGCATCCTGAAAATATCAGCCGGGTTGATTCTCCATCACATTGCCGCAGAGCGCGCAGGATAGACGGCAAGAGGACCCGCCTGAAGGAGATCCAGGGGAGCACGTCGGCAGGGATTGTTAACAAATTGCATGGCATATGCCTCAGTTTGCTCTACGATGCCGTACCAAATATAGAGGCGCTTTTGTTAGCGGTGTCAGGCAAACTTACTGGCAGCGCCTGAGGCAACGGCACCTGTTTCCCTGCAAGGAGTCTCTCAGTACCATTGGTCTGTGGTTTCTTCAAGGGATTGCGATAATTATTCTTGAGTTTATCATCCATCTGCTCTCTTTCACTGCCTAACTGCTTTTGGGGCAGAGTGACTGGGGCACGGAACCTGCCTTTGCTTTGCGGGATCCGAACAAAATGACTCGTGAAATACAGGATCCACACCTACGTCTACGGATCTACGTCTCTATTCTGTGGCAGAAAAGCTCAGGGAAAGATCCAGGCTTCACACACACACACACACACACACACTCACACGCAGAGATGCACACAGCTGGAACTCGCATCAAAGCCACAGTCCTGAATCTGTTTAGCATAATTAATACCCATACTGTCCCCCATTTATCTGGTCCAGGGGAAAAAAGAAACATATGTAAATATTTAAAGAATTACAGATTCAAGCAAAGTGTGGTCATGTCCAGAGAGTCCCCTGCATTGTGCCTGTCTACAGCCCCGCTTTGGGTTAGTGGTTAGGAAAGACAGATGGGTAAAAGAGCTCAATTAAAGAGTAAAATATTAGTATATGATAAAAGGGTAGATTGCAGCTTTTAAGTCAATGTAAATATCAATGATAAATTTGTCTCTGTCAGGGTTATAGATTATAATGTATATAGAAGAATATATAACAGGTTAGTGTGCTGTCACTTCTCTATACCAGAGTATAGATTTCAGTTTTTTGAGAAGAAAAATGAGTGTGTGGAAGCACATGGGGAGGCAAATATGAAAGAGCCGGAACAGGCACTGTGTGCTTCTGCGACCCAAGTGTGCATCTTCTGCAGCTTTATTGTCAGTTGAGGCGGTTTCATGCTGTGAAAACACGCCACTCGCCCGTCACTCGGTCTTTGTTTGCTTCGATCTTCAGCGAAGCGCATAAACGCGAGCGACACAGCAGCCACGGTGACGTCATGGCTGTGCTCCCCGACACGAATTTCGTTATTTTTGTTTGGTACAGCTAATTCTGAATGTCCATTAGGGGCTGTGTGATGGGTGTCTGGGGAGCAGCAAGCTTGGGGGACAAATGAAAATGCTTCTCGGTGCCGTGCCTGTTTGCTAACGAGCTGTGGTTCCATGTGAGTGAGGTCATCTCTGCATCCTTGGTTAGGCTGTGAGGTGAGCGCTTCAGGTCCATTCTCTGGGCCAGAAGCAGGCTGTGCTGGCAGAGGAGCGGTGAGCAGGCCATCAGGAGGGTCAGCTGACCAGTTGTTTGATCGTTGTAGCTGTGTTTCGAAGATGTGTGATACAGAACCATTATGAGATTCTGCTGATCGTGATACTCACTCGCCCCAGTGCTCCAAAGCTGCCCTCTTTGCTGTTTCTAAGACTCAGCTAGAGGAGTCGTCCTCCTCTTTATATCCAGCATTCAATACCATAAATCAGGGTTCTCTAATTTCAGTCCGGAAGGGCCAGTCTGCAACACAATTTGAGGTTTCCATGCTTAAACTCACCTGTTAAAACTGGTAAATAGCGAGTGGACTGAGAAAAGTGTGTTTGAGCAGGGAAATGTGCAAACTGTGGTGCAGACTGTGGTGCAGACTGGCTCCCCAGGTGAGGTGGTTTGCACGATGCCCCTGACTACGTGGGTTATGTTCATCCCTCGCACATGTCTGTCCCCTCTTTGTTTCTCTCCTCTGGCTACCCAGATGGAGCTTGTATGGAGTTCTAGGCTTTGTCTGTCCAGGGAAAAGAGCTTCACCACTGAAAGAGAAAGAACGCATCTGCTGTCCCAAGACTGAGGGGAAGCTGTTTCTACCACACAGGAGTCAAGGTGGGCCAGGATGTTCAGCTCCACCTTTTCAGACATGGGTCTTGGGACAGTAGATCCATTCTTTCTCTGTAATAAAGGACTGAAGTATGAACTCCCGACTGCTTCCTGATTGTATTGCTGAATCTGCTATCTCTCCTGCCTTGTCCACATGGATCTGCGAGTCTGGCTTTTGCTTCCGGCTATATTACAAGAGTTTTCTCATATCTAATTGTGCATCCTGAGTCCCAAGGGCCATTTGCTTAGTCTTATGCTGGTGCTCTGTTTTGTGCTGCGTTGACACACTGCCCTGTTGTACAGTCATATTTTATTATACTGTAGTATGGTGTTTATGCTCTTTGCTGTTGCTTACTGTGCTTCTCTTTTGCGGCTGGCCCTTAGATAAAGGCAGCAGATTATAAACAGTGAGCAATGTTAACATATTAAGTAAGCCTCCACCTCAATGACGAGAAGCCGGGCCTCAGTAATGTCTGTATTCAACAGTGTAAAGTGGTTGCAATGTGCCCTTGGAAAGTTAGCTTGAAGTAATCACGAATAAACCCAACCCCCACCGCCGTGTGACTTCTCTGTTATTGTCGATTCACCCCTCAGCTCCTATTGGTTAATATATTCCCTCTTGGATGGGTAATTAACGTCCTTAAGGTCCTTCAAAATGAAGTGACCCGTATTCTCCTCCCCTGTCTCCTCTGCCATTAACAGCATGTGATTTCCTCCAGTAACGCACAGCCAGGGATTTGACTTGGACTCGCTTCCGCAATCAGCCACATTTTATCCTTATAGGAACCTGGGATAATCTCATTTCAGAGCGTCATCGAGTGCTGGCCGAAGAAATACTGCCCCGTCACAGAAACAATCCACTTTTAATTTTTGTGTTTTTTTTTGTGATAGCCGATCTGTGCTGCCTGAGACTGTTTGAAATTCTGAGTGTCAAATACTCATATAAGTAATACAACCAAATATAAATACAATAAAATCAATAATAACTTAAAAATCAGGGCTAATATTGACTGTGACGCTTCTTTATTTGGGTAACACAGAACCACAGAATATCTAATAGTAATGTGCATCGCAAGCCTGAGCGGGAGGGGAATGAGGGATCCGCTCCCCTAACGAGCCATCATTCACTCTCTGATGTGGAGCAAAAATGTGTCCCTCAGGCAGAATAGCATTAAATGGATTTTCATTCATATATATATGTATATTATTAATATTTATATATTCAGCTGCTTGCGTGGTATTTTCCCATGCTGGTGTGTGTTTATGGGACTGGGAGTCATATTTCCCAGATATTTGGTTGCGTGTTCAAGTGGCCGTCAAATAAAAGCAGTCAGGTGGGAATCGCAGCATTCCCGATCCTGAAATGACAAGGTTCCACTTTTACTGTGCAAATAACTATTCAGTGTAAAACAGCAGCTGACCGCCTCATTCAGCCTGTTCAGCGGAACTGAGCGCCTTCTGGTTGTTGATTCCGATTTGTTTGTGTTTGGTAATTGGGTGCAGGTTTAAGTGTGTTGGTCTAAGGCATTCATGCTGCACAGCGGGGTTGGGTGGCTGGTAGGCAGCTGACCGTGCAGGAGGTAATGAGGGAAGATCAGAACCTGCGTAGTATGACTGAGAGGCCAGGTCCGGACTGAAGGGCTGGGAGATAAACGACCACTCGTGGACAGGAAGACGTTGAAGACGAAGACCTGGGAAGTACACAGTGATGCTGATGCAGAGATGTTCTGTGGGCCGTCCTGCTAGGACTATAAACCCAAATGTTATTCTGTTGTAACAGGCGAGTAATTGTTTCTTTATTAATATTTATACAAGTGCTTGCTATATTTGTCCTTAATGAGAATTGACACAAACACTTCAGGGAATGAACTATTTCCATCTTTATTGTCTCCTTTTCTCCTCTTGTCCTGCACGTTCTGCTCGCCACGGTCAATATGATTGATTCATGTAACACACGTCCGTCCAATCGATCCCGAGTGCAAACTGTGTTATCGTGTTTACCGATGCCAGCCTGGCATGTGCTGGGATCGCCACACGTGCCGCTGTGGGCTTCTCTCATTATCCGGTTGCTTCTCGCCACTCCGGAATGATAATTACGCAGTCGCCGTGGCGTCTTGGTGGGTGGAACACTGTGCATGGAATTTTCCTTTGCTGCCCGGGTGGCGCAGGTCTCCTCGGGGTCCTCTACGCTTTCCTCCCGCATTCCTAAGCCATGTAATTAGGCTAATTGCCATCTCTACATTATGTGTGTGTGCCCCACAGTGGACTGGTATCCTGTCCTGGGTGTTCCCCAACCTTGTGCCTTATGCTACTCAGGCTCCGCCCACCCTGACCGGGATAAATGGCTGTAAGATGGATGGATGTGTGTGTTTCTGAGAATATGGGAGTATGCATGATTCATCAGTAGGAGTCATGCAGTGTAATTATTGCCCTGACCAACCTTTGAACTTGGACATTAACACCTGGCCCTGTTTGTATTGAGCAGAAATAACATTCTGCACAGAATATTGGCACAATAATGCTGGTTGATCAAAGGACGTGGGGTTTGCGTGAAGGGGCCTCAGTTGGTAGTTCGAATTTACAACGACATATTTCTGACTGATTAGAATTAGCAGTGAAGTGCTTCTGAAGGGAAAGGACCTGAAGTAATTACAGTCAAGCGTTTGTGTGCACGTCTACATGGGTGGACCCTTCTATAAAATACTGCGAACGGCCTGTAAATTGAATTTGGCCCAGCCGCGTATCGTGCACTTTAAAAGCCGTTACCGTTAGTATAGTTCACTTGGAGCGGCGGTGTTTTCCACCAAAGCCAGTTAAACAGGGCTTCGTTTGCCTCAGCCATGCTTGCCGTGTCCCCTGTGTCATTCGGGATGAACAGTTAGAATACGGACGGGGGGATTTTGTCATGGATAGATGGAATAGTGAGAAATGTTTGAGAAATGATTTCGGAAGGTGAGCAGTTTACCCTGTTGGTCTGTCCTAACGTTTTATCAAATTTCTCGCATCGGTAAATTCGGACTGGACTGGAGCTGGAAAAATAAACATTTCTAATCAGCTAGCCGATATCCCAGCTACAGCGGGAATAATCCAGAGGCTCCTGGGCTTGGTCTGGAACGTGCGACAGCGAGATTGATGTACATCCAAGCATAAAGTAAGTGAAGTCAAATTTCTCATGACTGCTTTCCCGATTCCCAAACGTCTCTTGACATCCTTAAATGATTTTGTTCACCTATCTCCCCGGAGACGTTTTTCAGGCGGAGATCATGTGCTGCGTAATAAACCAGATGGTAGGTTGATTAAACATCAGACTAACTCTGATTTGTGGGCCACTGACAGGCAGATTTCTTATTTTGTCCCCTCTGTGCCTCCACAGAGCATCCTGCTGCAACTTAAAGTTAAATTCCAAGTGGAAATTAAAACAGAAAATCCCATTTACCTGCCTGTAAGCATCAAGGCCGCCAGGACGTAAGAAACAAAGCTGGCACCTTTCAGGCTGTGTATAGCCTAAAGATGAGAATGAAGCAGCCTGCTGGGCTCCCTGATTATTCGCTGAGTTTATAAGGTGCGTCACTCTGACACTGACGGCAGACGGATGTCCTTTTACATTCTGGCTTTCAATAGGTAACGAGCACACTGCTTCCCCAACTTCCTCGTCAATATTTATTGTTACTTTTTCCCCGGAGGAAATTCCCATTAGAACAGTATTCATTATACTAAAACGGCAAATTAACTTGAGCCTTTGTAATACCATTGTATCGTATCTGTTTGCATCACCGGATAGATTACGCAATCGTATCCTGATGCAATCCAATTATGCATAATGCATACCCATCATTAATGGACCAGAGTAATTATTTCTCATTTATCATGTCTAATTATGTTTAAAATTGGAGCCCCGTTGATTTAACATCCGGAAATTCTACAGCCCAAGAAACAAATGTTAACATGCACACACACATTGACATTTTCAAACAAAATCAACAGGGATAAATAACATTGAAGAATACCACAGAGTAAAACACCCAAAAGGACAAAGATAGCTGACAGTACAGTCATACTAATGAAAAAAGACTTTTTTTTAAAGAAAGGATGACAAATGGTTGGGGAATTTTCACATATAAATAAATATATCTTCTTGTTGAGATTGCCTTGAATGAACTGCTTAGGGCCTCACTCCTGGGCCTCTGAGTAGATTATGCTAATTAATCAAATGCATTTTGCCATATGGGAGTGTCACTGGTAGCCAGCATTTGTCATTGTAACATCTCAGACGTTACATGAACAAACCTGGGAAGTTTTGTAGTAATGAGAGATTAGCTACTGAAAATGACAAATCCCTTTGCAGGTTACTCATCATGGTGCCATATGGGTTTATCAGGGTCTCCCCATAGATAATACCTATCTGTAGTTATCTGGCAGTGTGTGAAGCATGATAAATGGCCTGGTTTATAAGGACAGTTATTAGAGGAGTACCGGCATCCCATGCTGCGTGCATCCAGGCCTTGTTCCATCCAAGAAGATGATAATGATATTTTTCTGGTTCGTAAAATTCAGGCTGCTCTTTGCTTTCATTATCAATCAAACGTGTTTCCCTGCCTCCCCGTCAGTCTGCATCGTATTTGCAAAGGTTCAATGAATTTCATCATGACTAACCTGGACAGTGTATGTTGCGTTTTCAAACAACCACTCAATATGAGCAGAAATATTTTGCTATTAGTTTTGTTTGATCGCTGCATTACAGTGGCGTCATACTGAGAAATTCCCAATAAGTAATAATGAATAAAGCATGCAAATAAGTTCCATTTCTCACACATTAGGAAAATCAGTTCATAAATTATTCATAAATAACATCCATCCATTTTATATATACTTAGTGTGTTAAAACAATCTCCTTGAAGGTACTGGAAACCCTCCTTCTGGTCCAACTTCCTACAGTTGCTTGGACCCATCTCCTCTACAATCTGATTTAAATGACTGGTTTAGAGAGATAAGCAATCAGATTGTAGAGGAGGTGGGTCCAAGCAGCTATAGGAGGTGGAACCAGCCAATCACATGTCTTGGTCCTGCCTCATTTAGTTACTTGGACCCACCCCCTCTACAATCTGATTGCTTTTCGCTCTGAACCAGTCACTTTTCATTTTGCCCTCAGAACATTTTTGTATAAAGTAAAAATACCTTGAGCAAAACAGTTAGCGAAGCAGACAGTGTCCAGGATGCATTTTGTGGGTGGTCTACCACCAAGTATACCAGATCGCCGCATGTGAAGTGAAGCACCACAAGACGTGGCAGCAGACACCAACTCACAGCGCACGTGTCAGAGTGCAGTGGACCCTGATTTTGGCTGAGCTCCCAGTACAAAGGGAATAGCTGGTCTGAGCAGAAACGGGGGCCTGGTATCCTGCTGTGTCTGCAGTGACGGCTTCTGAGGGAGCGAAGCAGGCCTGTGTCCCAGTCCAGCCTGCCCTGTGCCAACACTGCCGAGGGTGCCAGGGGAATTATCCTTCTCACACCAGCTAGACAGAGTGAAAGATGGCTAATACTCATGGCTAATGCTCATGGCTAATACTTATGGCTAATGCTCATGGCTAATGCTCATGGCTAATACTCATTGTTCCTTATTGCTTTTGAAAGAAGTAAGGTATCCTTCATCAAATTACCTTAGATTGGAGCTTTTTTTTCACTTCCACAAATGCTGGGCTGAATTTCTTAGGAAAGTCGCAGAGAACATGCTGTGATGTGGTGCTGATTGTGTCAGTTAAGCATAGAAGTAAAGGTGTGCAGAAACTTGCTGTTCTGGAAAGAAAAAGTGTGCTGAGATCCTCAGATCATTCCTTAGCACGTGAATAATCACCCGCTGCCTCCTCGTATTACCTGATGCGTAACGCAGAAAGGCTTCTGGAAGCAGGCTAGAATGTAAAAACAGAGGGGCAAAATTAAAGTCACGGATGGGTATTGGAAAAAAGGGCCTGCTTTCACTTTCAATTTCTGTTCTTTGAAAATGCTTCTGAAAGAAGAAATTGGAGCCCAGGAGTGCTGTTGTGCCTCCAGATTGTCGCTGTACAGAGCGAACAGTAACTGAAAGATGGCAGGAGATCCCCAGACAGTAAAGAAACAATAAAGTCTGCAAAATGTATGTTTACTAAAGGGAAACATCTGAGTAAGCAGGAAAGCACAGGCTCTGTTACAAACCCAGGCACACGGGAGGCAGACACAGACGGTACATCTAAGGGTCTGAAAAAGTAGCAGAAAAGACAAATGTTCTTGAAGTCCCCCAATGATGTCATTTGTTCAGCTCTGTGTGATGTCATCTACTTAGGCCCGATGATGTCATTTATTCAGTTGGTTCAGGAAGTGTGTGACCAGCACATCAGTGCTCAGACATCACGCTACGTACTTTTTACTTTAATGAGGAATGGCTCCTGATGAAGGGCACCTGGAAAGTCCCTTAGATGTGATTTACTTATAAATCCTGTTTAAAGCTTTGGCCATTGCAGCCATAATTTAACATGGTAATATATGAGTGGAACTGCTGCATAATCAGTTCAGGTGTTTCAGCACTCCCAGTGGATATTTGTGTGTATTACACTGACCTGCAGATCATGCAGTAGCAACATGACTGTACGGGCGAAATGCTTGGAATTAATTGCGCAAGATTTGGCGGTAAGATTCTGCGTGCGATGAGATGCACATTTCCTAGTTAGCGTGTGCGTCTTCTGGACGGCCCTGTTTGTTCTTCTCACGACTGGCAGTGTGTCCGTCGGCGGCGAGTGGGATCTTCGTGAAGGGCGACAGTAAATAAATGACTTTTGAAGTTTCGTCGCCTGGCAAAGAAGGCGAATCCTGGTCTTAAGGTATCAGCGCTGACATCATGAGACCAGGGGCGTGTAGAGCATCAGTCTATAACCTCTGATATGCTGAAGAACACTCAACGGCCCCTCAATATATCTCACAGAACCGTACAATTTCCTACCACGTAATTACATCTCCGTGTTTTACTTCTGCCTCGAAATTGATGTAAGCATACAAGACAAAATAAAAATCCATCTACGACCGAGACAAATGCTTTTGTTGTAATATGCACAAATGTCATCGCATATATGAGAATTTGCCTGATTCCATGACGGTGCCTGACAATTCCATGTCTGACGGTGTTTTGCGTTGAGGGAAAGCACTGTTCCTTAGCAGATACAGACACCCAGTAATAGGTAAGGAGCTGGGAGCCACTTGGATCTGCAGCCATGATGTGAAATTATCTGTATGGCCAAAAGGTTTTTATGTTGTGCGAGATTTTATGTGGAGCTGCTGGAGAAAAATTCTGGAGAAACTGTCCCGATGATAACTTAATAAAGGGTTCACCATGTCAGCGAGAATTCGCGCAAAATACTGAATTAAGTCTTCTGTATAGTGGGAGTTATCACTCTGATAACTTAAGGCTGGGCAAATTACAGAAACAGAAAAGTATTGATACCCAATACTGCAACTTCACCTAACAGCGAGGCGAATTGTATTTTAATTTGACGCTGGGGCAAAACATGCCAATAACATTAGAACAAGTAGTTACGAAGAAACTGATATAGATCTGTTACCCGGTCCTTCACTTTTAGCTGTAGTATAACACGTATTGGTTGGGCTTCGCTGAAATTGGAAATATGCTGTTTTTAATGAAGAAGTATCGCCGTTTTACCCAAGGTTGGCAAATAGGCCTATATGACATTTTACAAAGGAAAAATCCTGGAAAATAAACTTCATTATTTCTCTCAAGTACCTGTATTATTATTAAGGATGCGACACATCGCACAGACTTGTAGAACAACAGGTTTTTAGTAATATGATGGACAAATAACACGTCCACAACATGACCAGGCGGCTCAAATGCCCTCGTATACCATAAAAAGAAAAATGTAATAAATAAAACAGTAAGAGTAGGCAGGGAAGCTGCAATAGAGCGGAGTGGCAGTGCATGAGGCTGATGTGCCGCTGAGTGCGGTGGGAGCAGCCCGGAGCGCGTCGCTGGAGCGCCGGCGAAGCGCTGCAGAAGTGGGCCGACCAGCCGCGGAATTAACTGCTCTGTCACCATTCATTTCATTTCCATTTAACGAGATCCGCGGCGAATGGGAGGGGGCTGGGCTGGGGGAGTTTACGGAGAGGAAGAAAGGGGCTGACAGCGACGAACCACGAAGCGCAACGGAGAGCAGCAGGAAACCGGCGCTGGGGAGGATCGCAGGATGCGTCGGTAGCCCCGTTAAACGCGCAGCGGATAGTGGCTCCTCTGGATACACTACAGGCTCCTGTGCCATTGCGTGTTCGCACCCGATCGCAGTGGAGCCCATCAGATCGCAGCCCGGCAGGCGTGGAGCCCACCCGATAGTAACCCGGAACCGGGACGACACGGATGACACTGGGCGCATCGCTCCGCATATACCGTGAGTAGCCGGGGTCCTTTCTGAGCGCTTTGCGGGTGGAATTAGGAGGAGGAGAAACGTGGTGAAGGTTCAGGATCCTTTGCCAGGAGAGCAAGTTTACTGAAAGTGCGCATTTAAAGCGAACGCGAAGAAGCAATCGCACTCTGTAGCCAACTAATGCCGTCTCTGCTTCGTCCTTTTCCTTCTCATTATTATTATTACCAGGAGAGTTTGCGTTTCGTAAACCGCATTTGTAAAGCTTACACGGTGTTTAACAGGTTGTTACGGTACAAGTTGATCATCAGGTTTTTATTTTTAACGTCACATTTTTATTTATTATTTTTTTTTTTTTGCATTTGCGGTATTACTTTGCATATTACAGCGCTAAGTGTTACACAGCTTCAAGCTCCAAACAGCTTTGAACCTCGCGTCTCTTACGGGCTGCAGCTAGCTGACGAGCCGCATGGTTTGTGCGGTCTAATCGCACGCTGCCTTCCTCATTTCTTCAGTGTAGCGGTAATACGGAACGATATATTTATTACTTTTGGGGGTCTTTCTCGGCAAGAGATTTTATATCATCATGTAAATGCTGAATTATTCAGCTAAGGATTTTAAATTTAGTTAAGATGACTAGCACTACAAAGAAAGTAGTAGTAGAAACATAGTCAATATGAGTCGATAATCCGTGTACTATTACTACTGACGAATGTGGGAAAAAAGCAATAATAACCCTAGTTTTAAAATTTTGTTAATCTTTGTAATTTACAGAAAACAATCTCTTTCTTATGCAGTACTGTGGGCCTATATTATACGGTAAATGACGGCTATTATTGTAGGGACTTGGTGAACTGCGTACGTATGGAGGTAACGTTTCTGGTGCGGGGTTACGGGGTACTAAACGTCAGATTAAAGCTCCAGTCATCCGGCTTGTTTAATTGATTGTTTGCCCTCTGATGTGCAGCCCCGTAAGCCGCTTTATCTCCGTGGGTCCTCTGGCTGCCGTTCTGCATTCCGGCTGGCCCTGCTTGCTTGTTATGGGTCTTCCACGTTACAGGAGACGTTATCACATTGCGCTTTCGGTCCTTGACGTTTACCCACAGACATAACTCTCTGATAATGCATTTGTCAATGCAGAAAGCTCACTGTTTTTGCCTTGATGTCCCATACGACCGATGAACTCTGCTTAGTGTAATGTCTCCTTACTGCGTGGAGCGGATGCTTTGGACTTTCATTCATGTTTGCCCAGCCTCAGCTTCTGTAATGGTGTCTGTCATTCCGGTCTACCTTGACAGGATCTCCACAGATTAATGGACTCTCTGGTACTATGAGATTACATAATGCATGCTAATGAAACATTACTTTAATGTTTAATGACCTTGTATCTTGTTTCATATCTGTATGCACTTTCACTGTGGTCACACTCAGAGATGGGTAGTTCAGGTCCGTGAAGTAAAAATCCAGAACAAGATTTTATTTAAACCAACCAGTTGAGTATTCATTGACTCATTATACTCAACTGGTTGGTTGAAACAAAATCTTTCTGTCTGGATTTGTACTCTCTGCACTTGAATTTCTCCCCTCTGTACACATTACTAGAATAACCTAAGTTACACCAAAGAATGAGAAATAAGATTTATGTGTGTTTCACTACAGTGGAATAATTTCGTTTTATATAAGTTTCAGTTTTCTTCCATGAGTTGAGTCCTTGTTTATTGCAGGCTTTAGGTCTCCAAGTCAGTGGTTATATGAACTCCTCCATCTTGTTGTCAAGCAGGCTCCTGTCTGCAGCCTCCTGTTCTTGCTTTCCTGATGAGTGTCCGTGTCCGTATCCGTACTCCATGGCCGCCCTGAGAATGGCCCTACGTTTAAAAAGCGCCTTTTTAGAAATGGTGTGGTGGGGGTGCCGGTTAACTGTGCCTGTGCTCAGATGCGGTCACAGGGCGTGCCGCGGGAGAGGTCTATATCCTGGTGATGGCTGCAGCACGACCATCTGTCTTGTTGATAACTGGACCTTATTATCTGGCTGCAGGTCTGCAATCTGCATTTCCTACCAGTGCTATGAATTCACACACATCTGCATATATATGACATGCGTATATATGACGGTATCTGGCTGCGACCTGAGAGAGTAGTTACCAAGGAACACCATAAATAACTGGGTCAAACTGGATCCTGGAATTTTGAATGCAGGACATAAAGCTCATTAGCAGTCGGACAGAAATATACATGTTTGCATACTCCAGAATCTAGAATCAGTCTTATTCGGTGATGTGCTTTATGAATGTGGTCAAATTCGTCAGTGGTATAGTCTGTGAATGTGGTCAAATTCGTCAGTGGTATAGTCTGTGAATGTGGTCAGAATCAGTCTTTTTCAATCAGCCTTGTTTAATGACATTTTTAATGTTTCTAAACTGCTTCTTCCAATTAAAGAAGTGTGCTTTGCTTTTACACTGAGGTGCCATCCTGAAAAAATGAGATATGAGATTGTCTGAGGCTCTGAAAAGTGCACGTGTCAAGTGTTTAACACGACACTAACCATTTTTGGCCGTTTAGATTGAGAAGGATTTCGACAGAGGTTCACTGCGACTGGAGCAATCTGCCTTTGTTCGCTGTGACGCTGCACTGACTCTGAATGATCGTACTAAGCTGAAGATGTGACCAAAACCATTCTGCAGAGGCGTCTGCAGAGTGTCTTTACACATTGGTTGATTAAATCTGAAGAGTCCAAAAAAACCAACACATTTTGTCACGTTTCACAGGATTTCGTTTATATAAAATATTTGTCGTTAATGTCTCTGAGTTTTTGACACGCTTTCACTGTGATCCCTACAGAGCAATGGTCTAAATCAGCCTAAATCAGCTACAGCCCCCAGTGGTGGTGCAATGAGAACGTCCCATCTCACTGGGGGCACACAGGAGCAGACGGCCTGCACTTTACTTAACCTCACCCACGCTGACCCTGGCTTGGGCCTTTATCTCCCTTTATCGGGAGTTTGGGGGCTTTGTGGACAGACAGCAGGCCAACAGGGCAGGGCCTCCAGGAGCCAAATTCCCTGGAACTTAGTGACTTTATTTTGCACTATTTAGGGAAATATGACACCTGTGCTAAACAGTATTTCTGATGAATTTTTAAACTGATTTTTCTGGGTAAATTTTCTCTGCTTAATGTGCTTCCTGGTACACCCTGATGCAAAGGAAAGTATTTATATCATTTAGTGCTGGAACCCGTCAGGGCCCCGCGTGCGTCAGGGTAACCCGTCAGGGCCCCGCGTGCGTCAGGGTAACCCGTCAGGGCCCCGCGTGCGTCAGGGTAATCCGTCAGGGCCCCGCGTGCGTCAGGGTAACCCGTCAGGGCCCCACAGTGGACCTTTCTCTTTGTCTCTCCTCTGCCATTTGACCTCATGTTTTCCTTGTTTCTTAAACTGAAGCATGATGAACAAGAGAAACACAGCGGATGTTTATTTTTACTGCCAAAAATCAGACACGTAAATTCAGGTGTGTTCATGCATAGAATTTGTGCTGAATTTAAAAACCCAACAGCTATGTTTTATAAATGTATGTTTTATAAGTATTTCCAGTTAAATTTTAATAACATAACTGATATTGAATAAATAACGATGAATTAATTAGTATCAGAAAAGTGGTGGTTTAGTGGTTAGGGATGCTTGCTTGTAACTGAAAGATAGCAGGTTCGAGTCCCTGACCAGTAAGGCACCACTGAGGTACCCTGAGCAAGGTACTGCCCCCAAGCACTGCTCCCCCGGTGCTGAATTAGCAAGGTACCGCCCCCAAGCACTGCTCCCTCGGTGCTGAATTAGCAAAGTACCGCCCCCAAGCACTGCTCCCCCGGTGCTGAATTAGCAAGGTACCGCCCCCAAGCACTGCTCCCCGGGTGCTGAATTGGCAAGGTACCGCCCCCAAGCACTGCTCCCCGGGTGCTGAATTAGCAAGGTACTGCCCCCAAGCACTGCTCCCTGGGTGCTGAATTAGCTGCCCCCTGCTATGACAGATTGGCACATATGGGTTACATACAGAGGACACATTTCGTTGCTGTGCTGTGTCAACAATGACAATTAATCACTAAATTCTAATTCTAAAAAATTTGAATTAATTAATTTGTAACTGAGTGTAGCATTCAGAATGGATAATGGTTGAAAATCGTCTTTTTTTCTAAAACAGACTGAACCCGTGTTATTCTTCTCAGGTTCAAACAGTGTGCATGAGCTTAATTTCAGCATTATGGCATCCGAAATCCGTTCTCCCCAATTTAAAGGTTATTGATTTGGACCAGCAGACAACATTACATTAGGCCTAATTGAAATGGACAAATTCATCTGAGGCTGGCCTCGGGGAGCCCGACCGGGATGGCGATCTGCAGAGCGGTAGCTAAGAGAATGAGGCTGATCCCGGGGAGCCCGACCGGGATGGCGATCAGCAGAGCGGTAGCTAAGAGAATGAGGCTGATCCCGGGGAGCCCGGCCGGGATGGCGATCTGCAGAGCGGTAGCTAAGAGAATGAGGCTGATCCCGGGGAGCCCGACCGGGATGGCGATCTGCAGAGCGGTAGCTAAGAGAATGAGGCTGATCCCGGGGAGCCCGACCGGGATGGCGATC
>JAODKE010000038.1:5797420-5809973 GCA_026779605.1 Mormyrus hasselquistii
ATTGAAAATGTTTACTTTAATCGCTTTAAAGGATAGTTTTGGTTAAATAAGCTAGTAAGTGTCCTTCATCAGAACACGACCCATCCATAATCGGAACACCGCCTGTTTTTCATGGGATCTCCACCCTTCACTGGAACACCACCCGTCTTTCACTGGAACACCACCCATCCTTCATAGCATCAGCACCCGCCCTTCATTGAAACATCAACCATCCTTCATTGAAACATCAGCCATCCATCACTGGAACACCACCCGTCTGTCACTGGAACACCACCTGCTCTTTGTAGGATCAGTCTGTCATATTGATGTCAGGTTCACTTCTCTATGCATCTTTCATGTATATTTTTCACACATAAGCCATACAGCTGTGAGTTGGATATGGCCCTTCACAATAAATATTTTAAGCACCTTTTCTAATCTCTAAGCGATGACCTACGTGCACATTTTGATGAAGTGTGAAGAATTTTTAATGAGGACCAAATTATGTGAGAAGTAATGAGCTCTCTTACCCTTTGAAGCTCAGTTTTGAAAATAATGGAATCAACTGGAGGCCGTGCACATGTGTCACTCCGCTTTCGTGTCAGCTGAAGACACTCGATACGATTTAGGGGATATACAGTTCAGATATCATCGGTGGAACAGGGGGAACCTGAAACGTGCTTTCAGGACCTCGTAAGGCACTGTTTAGATGGGGACGAGAGCACATATTTATGATTAAACCCAAGGCCCTGTCAGATGCCAGCCCAAAGCAAAAGCAGAACTTCAGAAACTTCTTTTTCCCAGGAACTAACACCGGTGCCTTGAGGCGGATGCCCCCGCAGAGCGTGTGTGTCCCACTGATTTATAATCCAGAAGCCTCAGCTGACTCTTCCCGCTCGACCGTAAATAGATGTCAGAGCCTTTTAAAATAATGAACGACAGAATTTTGTTCCTTGTTTTAATTACCTATTCATTAAATGCCAAGCCTGTCCTTCTTAAGACACATTAAAGCCTTAAATATGACCCGGTAGCTGCAGACCAGCCGCTTCCCTGACTGCTGTGATTTACTCCCCACTAATTGCATCATTCCCTTCCGTACTTTTTTTATCCCTGCTATCTAAGATAAAATGCTTCCAGTCCACAGAAAACGCAGGATCACATTCAGTAACACTTTACTTGGCAGGGCACAAATAATGTAGTATTAAGCTATTTCTTATATATTAACCAAAAAGTAAATCTTATTTACATACTGACCTCATCATTAATGAATTGTGACACATTTTATCTCAAGAATTTACTATATTTGTTATTATATCTAATTCTGTAAGCCATCGTGAACTACTGAAGAAACAAGTCGTGAATAACACAAATTAAATACTGATCTCATACCAATTCATCATCACTGAATCATGATGCATGTTCTGTCTCATGCAGATACACTATTCTTTACTATATGCTAATTCTGTAAACCTTTTTGAACAATTCAAGGAGGTACTGAAGGAGCAAGTCATAAGTACTGATCTCATGCTTGTTCGTTATTAATGAATCATGATGTGTCTTTCATCACAAGCACTGACTATATTTGTTCATGATTTGTTCATGATTTGTACTTCTGTAGTAGCTGAATTATTGCTAAGTATTTGTGCCTCGTCAAGTAAAGCGTTACCTCAAATTCTCGTTAATCTCAGTTGCCGTCGGCTCTCCATATGATTGGCAGGTGACCCTCGTCAGTTGAGCTACGATATATGATCCCGTCCGCTTGTGCCCCGGGGACATATATAAGAGCTTAAGAGATTTTTGCTGTCCCCAGCAGATCGATTTCCCGCTCATTTGAATAATGGACTTTCGGTTTCGCCTGAGAGTATCTTGCCGCTGTGTGATGACCCTTTTAAGACCGCCGTCCTCACGCCCCGACACTGAAGGCTCACGGTTCACTCCGCTTCTCTGGCCTGTCAGTCAGCCAAGAGAGTCTTCCGTCTATCTGCAGGAAGACGTGGCAGAGCTACTCCTCGTCGCGACCTGGGGTTAAGTGTTGCCAGGTATCTATTTCCGCCTGCCATATGCCGTGCTCATCGCCACCTGCTGGAGAAGCCTGCTGTCACGTTGGCTGCCGTGCAGATGTTCCTCATCTCTGGGAGAAGCTGCACACCACGACCTCAAGATCACCTCCAAAGAGGAGCCTCTCCTTTGCCCTCAGATTTGTAGGTCTACTTTTGGGTCTGTAAAATGTCCAAAAATCATTGATGAAGAAAAACTTGCAGATCTTTCAGGTCAGGGCTAAATCATGGTCCTGAAGGGCTGAGCACTGCTGATTTTCCAGCCTTCCTTTACCTGGGAGCCAGTTTTGAAGCCTCTGGCCAATCAGAATCAGTAATTATTAAACAAAGTAGGTGGGAGAACTGAAAACGAAGCCTGGATTTGGAATCAGGGTCCAGATTTGAAGAGCCCTGTTTTAGGAGATCTAATGGCTGACTGGTCCTTCAGAGGAGCTGGTTTCTTCTATGTCTCATCACCGTGTCTTTACAAAAGGACAGTTTCTGCTGTGACATGCCAGTGTAATTTAACATGGAGTTTCATAAACCTTAGACCAGTGGTCCAGATTTTGCACGTCTTAGATTCCTGTCGCTGATGGAATCTTGGTACTAATTGGACATCCCTGTTTCACACCCTCTTCTAGTTTGACGGAAGGGACTTGTGAATTCTTTGTGCCATGAGCTTGGGCCCTATGCACCCAAGCTGTTAAACTCTCGGAAACTAGTGAACATGTATTTTGCATTTCTTTCTCGTGTCTTCTCAACAGACTGGATTGGGAACACTGTCGGTTTGCAATAAGCTCGCGGGCGAATTGCCTTCCGTGCTCAATCGATGGCTCCTGTTGATCTGGCCGTCGGGCCCCATCTGGGTGAGGCACTTGCTATGCAATAATGGGTCATTTCTGGGCTCTCTGAGACCAGCGGGACCCCGTGGAGACAGAGCAGCCCATTAGATGCAGCTCTCAGCGGGAGCGCCAGGATTAAAAGGCACCGACAGATGCAGATGAAAAAGTATGATGTTTTAACAAGGAGGCGGGACTTTTGGGGGCAGTAGATCTAATGGGGTGGGTATTGGGGGGCCATTAATGCCAGACCCGTCGATAGATGGGAGGCTGTCGTCATGCAGGAAAAATGAAGAGTACGTGCAGCTCGGGGTGTCGGCCCTCCAAGGAAAGGGTTAATGCAAGCAGAAAAATCAGCCCGTTGATGAATGGCCTCTGCCGTGTGCCACCTTCCAGCAGTCAGCAAGAACCTCTTTGAAGGTCAAATTCAATCTCCTGACTGGCTTTGCTAAAAATGCACCCTTTTCCGAGAATGTTCTGGAAGTACCTGGCTGCTGGGAGCAGGGACCCCCTGTCTCCTGTTGCCCCCGCTTGCTCTCTGACATTTGTCTCCAGGGTTATTTGTATCTGCCACGACGTTTCATTTTCACGGTTCGTTGTTGTTGACGCATTTGAACGTCAGTTAATAGGCACTCTTCACGTTAAAGTCCTTTCACCCGGCCAAACACAGAGAAATACACTAAGAGCACAGCAGATATCAAGCCACTTACGGCGCCTCTCACAGAAAATTGCAGTTAGTGTTACTCTTTACAGCATTGTGTGAAAGAAATTGTGTACATGATTAGGAACATAAGAAGTTTGCAAATGAGAGGAGGCCATTCGGCCCATCAAGCTCGTTTGGGGAGAACTAATAGCTCAGAGTTGTTAAAATCTTATCTAGTTCTGATTTAAAGGAACCTAGGGTTTTAGCTTGCACTACACTAACAGGAAGACTATTCCATACTTCATACTAGAGAGGTAACTACACACTATGTAAATAAGTGCTTTCTCCAATCCATTTTAAAATGTTCTCCAGCTAATTTCCACCTATGGCTACGAGTTCTAATATTTAAACTAATATTGAAGTAGCCATTTGGCTGAGCAGCATCCAGACCTGTTAGAATCTTATATACCTGGATCATGTTCCCCCTTAGTCTCCTTTGCTCGAGGCTAAACAGATTCAGCTCAGCTAACCTCTCCTTGTAAGACATTCCTCTAAGACCAGGAATCATTCTCATAGCCCTACGTTGCACCCTTTCCGAGGCAGCAATGTCCTTTTCAAGGTATGGTGACCAAACCTACACAAGGAATTGTGCCAAGGAATTGTGTAATCTTAGTATAACCTCTCTTGACTTAAACTACACACCTGGAGAGGTAACCCAACATCCAGTTCTCCTTTTTAATTGCTTCCCCAATTAATGTCTCTGATGATAGTCTTTCCATATGGTCTGCGTACTGTGTATAATCTTTAGTGATGGTCAGATGATTATGCCTCCGGTACCTATGATGGACAATGTTTCCGAAAAGCTGCGTGGTCCTTCTCAGATGAGACCTTCTTCTCCCCTGGCTTCAACTGGCACTTCCATGAACTTGACTGGACGAAGGCTTTACGTCTTTACGTGCTTTTATGTTTTTTATTTCACAGCGGGATGGTGTTTGACCGTGATTCTGCTGTATGTGCAGCTGGAATGTGGATGAGCAGATGGATGACTGTGTTTCATGCTACGCTTATTCATTGTCAGGAATCCAGATTTGGATCCGAACAAAGCGGAACCTCGTTTGACCCTGTTACTTTAAGAGCTTTATATTTCCTGCGGGTACACAGTACTGTTTTACGAGGAAGCAAAAAGTCCTGGAAAAGCGAAGACCTCACGTAAAATGACCACACCGGGCCTTTGGAGGTGAGGTGTGACCTGCGAGTGTGTGCGTGTCAAAGCGCGGTGTCACCACATGGCCATGCGAAAGACCCCCACGCATCACAAAAAGCACGAGGCGGTCTCCAGGGAAACGCCAGGGACAAGCAGCTGTACTGACCTCCCAAGGTCCTCAGACCCCTTCCTGCACTTTGACCCCTGAAGCCCCCCTATCCTAAAGCCGCCAGGCTGAGGGGAGTGAGGCCGCGGCACACTGGGACGTCGGCAGGGGGAACGATTATTGACCCACATAATGTCTGTGATGATGGCTGTGATTACAGGATGCAATTAGTGTAGCTAAAATTGCATTACTAATTGTGATAAATTCCTCGACGCTTCCGGACGTCATGCAAGACAAGGCGACGTCTATTACTATAAACGAAGTGGGAGATGTAATTAATGTTGCGTCTCTTTCTTTTCCAGCCCGACTCAAGGTGTGCGCTGCTCCGTCGCTCCATGCATGATAAAAAGCATTCATCACGTTGTGAGACTCCGGGACATCGTTCTGTCGCATCTCTGAAACTTTAATGTGTCTATTTTTAGGCTGTGGTAGAAGGCAGTAGGGGAGGTCCACAATATCACCCAGGGACTGCTTGAAAAAAGACCAGAATGTTTAATTGTTGCCCGGCGATCCAGAACAATGTGTCCCCTCACGCATTGCATTGTGACATTATCTCCCGACCAGCACGCATTTGTGTCACATGGAGAGATGGATGGGTGGGGCAGGCCGGTAATGTGCTGCGGACCTTTTTAACGTCATTCGTTCCGGAGAACGTCGTGAGTATCACCGCTTTGCTCCCGTTATGTTTTCGCCGGCTGCACGGCCCCTCAGCCTTTGAGGGATCCACCCCCGCTTGTGTAAACACCAGCAGATCCTCGCTCGCTGGCTTGTTTCTCATCCAGCCTCATCCATTTTTAAAGGCTCGTTTGCAGAATCTCACACTTGACTAATAAGGGGTTCTCATTTGCATGCCCTGTGCACGGCGGAGTCAGACGTCTGAAGCGCTTGCCGTTGAACTCGGGACGTCAGACCGGCTGGGTGAGCTCGGGGCGAGCGGAGAAAAGCAGGCACATTAATCATTTTTAATGTTACCTTTCAAATGCGGCCCGGCCCTGAAGCGCCCCCCCGCCCATGCCAGCCCAGGTCATTGTAATTCCCGCCGCTGCCACCGAGCGCCGATCCGAGTGACTTGACACTGCCGCCATCTCCAGGGAGTCACATGACGAGAGTGAAACACCGAGGGACACGGCTGAGCGGCCGGGGCTCATGAAAATGCACGTGATTAAAACCTCGTTTGGGGAGAGATGGCACGCCTCCTCCTGCCTGTCTTCTTGCCGGTGTCAGGGTCCGCTCCCGGTAAGAAGAGCAGAGCGGTATCGGTCCCGTTTCCAGCCCGTGGGCCGCTGCGTGTTTGCGGAGAGGCGGGTGAGCCTTTCATCTGACAGCAGCATCGGTTTGCCACAGAATGACCTCCGACACTCGAAAGCTTTCAGGTCCTTTGAGGTGTTGCACTATTCCGATAGTTAGGTTGTATTTTTTAATCATCAGGTGCAGGATCAGCGCTAACGGTGGCAGTTTGGCCTTTTATGCCGACTTCTGCGTTTGGCCCTTTTATAGGCAGATTCCACTTACCGCGGCATTTGTGCTGGACCCTCAGAATCTGCACGCGGTCCTGATGCAAGGTCCATAAGAACCAGCACTGTATGCTGTTCAGCTTAACATCTGTGTGAGAAATTATGGAAGGAAAAGAGGATCTGGGATCCACCTTTTGGATCATAATCTCCTCAGATGTTTGCTGAAGTGAGGACCCACTGAGGAGGCTTATGTGAAATGAATGGATGGTCCATACAAAGATATGGTTACAAACGTGTGTGTGTGTCTGTGTCTGTGTGTGTGTGTGTCTGTGTGTGTACACCGGTGTATCTGTAGTTGAAAGTCTGCAGAGACGCATGCAGGCAGGCAGGAGAATCATCAGTGGGCTATTTCCTTTTCTTGTCCCCTCCTCCGAGCCGCTTGGGTACGGGGGAGGGGGAGGGGCACCTGTGCGCGGGGAAGCACAGGGCGCGCTGTTGCAGATTGCACCCCGTGGATCACACTGTACACACTGGTGCGTCTTCTCAGTTTGCCATAGACTGACACAGGTTCGGCTGCTGTTCCGCCTTTAGAAGCACTGAACACATAGTCGAACCCAGCAATCCCAGGGAAGCCCTTTCCCAGGTGCGAGAGAGAGAGAGAGAGAGACACTCACATGGTCACCCACAATCACCCGGACACAGGGAGCAATTTCAGAAAGCACGTTATCTACATCGGACCCGTGCAGTCGTGCAGGGCGGGGCCTAAGGTCGGGTTGCCACCTTCTGGTGGTTCTGCGGCAATAGTGCTGGACCGCTATGTGCGATCTGCCTGCTGCATTCTTACCGGCTTAATTTTTACCCTGCTTTACATTCAATGTACCGCCTAACTGGACCTGTCATGTCAGGGCGTATGACGGGAGGCTGCGCCGCAACACATCCTTTTTGTATATTCTGTTAATCGTGCGGAAATTTTAACGTATGGCCTGCATAATTAAAATGGCATCTGCTGCCAGACTCTGGGTGACTTTTTCCAAATGCATGTCCATGGTTAATGACATCACAGTGTTATATAAAGGAAGCTGTATTTAGATTGTCCAGCAGCTATTGCGTTCCTTATTTTACTTTAAAGTCATCAAATATGTAATTGTAATTTATTGTATGTCGGTGGTTTATATTGAGGTGGCGCAAAGTGAGTGTTACGGAGTGTTTGAATATGTTAAAATAACTAGATGCCCATTTAAATGATGAAGGCAGTGAGCGTGTTGGTGGCTGCCGTCGGGATCTTACTCTCACACACACTGGATTATGAGGAGGTGAGGCTGGACGCACCGGACCCACACGCAGTGACATCAGCTGCCCAGGGGTCAGAGCAGATGGCGGCTCCCCCCTCCCCGATCCTCTACACGAGCTTCTCCGTCATGTGGCAGCCAGAGCTGGCCCCCTCTTAGCGCGTGAGACGCGCGTTTCCAGCTGCATGCATAATTTCACTGTGATGAAAGGTGCCGTGCTCCGTTCAGGTGGGCTCTGTCTCACCGTGACGGAGATAATTGCCTGCAGTCCCGACCTGGGTAATTGTCTCCTGATTGAGGTCATCAGAACAATCAAGGCAGGGCTGGCAGACATGGGGGAGAGTGGGCAGGCAGAGGAGAGGAGAAGAGAGGAGAGGAGAAGTACAGGGCTGGAGAAGGAGCTGGCTGCCTGTGCGGGTCTGTGTGTATGTCTGTCTATCTGAGTATGTGGGTATGTGTACCTCTGCATGTCTGTATCTGTGGGTGTGTCTGCCTGTCTGTGGGTGTGTTGGTCTGTCTGCCTCTCTGTCTGTGGATGTGTCGATCTGCCTCTCTGTCTGTCTGTGGGTGTGTCGGTCTGTCTGCCTGTCTGTCTGTCTTTGGGTGTGTCGGTCTGTCTGCCTCTCTGTCTGTCTGTGGATGTGTCGGTCTGTCTGCCTCTCTCTCTGTCTGTCTGTCTGTGGGTGTGTCGGTCTGTCTGCCTCTCTCTCTGTCTGTCTGTCTGTGGGTGTGTCGGTCTGTCTGCCTCTCTGTCTGTCTGTGGGTGTGTCGGCCTGTCTGCCTCTCTGTCAGCCTCTCTGTCTCTGGGTGTGCGTGCGTACTTCTTGAAGGCTCATCCTCTTTGTCCTCACTGGTGACACTTGCTGTGACAGATTTGGCAGGGCCACAGCTGCAGATCCCAGCCCGGGAAGAGTGCCCGGCCCCCTCAAACCTCTCAGTGTCTGCTTTATGTCCGAGACACTATTTCTGTTTATTACATTACACATAACAGCCCTTTATTGTGAAACAGCTTGGACTGTCTGAGGAACCTCCAAAGCGCAAGGTTTTACCCTTTTCGTTTGCCTTCCTCAGAGATGCAGCATGACTTCCATTGGAGGTGAACCTCCAGCACAACATGTCATTCCTTCTCCCGCTGCCGAGCACTGCGCTGTACCTGTAAATATGAGCGTTTGTCCGCCTGCCAGTGGCCTGCTCCCCAGCAAGCCTTCCCATGAGGCTAGCTGCGGTGAGAAGCTGGAGAAGCAGAATGTTCCTGTAAATTTGCCCTCGCACTCAGCCCTGGGGGAGTCCTTGGAGCCTGCGGGCTTCGTAATTGAGACACGTCTCGGTGGGGGGGGGGGGTTGAGCTGCATCGGTGATGTTGACAGAACAAAGGGGTTTGTCCACAGAAAGCCAGACAGGGCCGGTCTTATGACAGGGGTGACAGGAAAAATGGATACACTGTAAGGACTTGCTTTTCACACCTGCCTTTATATCTCTGTGACGATCTTCAGTCCTGTAAAACCACTGGCTCCGCACACCCAGCGCTGCCCCCTTGCACAGCTTTCCATGGCAGCCCAGGCCTGGACACACGGGGGTGTTTCTCTATACCGAGAACGCAAAGATGGCACTTATGACCCTCTGTTGTCCTCTGTACTTATGTTCACGAGTATTACAACAAGTATTACACAGGTACGGTCAAGTACTCGCTATGAGGAACTCTACACCTTCGCTTCACTTTTCCATCGCATTTGTTCCTTTTCTTCTGCTGGGTTTCTGCAGGATTAGATGTCTGTTGACTGAGCTGAGACCCTAAAAACAGAGGCTCACTGCCTTTTCATTTTTCTTTTTTTCTGCTCACATCAGAGATAAGAGCTAGTGCTTGTAATACGTTTTTATCACGTATTTAAGATTATCCGTTGCAGCACTTGGATTAATTTTCCCATTCTATGTAACCCGAATTATCATAAAGAGCTTAACGGTCTCTTCAAAAATGTAGAAGAATAATTTCAAATTGATTAGAAGTGTTTTAAATCAAAATTCTACTTTTCTCCCTTAAAGAAGCCAATAATACCACAAGCCATTCAGCTCAAAGAGAGATCCTGTGGGCAGATCGCTATTGCAGGATGAAGTACTGCAGTCGTGTACAGATGCAGCTTGACGGTGTACCTGCTTTGGAATAGTTTTTTATCACCTTATTGATTAACACCTTTGTTTTACTCCGTCCCTTTGAATGTGTCTTTCAGTCAGTGACCCACGAGTTAAGGTTACACCGCAGTTTCTGAGCAAAAACCTTCATTTTACTTCATTAGTTCATCATGTGCCGTCAGGTTGGCTTTGGCATCTGCTGTCCTCACTCACAGCCAGTGTGTCCTGTCTTCTATCTGAGTCTTCAGGTTTCCCAAAGGTTCATTGGTGAGATGATTGAGCCCATCCACCTTGTTGATCATCCTCTTCTCCTTGTACCTTCAGCTTTTCAAAGTCCTGCCGTATTCAGCAGCGCACCAGGTCTTCTCATAATGTGCCGAAGTAAGATCGCTTCAGTCTGGTCATCTTGGCTATAAGAGAAAATTCAGGTTTCAGCAGATGATGAATCCTCTCCGTCATTAAATTGCACAGCGTTCTTCAAAATCTTCATCGGCACCAAAGTTAAAATGCATCAATTCTCTTCTTGTCTTGATTCTGCATGGTCCTGCTTTCACGTCTATTAAGAGTCACAGAAAGTGACTCCTAATAGATTTCATCACAGTATCATCCAGATCTTCTGGAAAGTAACCCTTTAGATTGTGGCTTTCAAATGTCTTCTGCACAAAATGTATCACAGTATAGAAAGGACATTTCAGGGACTGAGTGCTATGAAATGGGCGCGCTGAAGTGGTGGGCCGCGCTGAAAGGGGGCACGGAGACAGCTGTGGAGTGTAATCACACGACATCTTCTGGCTGACTGCAGGAGCTTCTCAGAGAGGGAGCCGCCAGCTCTGCTAGTACTGCGGAGTAAAAGTTCCACTGGTGAGCCTGGCTTTCCAGCCCAGTAACATAAGAGTGAAAAATTCCCCAGTAAGGACTGGGGGAGCCCAACATGACATTCACTCACTTACAGGGCAAATACCAACGTCAGGGTCGGCCTGCCGGTCTGTCTGTCCCTGTGCTTGTTTGTCTCTCTTTCTGTCTATCTGTCTGTCTCTCTCTGTCTATCTGTCTCTCTCTCTCTGTCTGTCTCTCTCTCTCTGTCTATCTGTCTCTCTCCCTCTCGCTCTGTCTCTCTCTCTGTCTATCTGTCTCTCTGTTTCCGTCTCTCTCGCTCTCTTACCCTCTCGCTCACTCTCTTGCTGTGAGGCATGTTCTCCAGGGGACTCCTCAGGTTCTACCTGGCAGACATTTGGGAGAATGTCTGACTCGCAGCGGCGTTTCCCGCAAAGAAGTAGACTTTACTGCTATGTTGATCGAGTTCCGTTCCTTCTGTGATTTCCTACAGACACGTTTCCGATGTAAACCCGCACGGACGCCTATGTTTCACCACTGGAAAACGATGCCTTTTTCACCTGGTATGTAGCTCGAGTTCATTGCATCATGTTGAATTTGGGAAAAAAAACATTTGCATTAAAAGCTGAAAAATCTCATTAGCTTTATCATGGACCATAACATGTATACAATAATAGCGCAGGTTACAATTGTGTGCACTTCCTTGGACTGTGAGAGAAAACAGAACTGAAATGTCAACAAATGAATGGAAAATGACCTTTTTTGCTATGTATCAGCAAAAAGCACATTAATGATGCTCCATAAATTAGAATTAGAATATTTGTACTTGGTAATTATCTGTCCTTATGCAATCTGTGGGGTCGTAAATCACACTGATGCAGACTAACAGACCATCAATAATGATAATTTATCTACCTTTCCTGTTTATCTGCGTAAAGCGTATTTGTCCATTAAATCAATGACCCTGATTCAGTCAAACTGCCGCCATGTTTGTCCTTCAGTCTGACTTTGTGGGGAGAGTGTCTGTGCTTCTCGCGGCACATCTTAACGCCACCATATAGCGTGAGATCGCGACCTGAGACGTGACTCGTTTGGCTAAGTGACCATCTCCAGCCTTGTTTAGGACTTGTCACGCAGCAGATTGGAGAAGAAGGAAAAGGGGGATTGGCTTCATTAGGACCGTGATGGCAGATTTACTCATGGAAATGGGATTTGGTAATGTGAGCAATGTCCCGCTGTTCGCCCGACGGCGGCATGAAGCAGCTCATCCTGATCTGTGGTACATCAGGTCCAGGAGCACAGCTGTGCCCATTTTACACGGGGAATCGTCTCACAGCGGGACCAAGAATGCGTGGTGTGATGTCAGAGACCGACCGCTCGCCCCTGTCCCATGTGCTCCGGGGTGCTGTTCCCTGGTCTGGCAGTGCTGCGGACATTAACCGGGGTCACCTGCACACTATCACAGCAACCTGGAGCTATGGCAGCAGACATCTGCAAAGGCCCTGCTGTCTACTCCTCTATCGTTCACTGGATAGATGTCTGACAGCATGAATTTCAGCATCGACGCTCATCCCATGCTGATTCACAGGGCTAGCTGCCGCGGTCTCTGCCTGACCTGTACCTACACTCTTTCCTTTACATTCACCTTTTATTTTGATGGCATTCTTTGTGATAACTCTATTTTTATTTGCCATCCATATCATGGAAGATAGGGGAGGCTCAGTGGGTGTGGTAGCATTGTTCCCAAAGGTGGACATTTCCGGTCCAGAAAAAATCCAGGCCAAGATTTTGTTTCAACCAACCAGTTGAGTACAGAGTCACGGTCACAGCTGTTTGGTTTAAACAAAATCTTTGTCTGGATTTTTCCTTTCTATACCTGAGATGTCTAACACTGATGTCTACATGATGGGGACCCCAGTGCTGTGTGTGTGTGTGTGTGTGTGCGGGGGGGGGGTATCATGTGACAGGACTGTGTAGTCATC
>JAODKE010000038.1:5852206-5885967 GCA_026779605.1 Mormyrus hasselquistii
GCCGAGCCTTTTAGGAAGCCTAAAGGGCGCCGGGCAGCATTGGGGCCCGCTAACCAGGCCCGTGGACATCGGAGGCCCCTCCCTCCGGTTCCAGGGCAGACCCCATCCGACCCCCCCCCCCCCCCAACATTTAGCATTTAACCGAAATCCCAGATCATAAGCTTCTCTATGGTAACGTTGCCTAATAAAAAGCCTGGATGAATAGCAAGTGATACTTAAAACAGATGTTTTGCAAGATCGCCCAGTTTGCAGATGCCACATCTTTTTAGAGGCATTGAGATGTAAACAGAACATTATTTCTCAATTTACTGCATCACGGCTCCTAACGTTTGAAGAATGTTTTGCTATCATTAGACGTGGATATTTGGGGTTCTAATGAGCTGAATAAATCTTCTCCTTCCTGTCGCTTCCCTACGGATTTCACTAGGTCTCGGTGACTGCGACTTTTGGTTAGCGTGCAGGTGACCTTCTCCCTGATCTTCCCAAACCGTGGGCGGTCCACTTGGGTGGCAGACAGAGCCCCGCAAAGGGCACCTGAAGGCCGTGATTAGTTCAGGGCCTGTGCAATAGGCTACTGCTAACATGGCGTGAAAACCGCTCTCTGGGCTTTTAATCAGCAGAACATGTGCATGGTGAGACACGTGCTGTGATGAATCAGGTGCTTGGGGGGGCAACTCTTTAAGGAAGCTCGGGAGGGGGGTCATGCAGGGGGGGGTCACGCAGGGGGCCTCGCGGTTAACACAGAGCAGCGGTCCATTAGGGACGCCCCGAACGAGCGGCAGCAAAGGGAGTTTGTTCTTCGTCATAAATATTCATGTTTTCCATCTGAGGGTTTGTTGCTTCTTCTGGAACATGGGGCTGGAATCCACTGGGCTTCTCGGAACAGTCGGCGCGTGGGCGCGTGCGTATGGCAGGAACAGGGCCGTGGAAGTGCGTGAGGCTAGATGGCACATATTCCAAATGTGTGCTTAATTGGTCTTTGTCTGGGCATTGTATTCATGAGAATCCATGCCCACCGCAGTTCCCCCACTGTTATAACTCATACCAATGTCGGCTTCAGACAATTTCATACCAGCGTGTCATTTTGGTATTTATCAAGTTCTTTAAATAATTGCAGGATTAGTGGCTGGATTGTGTGAAACTGAGGGGCTGTAAAACTTCTGCTCAGACAAGGACGCTTTAACATGATTTGAAAATTTGCCTTCTTGTCTGACAATGCTAATCCCCACACTGAAAATAAGCAGTGACTTTCATCTGTCGCAGCCCTGATACGGGCGCCTGCTTCACGGCACAGGTCCTAAAAGTGATCTGTCGCCCTCTGTCCTTTACCGTTCACCTTGTGATCTCTCTCTCTCTCTCTCTCTCTCTCTCTCTCTCTTTCTGAGCGGAGTAAGAAATGAATGGCCCTGGCGAATTTGAGGGCGACTGGCAGTAACGTGTTACTAACTTTTCTATCTTTCTTTGTGTGTCATGGGGGTGGTGACTGCTCTGAGCTGACTGGGGCTACATGGGCTGAGAGCATGCAGGCCTCCGGTGGGCCTGGGGAGGGACATTCCCTGGAGGGTGTGTCGGGGGTCGGAATGGTTCGAGGCTCGGCCGTGTCTGTGGTTCTATAAAGTTACAGCATGTCCTTCACTAGGGGCGTGGCTATTCTGTTCTCGGAATCTTTTCTTCCGCGGGCTTACGGGGCTGAGTAAGTGATGCCAGGTAGACTGCAGAAGGACAGGCTGTTGTGTTTAGATACTTTGAGCACAGTGCTTGGGGCTCTTGAAAATAGCGAGTTCTTGATCTTGGTGGGGATTGTAATCAAATTGGGATCATTTGGAACCTCATGCTGCTGCTCGGAGGCGGCTCGTCGAACTTCTAGAAACACGTGAGCTGTGTGATTTATGGAGATGCCGGCATAAAGACCTGAGACAATACAGCTGGTTTCAGGAGTAGGACACTGTGTCCATAGCGAGGTTAGACTGGTTCTGTGGTTTTTAATGTCATTCTAGTGCTTTCAGGTCATCTTTTGTCAATCCAGTTAGCCTTTTTTGAGCGTTTACTGGCATTTTAATACTGCACAGTTGACTGATGTTAACTTTAGACAGGCTTCTGCATTCTTTTGGAATCTTTAGAATGATGAAGTCCACTTTCTCATCATTACAGCGAAGCGAGTTAAATACTTCTGTCAGGACTATCCTGTCATGGTCATGCCACGCCTTCATAGACCCATACGGACCTGTGAAGATGACCTATCACAGCGTTGGGTTCTGCTGCATGTGTCTGCACATGCACACGTCACCTTGACGCCTTCAAGGCTACGAAGAAGCCCTCAGCTGGATTGTTGCGGAGCCATCAGATATTAGAAAGTGTACAAACATTTTTTTCCATTTTCAGCTCTGGAATAGTGAGTGTGTAGTGCCACGTGATGGGGATGGTGTCTTTCTGGAGGGTCTTCCGCAGATTGATAAGCACTTTTCCCTGGATGAGCTTCCTGCGGCTCTAGCACGTATGGGGACCGGGTGAGCGGCTGGGATTGATGGGCTGCCCGTGGAGTCTGATAAAGCTTTCCGGTCACTGTTAGGGCAGGACCTGCTGGACGTGCTGAATGTCAGCATTGAGGACGGGAGTCTCTCCCTCTGCTGTGACTACATGGTTTGCTGCCAAGCATTGTTTGTCAGGTTATGTGTGTCGTTGAACCGGATAATCCATCGTATATCCTGATCAGATCCAGTTTTGATAACATCCATTTGATTCGTGACACATTTGGATTTTCTAAGTGGTTGGGCTTGAGATTTGGTCTTATTTCAATTCTGTGTCCCCCCCGGTCATCCTTCACCCCCCACCCACCCCCCCCAGAGATCTCCTACAGCTGGGTGTTTAATGAGTTCCCCTCATTCGTGGCGGAGGACAGCCGGCGCTTCATCTCCCAGGAGACGGGGAACCTGTACATCTCCAAGGTACAGCCCTCCGACGTGGGAAGTTACATCTGCCTGGTGAAGAACACAGTGACCAGCGCCCGGGTGCTGAGCCCGCCCACGCCGCTAACGCTCAAGACAGACGGTGAGGGGGGGGTCCCTGGGGGAGGGTGGAACGGTTCAGGAGTTTGACCCTCCTCTGCCGCTGCATTCAACATCACTAACAGGGGTTCTGTGTGGCAGCACGCCTCTGGGGAATTTACCGGAATCCACGCAGCCTGGCTGCTCACTTACTCAGGATTACATCTGTGACAAAAACACCACCCCCACCCCCCAAAAAAAAGGATTTTTCAGTCAGCTGTGTAGCTGCTGACTAAGAAATATACTTAGCAATGGCTGTACGGAGCAATGTAAGGGTGTGACTTTATTTCATGATGATAACAGTAATAATATTAATAATAATGAAAATAAGGCGCAGATCAAAACACTTTTGGTCACAAGCACAGAGTCACTGAGCCACACTGCTGCCAGCTGGCTGGCTGGAAGCCTTCAGTTTGAAAATGAGAAAACACCGGACCAATGAGGTGATGTCATATGATGAAGGCTGTGATTGGTTAAAGAAGTGAGCACCTCCTTTGTTTACCTAGTAACACAGTGAACAGCAAAATCAGGATGTCCCTGAAAGCTGAAACGGACACACAGCCAGCAACTGACCGCAAGGCCAGCGACTGACAGCAAGGCCAGCGACTGACAGCACAGCCAGAGACTGACAGCACGGCCAGAGACTGATAGCAAGGCCAGCGACTGACAGCAAGGCCAGCGACTGACAGCACGGTCAGCAACTGACAACATGGCAAGCGACTGACAGCATGACAAACGACTGACAGCAAGGCCAGCGACTGAAAGCACGGTCAGCGGCTGACAACATGGCAGCAACTGACAGCACAGCAAGCGACTGACAGCGCGACAAGTGCTCACAGCTCCTCCTGTCTGTCACTTCAGGCTGAGACATCAGCGTGACTTTGTTGTGCAGTGGATGTGACCCAAGGAAACAGAGAATGACTTTGGGTGAGACCCCAACCCTCTACCTGTTCACCGGATGACCCCTGGGATTTGGCTGCATAGTTTTATTGAAGAATATGTTCTTACAATTTACCTGCATAACTGATTCAGACTGGAGGGCATGCAGCCTTATGGCAGTCGGTCCTGGATTTTTTTTAGCCTATTTTATAATTGAAATCCTTAATCATTGACGGCTTGGAATGGTTAGGACCAATGGCCCTTTGACTGTCCAGAACAGAGAGACAGACAGACAGACAGACAGACAGAGATGGGGAGAGAGAGATCGAGATAGAGAGTGAGAGAGATCCCCTTTAAACTCATGGAGAGAGAGGAGTTTTGGGTGGGAAAAAAGTTAATGAATATAAATGAAATAAGTGCAACAAGACATTGTGCAGCCATGACAATCTATTTCACCGAAACGGAATCGAGCAGCTGAATTGATGTGAAATTGCCGCATTGCCAATGGAGGCGAATGTGTGCCGTTTGTTCAAGCTCTCAAAATACTCAATTTTTATTCGTTATCACCGCTGAACTTGGATTACACTAAATCCGATCTGTGTCTCGAAACCATATGAAACTGCAAAACTTGACAAAGTCATTTTAATGCAAGTGTCTCTTGGAGCAGCGGAAGCAGATTGACAGACAGAGATGTTTTGTATGGTGGCATGTGTGATTTTGACAGCTCTGGATGAGTTGCCTTCCTCAGAATTCTCTTCTAAATTGAACATGTACAGCAGTATGTTAGTCCAGGGGGAACAAGTGTGAGATGTACATGATATTCTGGAATCACGTGTCTATCAGCCATGAGTCGACAAATGGCGGGTGCCAAATGTGAGACACATGAAGCATCTAAACACACAAAAGACAGTGATGATGCAAGTGGATCAAAATGTCAAACTTTATCTCAAGGCTGAACAGAGTTGTGACACTCTGCAGAATGACATTTGGGAAATATTAGCTAAAGTATCAGGTGAGAACGGTCTCCCATCCGTACTGCCCAACTTCTGAGTCTGGATTAGTGTATTTCTGGGAGCCTTAAAATATGGAACTATTCTCCCCACTATCAACTGCAATCTGACCCCATCTGGGTGAAAATAAGGGATAAAACATGTATATTTATATCCTGCAGGAAAAGCAGACACACCAGACAGGCAGGGGAAGTTTTAAATGGGACGAAAAACACCACAAATCTAAGTGTGTACTTTGGTGTTCCTAGTTTATCCATCAGTACTATTGATCTCAGTGGAGGGACCACTTTAAAATTTTCTGTTTAAGGGACAATAAAGGCGAGACAAAAATGCATTTGGCAGTTCCTTTTTCCGAATTCAGAAGGATATCATCGCCAAAGCTTTTACAGGGTACAGGCCTCCTCAGACGGAAGGCCGTGTGTTTTTATTGTGTATTGTGTGTTTTTTCCTTTCAGGAGTAATGGGGGAATATGAGCCCAAAATTGAGGTGCATTTTCCCCAGAGCGAGCTGGCAGCTAGAGGAATGACTGTGCGGCTGGAGTGCTTTGCCCTGGGAAAGTAAGTATCACCCTCACCCTGCCTGCATTTGCCTCACCCTGCCCTGCATTTCCCTCACCCTGCCCGCATGTTTCGCTAACTCCACCCAGTTTCTCTGCCTTGTTTTACTAACTCCACCCTGTTTCCCTAAATCCACCCAGTTTCTCTAACTTTGCCTTGTTTTTATAACCCCTCCCTATTTTCCAAACTCCTCCCCATTTCCCTAACTCCACCCAGTGTATCTCTAACTTTACCTTGTTTTCCTAACTCCTCCCCATTTCCCTAACTCCACCCAGTGTATCTCTAACTTTACCTTGTTTTCCTAACTCCTCCCCATTTCCTTAACTCCACCCAGTTTCTCTAACCTTGCCTTGTTTCTCTAATAGCAACCACATTTCCCTGTCTCCGCCTCCTTTTCTACAACACCAAGTAGGCACCAAGCATTTCCTTAATTTCGCCTCAGTTTAACTAACCCCGTTACCATTTCCCTGCCGCTGCCTCTGTTTCCATAACTTTGCCTTATATTTCCTGGTGGCCCAAAGAGTCTCTGGAAACAGCACTGGGCTCACATGGTCTGTGTGTTCATTTCACCCCTGTTCATGGACCAAGCGAGCTGGACTTTGCAGCCAGCCAACTCTCTTTCCATCTACGATGGAGAGAAGAGGTGAAGGCAATCAGACTTGAGGAGGAGTTTTCAGTTGCCTCAGGATTTGCCTGATGATTTCAGTTCCGGTTCAGTCGGGGCCATCTGGTGCTTCAAAGCAGAGTTTCCTTGGCCATCTCCAGCCGGCCGGGAGAGCTGGAAATCTCATGCTGACTCATTCCTGGTTCCTCATAAAGTCTATGAGGCTGACAGGAACCGCACATCATTACAGTTCAGATTCAGCAATACCAGAGTTAGAAATTCATCTGGCAGGTACAGTATATTTAATGTTTGACAGTTTTCTTTAACAAGCTGTTTTGCTGTGAAATATAAATGAAAATTGAGTAGTAAACAAATCCTCTGGTTGATTAAAACTAATCAGAGTGTTTATTTTTTTTTTTACTATTGATTGTTGAACATAGCCTGTAGGATACAACGTGCAATAACTGAGTAAAACTGAAGGTTAAGAATCATTTGTGCTATAAGAGATCGATGACATTGTTTACATAACCTTAGGGATTTTTTTTATTTCTCCAATCGTTTCTATGACCAGGTAATTAGCTTTGGTCTGCCTTCTCTGTCGTAAAATTAAAATATTTCGTTTGTTAGTTTATTCTCTGCCGCAAGCTTTTCTTTTTGTATGTTTTGCAATTATAATTCAGAAGCATTGTATTGAGGTGCCCACTTCTCCTCTTTTATTTTTCCAAACTGACCACATGAATTATTCAGGAGTAAAACCCTTGGGGCTAATAACAGATAATTTATGGAAGAGATAAATATTGGTAAAAAATCTTTGGATTGTTTACACTGATTTAAAAATGGGAAATATAATTTCGAGACCATTATCCTCATCTGAATAGTAGCGTTCCCACGCAATGTCACTCTGTCCTGCCCTCATTAAACCCAGCCGGCCAGGAGAGTGTCACTCGCTCGCTGAACACACGATCCACTCTGGCCCTCGCCTCGTTCTTCTTTTCTAAATAAATTTGGGTATAATGGCCTTTGTGTCTGTGAGATTGTTCACGATCTCCCTCCCTGCGTACAAATGAATGCAGTCACGCCTGATATCACGCCTAGTCCGGTGTGGCTTAGACGCTGAGAATGAAGTCAGAACTCCCGTAAAGAGCTTTTCCTCAGCCTGCCTGCCGGTCAGCGTGAGCGGAGGGATGAGGCAGATTCCTCCCAGCACCGCGTTACTCCGGCATGCTTATTACGCTCCTCGTCATCTAGGCCCGAATCAGTCCCGTTCTGCTCTCGGCGGCTCGGCCATGAGCAGCGGGATCTAGCTAATAGGCTGCGGAGCCTGATATGGGGAGTGTGAGTTATTGCACAGGGACAGCCTCGCCGGAGTGACCTTCTCCAGTGGAGAAACAGGAGAAGATGTAATGCAAAAAAATCCCATTTCTTTGTGTACTAGGGATGATGACAGGATTGGGTCGGTTTATGGCCATTTCAGTCAATACTTCTTCATATAGTACTTTTAATGATTTTTGCTGCATTACTATTAGTGTCCCGTTATACGATTAGCTTCTCTGGATGACGTTTCCTAGATTACGATCATTTTGATCTTTATTATTAATTATTGTGACTAAATACCTCCAGGGTTTACCCAAATAATGACATAGTATCATACACAGTAGGTGGAAAGATAACAAAATGTGGTCAGATCCCCAATCTCACTGCTTTCTCCTTTCATATTGAATTAGGCCACCAAAGATTTTCATCTTAACGTGCTATCATTGCCTTGCAGGCCTCAGTGAGTTGTGACTGTACTTAGCATGGGAAATGTGTTTCTTTCTCAAAATGCGCTGCCTACGTATTTCTGCTCAATTTTTAGATAGTGTCACATGTGACATATTACACTACGGCTCCGGTAGATGCTGTTTTCCTATTGGTCCAGAGATGTCACATGGGTGTCGATTATTTTCATGCAACTACACAGGTAGTTCCAGCAGTCTAATAACAGTTCTATATTAATGCGTTTTAATGGTTTATTAAACACATTAATATGAAATCCTGTGTGACTTTCTACTCATAAATAAGCAGCGATTCTTATTAGCATAAGATTCCTTGGATTTCAAAACACAAGTGCCATTCTGTTGATGGTTTCTATGGTAACATAAAGGGCTTGCCGCTTCCAGTAAGTAGCCTGACCAGATATTCTATCAATATAGGGACTGTATTTTTAAGAGCACATTGGAACATTATTATATGCTAATTGAAATAAATTTCTTCTGAAAAATAAACTGTGAATCGTTTATTCATTTTTTTTTTTTGTCCATTTACCGTGGTATAAGTGGGGCAAACCACTTTGAGGTGTGTGGTTATATGAAAATACTCAACGCCAGTCTGGTCTGCGGCCTTCTGCTTTGTTTTTTCATGCAACCGAAAACCTTGTCGCGGTTTGTCCCTTACTTGGGAGTTCTAGAACCTTCCCAGTCTGTGGACGCCCTGCTGCCGTGAGCTGCTGACTTGTGACCGGTGCATTGATGGGCTGATGCAGGGAGGCCAAGGGTTAGGAGACACGCCGACCCCCACTGCAAATGATGCCATCCATCCGCCTTATGAGCACACACGCAGGCCGGGCACTGTGACCACACCAGGGGTACCCACCAGCCCACAAACCGCTCGGGAATTACCCAGTGATGAGGCACTGAGGGTGCAGCTATATAATATTTCAGGGTGGATTGGGAACGGTGTGGGGGGGGGGGGTCTTTCTTCAAGTCTAAAAACCTGCCAGACCATCACCCTCACCAGGATCTGTACACGGTTCTTTCAGTGAGGATCTTCCCCAGGCAGTCACATTCCCGCAGGGATCACGGCAGGAGAGCATCAGGCTATCATGCAGAGGCATTAGATCGCCAATTGCCTCCACGCTTTCTCCTATTATGCAAATACTTGTGAAATCCATAATCGCAGAAGTCATCCCCATCACCTGAACACAGGCCATGCTGAGCAGCCCAGTGGGGGGGTTCCTTTTATTCCTGTCGGAGGCAGTAGAAACTCTTAATCACGATATTCCCCTGGGGGGGCCGGGTCCACCAGCTCACCAGCTCTGATCTCATTTTGTTATCCTGTCAAGGTGACATTAAGTACCGCTTTTCATCACTGGCTGCCTCACGCCGCCTTGAAGCTGCGGTGACTTGCAGACACCGGTACCATGTGTCTGCATGACTGCGTTTTCAGCGCAGGAAAGGAAGCAGTTTCCCTCACTGCCTCGATGCTGCATCGCTGTTGTGTGACCCCTTGGCTTTCTCCCCCATATGTTTCTGCTTCAGTCCAGTCCCCACCATCACCTGGAGGAAGCTGAACGGCAACATTCCCAAAAAGTCGCGGCTGCGCAAGTCCCAGGCGGTGCTGGAGATCCCCAACGTGCAGCTGGAGGACTCCGGAACCTACGAGTGCAAAGCCGAAAACTACCGCGGGAGTAACGCCTTCCGGGGACAGCTGCAGGTCTACAGTGAGTCTTTCGGGATGCCCCTTCGGCCACCCGCTGCCGCATTTAGCTGCGTGGGGTTTCTGGCGGATCCCACACTTACAGGGTTCCGTCATCCTGTGGCGTCCACTGCGACTTGACTCGTCAGCTGATCCGTTGTTACCTTTCTGTGTTGTAGAACTGCGTTATCGAAAGGCCCGAAACAAATAAGATGATGAGAATACGCCACTATTCCTTTGGTTTTGCACTCTGGTTAGAAACTGGCCCTTTTTATAAAGTAAGGATCAATACTGGCCCGTGACACCGGCAATAATTAAATGACATGTTTCTCAGGAAATACAGCGACCCCTGGTAATTCTCTCCATGCTTTCCCGACCTTCAGTTTCAGCAGCCGTTTTCTGCGGCCAGTGATTTCTCGCTCATTTTGTTAGCGAGCAGCACTGCAGCTGTCTGTCTCCGCATTCCGTTTGTTTGTTTGTTTATCCGTCTGTAGAATTAGCTACTTAGCCGCCATGCTTTCTCACTGGGCAGGCTCCCACCTCTCCGGCGTGGTATTTGTCATGTTCTTCTCTTGAATCCGATGTGCATCGCGAAGACGGGAGCGTGAAATATTTCCCTTCCCGTGTTTGTGCTGCCTCTCGTGTTGCCAGGGTGCAGAGCTGCTCTGAAGCTTTGCTTTCTGAACAGAACACACAGGAGAACAGCCTCATTCGAATTGTGCTCTTATTAGTTGCTGTCCTGTTTAGATGTTTGATGTCTTTGTTGTTGCTGTTTTTCCAGCGCGTTTCACAGTTTTAGAAGCTATGTTCGCTTCTTAAATCCTTTACGTTCCAGTATGGCAGATTAGCACCAGAGGTTATTACCCTCTTTGATCCACAAACAGGCCTTATCTGCCTCTTGCTTAAATGGCTTTGCTCTCTGCATGGATTTATGAATTTAATCTCGTGCCAACAAGGGTCTGATTCAGTCTTTCAATTGTAACTAAGAACTGTTATTTCTTTGTTACTTGAACTGCATTCTGAGGTCTTTTATGGTGACACTAATAGGATCTGTTAGGCACAAAAACACAAAGTATCTCTTGCTGAAATGAAAGAGAGTGCATGGGGTTTTGAACTGGATCAATGTCGTTCGTCTGGAAGATTGAATTAGGCCTGGTTTTGCTTGATGTTCAGCTTTGCATTATAGAGATGTGACTGTTGTTAGCCACCTCGACTGATTATCCCCAGTCTTACGGATTTATTTATTTCAATCTATAACTGGAACACAGAACGTTTAACTGCTGTGTTGGACCGATCCTATCTTATCGGCAGATAACCTACCCAGCATGCACCTGTCTCAGCCCTCTTTCCAGTGTCTCATATCATAATCATATCACCGTGTAACCGTGTGGCCAACTTGGTAAACCTTTATTGAATTTTTTGTACAATCGCTAACAAGCATTTCTCCAGGCTGAAGTCAATTTCGCGAAATCTGTGTTCACAAAGTTTGCATTACCAACACGCAGCTTGGCCCGACACTAATCTCTCCTCTAAATGCACTAAAACCACCAAAACACTTCATACGCCTCTCAGGATAAAAACATGCCGGCGAGCACCTGGCAAACGTTATCACCGGGTGAGCATACCGAACGTAACACACTGACCTAGAAACGCTAATGGCAGGGAGCTGTAAAAGATGCATCATTTTGTCGTTGAAGTATGTTTGATTTTTCACATAAATCAATGTTCTGTTGGAGAATAAAACCCTTGCTGTATTGAATGTTCTAAAGTATCAACTGCCTGAATGAATCGGAATGCTGCCGCATGCTTCAATGACCTTCACCTTTATTTTTATGTACATTACAGTCATTTCTAAAATAAAGAAATCCAGAGTTGATACTGCAGTGTTTTAGGAGTAAGAATATGTTGTGGCAGTGCACCGTCTCTTCTTGCTTTGGCCACAAGTTCTCTTCCACTTCTAACAGCTTCTTTGCTCATGCATCTTGCAGAGTTTCTTATTATTATATTATATTATATTATATTATATTATATGCACATGCTTTTTTCAATTTATTTCATTATCGGTACATTTAATTGTATTATTTATATAACTATGATTTATTATATTTTTATTTATATATGTATTATATATTCATGCTTTTTCAATAGATTTCAATAGCATGAATGTAGAACTTTAGCAAATTTATATATTTCAATGTACTAATGGGGTTTTCTGTGTATTTTTTGGAAACAATGTGACCATTCAGTGCGTTTTGTGGTCCAGCGATGAACAATGATCCACAGCTGAATGGACACCGGCACTGCTACCCTCACCATGCGAGGGGTTCTGACAAAGTGGCTCCAGCTTGGAGGAGTGCTTCTTAGCCACTGTAACAAACTGCAAATAGGTCGTCATTGATCTGCCATTTCCGCGTTTGACTGGACCCGTTCGGAGAATTCATGGGGCAGTAATTATACGAAATGGATCGGAAGGAGAGAGAGATGGGATGGTGGCATTGGGCCAGCAGAGTGTCGTGGAGGAGGCGAGAGAGCAGGGTGCAAATACCACCAAGATCAAGTCACACAGAGGTGAAGCCATGGTTGGAGACAGCGAGACAGCGCCCGCCTGGCCGCCAGCGTGGGCTGCACCCTGTAGATACAACGGATCAGATGTTTTCTCCTCTCGTCGGCACAGTGCATCAGCCTCATTCTCCCTGTTCCTGCCCAACACAGATAAACAACATTCTCCACTGGGCCTCCTGTAGAACACGTGGCGTGAAATCGACTGCGGGGAACGTGTTTAACATGCCGGAGATACGGCAGGGATGGAGCAGCTGTGGGCAGAAGATAAAATAATAATCATAATAATCATAATCATAACCGGCGTCAGGGAGGTGCTCTGCCTGCCTGCGGAGGGCGCTGCTGAGTGAGCCGTGGCCTCCACCCTTCGAGCGTGAGACCTGCTCCTCTCTGCTCCTGCCTTTTGTCATATTCAGGCTAATTAGCTTTCTGCGGCTCCTTCTTGGGGTGCGGCTGCAAGCCCGCATGGGGGAAGGGCTCCGCACTCCGGGCTGGACCAGGGGACGCAGCACACGATCAGTGCCCCTTTTTTGGCTGATTTGACTGCACCTCTGCGGCTAATTGGCTCCTCTGAACGGCCATGCAGGTTCTGGTTACCCTTCCTGCATCTGTGGACGTCGGGTTTGCTGGGAGGGGACAGTGCCATGCTCTGTGTCAGAAAGGACCTGCCTGTGCATTCGCTTACCAGGCAGAGGATGTACGTTTAATTGGCTGAAATCTCCGCTATAAACATTTGCTCCCATGTCCCATATGTGTAAGGATCCTCTGTGACCTGAGGAGGTCGGAGCTGAAGAAAGGCTTTCTATGGCTTTCTGACTCGCACTCCCTGCCGTCCTGCTGTAAGGGACGTTCAGTGTGTTGTACTGACTGTACATCAGAGCAGGGAGCCAAAGGCAGTTTAGAGATTAGGTACCGATGTCTGGCATTAGCATTGAAGCAGCACTGACCCCGACCCGACCCAGCTGCCTCGCAATCTCCAGGGTGAGACATTTAAACAACAGGCTGATGGAACTGGGTGAGCAGTGTGTGTGTGTGTGTGTGTGTGTGTGTGTGTGTGTGTGTGTGTGTGTGTGTGTGTGTGTGTGTGTGTGTGTGTGTGAGCAGGTTTACCTATCCTTATGAGGACACAATGTCCCCATAACGTGATAAATATCTGTTTTTTTCCCCTTATGGGCACCGGTTTCTTGGTCCCCATAAGGGAAAATTCTATTTTATAAAAATCGGTGACTGCTATGAAAAAACTCAAAATGCAAAAACTATATTTTGTTTGGTTACTTATGGTTATGGTTAGGGCTGGGTAGGGGTTAAGGTTGTCATAGTGTGCGTGCCTTCCTGCGCTGTGCCCACTCAAACTCCAGCAGACCCGACATGTTCCTCTTCTGGTGACAGATCTTATTTTAGCGTCACAACCCTTTAGGGGGAACTATTAAAAAAATGAGTCTGGGAGAGGCAGAGGCCTGTCACTTGGAAGCTGGAGGCAGAGGCCTGTCACTTGGAGGCTGGAGGCAGAGGCCTGTCACTTGGAGGCTGGAGGCAGAGGCCTGTCACTTGGAGGCTGGTTATACTGGGAGGTGAGAGGCAGTTACACCCCCACGGGTCTGCTGGGGGCCTCAGCCACGTCCAAGAGCAGAGCCACCAAGCTAAAGCCTCCCTAAAATAGACCTAAAGACACCCCTCCCTCAAGATGGGGACAGGTCCTCTATCCTGCTCCATTTTATTTCAGATCCAATTTAGCAAATGTGACGCCTGTTTGAATACTGCTGGAAACAGGCTTGTATATTTGCTGCTCTCGTCGGATACGTCTTTGCCAAGCGAATAGAGCTTGTCAATGTCGAAACCCCTTTATCACAAAACCTCATTACTGGCACGGGATCGCACCGGCGGCCATCTTGTCTTTTTCCCCTGAGGTGTCTTGTGGAAGATCGCAGGTTGACGATATTGGGCTGGGTCCCGTCAAAAGGTTCACAGGACACACTGCTAGTAAGGTACTCGCTGTTCTCACATGGTAGTTGTTTTGGTATGGACAAAAAACACGAAGCACTGAGATGCAGACTGATTTGTCTGGCACGCAGACTGAGTTTAATTTCCTTGGAGAGATATAAACGGCAAGATCTGGACATAACAGCACATTCTTTCAAGATCTGAGTGGCACGAGATGGGGTGATGCAAATTATGCTTCAGACGGCTTTGAAGAGTGTTTACTCTCCGAAAAGAGAAGCACTGGCCAGCTGGAGGTTTGCTAAAACACCTAAAAGAGAGCAGATAGCGGCCTCCTCTCTGTGCAGATCAGCTTTGTGCTTTGATGTTTTTACTTTGCTGTGGCCAGGCCTGTTGAAATGGATGCAGGACAATTTTCAGTGGATATGAAGATGTATAAATGGTTATTATTACTGTGAAGAAATCTGTGTGCCGATGTGTTTAGGATCCCAGCTGTGTGTGTGTGTCTGTGTGTGTGTGCGTGTATATGTGTCTGTGTGTCTCTGTGTGTGCGCGTGTGTGTGTCTGTGTATGCGTGTCTGCGTATGTGCATGTTTGTGTGTGTGTCTGTGTGTGCACGTGTGTCTATGCGTGTGCGTGTATGTGTGTGTGCACGTGTGTCTATGAGTGTGTGTGTGTCTGTGCATGTGTGTCTGCATGTGTGTGCGTGTGTGTGTGTGTCTGTTCCTGCTGTGTTTCCCTTTGTGTGTCTCTGCCTGACCCTGGAAGTGGCCCCCCTAACAGCACCATGTTCCCCTCATTGCCCCCCCAGCCTACCCACAATGGCTCACCGTGATTAACGATACCCAGCTGGACAGTGGCGACGTGCTGCAATGGGAGTGCAAGGCCACTGGGAGACCCAGACCCACCCACCGCTGGCTGCGCAACGGCGCCCCCTTGCTGCCACAGGTACACAGCCGTGTGAACAAGTAAATAAGGAAAAGGTATGGGGGCCCTCAAGTAGACATGGAGGAACCAGGCCTGGGAATATCTTCTTAAACAAGAGCTTGTCATGCAGCTTTTTCCCTTATTTTTGCTAATTAAAATTTTAAGATTTAAGTAAAGGACATGCAGATACATAATATTTGGATTGTATAACATGGATAAATATTAATGTTATTGAAGGTATTACATGCATTGCTTAAGTAACATGGCCTGTTGAATACTGGCATTAAGTTAGTTAATATGGGTTATTTATAAACTGAATATCTTGTCCTCATAGGTCGGTCATACATTAGATCAGTGTTTTCCCACCCGGTCCTTGGGAACCCACAGACGGTCCACGCTTCTGCTCCCTCCCAGCTTCTGAGCAAAGATGTGGACTGACTGCAGGTTCCTGAGGACCGGACTGGGAAATCCTGCATTAGAGGTATTGAAATATCAGGTCTTGTCATGTCCTACAGCTGTCGTGAGTGAGACATTGCTCAGCGAGGTGGGGGGGGGGGGTGTCGTACCTCTGCAGGACAGAGTGGAGATCATGAGTGGCGAGCTCATCATCCGGGGGGTGCGTCCCGCTGACTCGGGGATGTACCAGTGTGTCGCCGAGAACAAGCACGGAACCATCTACTCCGCAGCCGAACTCAAGATCCTAGGTAATGATCGGCGTTTCTCACTTTGCTGCATCACATCTCCTCTGGGTCGCTCCCAGATGCTTCTGCATGAGAAGAGGCCCATCTGCCGTACTGTTCCGCCACTATGTGCGTAGACGGCCTCCGGTTCTGCAGACGCTAGGCATTCTCAAAAGGCCTTTCGGAAGTACAAGCCTCAAGCTTAGTAGTTTGACTGACAATTGACATTGAGCAAAATCGTAGACAAATTGTAACCAAATATTAACCCTTCCGTGTTCGTGATTTGTTTAGACTGTGGCTCATTAAATATCACTCCTTGCATTGAAGCCTCTTCTAAGATGAGTAAAGAGAATGCTGAAATAAAGCCTTAGATGTCGTGATGGGAAAGCGGCCGCCTCCCTCTCGTGTCCCTGTCTGGCCCTGCGAGGTCATCATCGTGAAAGGGAAGGAGACTGATTTGTGAGGAAGGTGTTTAGAGCCCGTTTTCTGCACACGTCAGTGCCTGAGGAGAGCGGTCCTTGAAGGAGCTGAAAGCCTTTGGCCGGGCTGCACACAGCAGGGCCTTTTATCAGCTCCGCTCCTCTGCTGCTTTGTCCCTCAGGCGTGGCCTGGCTGCAGCCATAAGCCCAGCAATGACTCAGGACACATTATTGGGTGTATAATGCCGCACACATATCATACATGAAAACAGGATGTTTACTCCGGACCTCGAAGCCTGAGAGCTGCTTATGTTCCCTGCAGGAGATACAAGACTATTGTCTAGTCTTGTCTTAACTGTGTATGTATATATATGATACCAGCCAACAGTATGAAGACCTAAGCACTCCTTAAGGGTAAGTACTGTGTTCTTGTGGTCATGGTAAGAGATGGAGTCCTGTGACAGATGATCTGGCCCCAACAACCCCGCAACCTAAACCCGATACAGCTGATTTGTGATGAGGTGGGTTGAAGAGTAAGAGCAAGGTAGCTAATGGTTGCCCAGACTTTGTGGAAACCCCTGCAGGTTGTAAGAATGCCAGGAGCCTGCAGTGCTGTCATTGAAGTAAATAGGGGAGATTTCGTAGAGTCTACAATTTCAGGAAATTTCGAGATGAGTGTTTCTCTTGGTCATTGCATTATTTGTTATGTATTACTTCGTTGCCTCAAAGCTTTTTACTACAAAGTAAATAATCCAGGTAAGATAGAGACAAATGCTTTAAAAGCAGATGTTTCCAGACTGTTCACTGGTGCCGTTCTGTATGTTTGAGAGCCACTGATGACCGGTGAGGAATTCCCACTGAGAACATACTTACCCAATAAACCTGATTCTGATTCTTCAGTGCGGACTACAGGTGAAACTCGAAAAATGAGAATATTGTGTAAAAGTTTATTTATTTCAGTAATTCAACTCAAAAGGTAAAACTAATTTATGATATAGACTCATTACATGCAAAGGGAGATATTTAAAGCCTTTATTTGTTATAATTTTGATGATTATGGCTTACAGATTATGAAAACCCCAAATTCAAAAGCACAGAAAATTAGAATTTTGTGAAAGGTTCAGTATTGTCGGCTCAAAGTGTCACATTCTAATCAGCTAATTAATCCAAAACACCTGCAAAGGGATCCTGAGCCTTTAAATGGTCTCAGTCTGGTTCAGTAGAATTCACTGACCTGACAGTTGTGCAGAAATCCATCTTTGACACCCTCCACAAGGAGAGAAAGCCTCAAAGGGTAATTGCAAAAGAAGTTGGATGTTCTGAAAGTTCTGTATCAAAGCACATTAATAGAAAGTTAAGTGGAAGGGAAAAGTTCGGGAGAAAAAGGTGCAGAAGCAGCAGGGATGATGGCAGCCTGAGAGGATTGTCAGGAAAAGGCCATTCAAAAGTGTGGGGGACCTTCACAAGGAGTAGAGTTAGTGCATCAAGAGCCACCACACACAGACGGATCCTGGAGATGGGCTTCAGATGTCGTATTCCACTTGTGAAGCCGCTCCTGTATAACAAACGACGTCCGAAGCGTCTTACATGGGCTAAGGAAAAAAAAGAACTGGTCTGTTGCTCAGTGGTCCAAAGTCCTATTTTCTCATGAGAGCAAATTTTGCATCTCATTTGGAAACCAAGGTCCCAGAGTCTGGTGGAAGAATGGAGAGGCAGACAATCCAAGATGCTTGAAGTCCAGTGTGAAGTTTCCACAGTCTGTGTTGATTTGGGGAGCCATGTCATCTGCTGGTGTTGGTCCACTGTGCTTCATTAAGTCCAGAGTCAAAGCAGCCGTCTACCAGGGCATTTCAGAGCACTTCATGCTTCCTTCCGCAGACCAGCTTTATGGAGATGCTGACTTCATTTTTTCCAGCAGGACTTGGCACCAGCCCATACTGCCAAAGATACCAAAACCTGGTTCAATGACCATGGGATTACTGTGCTTGATTGGCCAGCAAACCCGCCTGACCTGAACCCCAGAGAGAATCTATGGGGCATCAGTAAGAGGAACATGAGAGACCTGAGACGGAACGATGCAGAAGAGCTGCAGGCCGCTATTGAAGCACCCTGGTCTCCCATAACACCTCAGCAGTACCACAGGCTGACGGCATCCATGCTAAGCCGCACTGGGGCAGTAATTCGTGCAAAAGGGGCCCAAACCCAGTACTGAGCACATATGCATGATTATACTTTTCAGAGGTCTGACATTTCTCTATTTTAAATCCTTTTTTTATTGCTTTCATGTAATATGCTAATTTTCTGAGCGTTTTCATAATCTGTAAGCCATAATCATCAAAATTATAACAAATAAAGGCTTTAAATATCTCGCTTTGCATGTAATGAGTATATATCATATATTAGTTTCACCTTTTAAGTTGAATTACTGAAATAAATGAATTTTTGCGCAATATTCTCATTTTTCGAGTTTCACCTGTATTATGACAGCAGACATATTTAATATGTGGGGGGGGGGGGGCCGCTGAATGTGTCCGGACAGGCCCTGGGGAGTCAGGGCAAGGCCGCGGTGTGAATGGGGAGGGTTAGGGTGCAGTAGGCGGGGAAGGGGAGGGGCAGACAGGGGTGAAATGCCATAATCCTTCATGGCACCACAGAGACATCAGTCGGCGCCTGACTAACCCGAAGTGAGGGCCCCCGCTGCCTCACCGGCCCCCCGCTGACCCACTGTTTCCAGACCCCCCTTTGTCTGCCTGCGATCTTCTTCCTCCTGGAATTTCATCACAGCGTTTACATCCTTGGATGGCGTTAACGCCCTCACCCCGGCGACGGCTGAGAGGCACGTCTGTGCTTTAAAAGCAGCCATGTTTTCGCAGCGGGGAGCGGTGGCGTGTGGCTGTGTCAGGCTCCGTACCCGTCACTGCCGGCTTTCAAGAAAGCAGGAGATCTGAGCGCCTCACATCGCAACCAGTCGGAGCAGTTCCCCCTAATAACATGCAGCTTATTACAGCCGTAAAGCTGCATCGCGTTGATGTGCCCCCAGGCCATGCTGAGTGCAGAGTCTCAGAGGGGGGTGTGATTAGCACACTCACCATCCCTTCCTGGGTTTAAACAGCTCCAGCGCAAACCCTCACGTCTCACGGCAAAACCCCAGGTCACGTCATCGGACGGCCCCCCACTTTCGTCGCTTTGGATGCTTTTTTAAGCGTTTCTGATGGGCGCGCGCGTGCTGTTAGCGCACCGTAATTATTAAGAGTCGGCTGTTCGAAAGGTGCTTTCTCAGGGCCCTGCAGTCTGTCAGGTTCACACCTCAGGATGGATAACAACCGACTGAACAGATTTAGGTGACAGTTCCCGTGTTAACCAATGATTGCAAGGTTAATTTTTTAATGCTGCTATATTTTTAATGCTTTGTGTTGCTGGTGAGAACACAGTGCAACTGTTTTATTGTTCAGCATTCTGCTCTGGGGTCAGATTATTATTGTTATTATTACAGACGTTAATAGTAATATCTGTATTATATGCTGAATATGACACCTGTATGCTATAGTTAGGCATGTTCATGTAATACTGTCACAAAGCATCATAAAAACCATGTGCCCTGTTTTCTTAACACATTTGCTGCATTGGTGTTTTTTTATATATAACTCAACTGACATAAGTGGCTATATTTCCAAAAGAACAGTGAATTTCCCCGGAGAATGTGAACATAAATGTATAATTTGCTTGTTTCTATTTTTAGAAGATGCTGGTGTTCAGCTCTCTCACCTAAGCAGCCAAGAAATAGCAATTCAGACGCTTCGGCTGTGATTCACCGTCACTCGGGCAACGTCGCAAATTATGGGATGTTCCCCTTGGGTGGGAAAGCGGGTAGCTGCGGGAATCTCACACAGCGGAAGTGACCGTGTCACTGGGGAGACCCCGTCTTTGCTTGCCGTCAGATCCCGCACGCCTTGCCATGTTCGCTACACACCGTGTCCGCAGTGGTTTGAGCTTTGTGCCTCCATACCTACAGGTGGCGCCCTCCATTCGCTGTCCCAGTGTGGTAACTCGTGGAAGCGAGCTGATCGCACAGGCACCTACTAACCAGCCGTTAAACTAACCTGTCTATCGGACCCTCTTTTTCAGTATAATACTACGTACATATTTGCAAGTCTCCTCATTACGAACAGAAGCATTTATTTACTGGAGCAAACATTAACGGAAATGTCTGTATGCTCTTAGCTTTGAATGATGTACAAACATGAGGGTGCTTGTATTTAATCAGCCCCCAAACACCTTCTCTTAAGCCTTGAGCTTCGGTTCACTATTACTGTGTTATTTCACATAATTATGTTTCAGATGAATATACAGTATGGCTGGCGCTCCCTTCCTTCTATTGGAAGAGCGTCAGATAAATGTGAGGTAATCGCACTAGAGGAGTATACCACAGAGGTGCACTCCATGGCGATCAGTACCAACGCCCACCACAGGTGGCGTAGTAAGTGCACTTGGTAATTTCTGAAAATCCTTCATGTTTCAGGGCACGATCAGGCTGAACTTTCGGCTCAGAATTTAGGCAAACTGCATGCTCAGATTCCTACCCTCCCAAATAAATTTACACCTGACTTGGCGATGGGAACGTGACCTTTCCAGTCATATCAGGCCGTACGAAGTGGGTCACGCTTCCCCTGACCCCGTGTGCATTAAGCGTGTAATCCGTGTCCTGCCGCTGGCTGCCTGTTTAGCTCAATTCTGTCCTTCTAACAGCATCAGCACCCACGTTCCGACAGAGCCCGGTCCAGCTAGTGGCCACCCTCGGCAAGGACGTGTCCCTGAACTGCAAGCCCAGAGCGTCTCCTAAACCCGTCATAACCTGGAAGAAAGGAGACCGCCGGATCCAACCCAACAAGAGGTAGACCGGGGCCTCGGGTCTGCTCGCACGACACCCCCGAATGTCCCCCCATACCGACCACGTTTCTGTCGGATGTCTTCCCTAATGGGCTAAGGACTACGTTGTGTGGAATTCTATAACTTTCCATGGAGGTCAAATTTTGATGTTTGTGTTATTTAAGACCACATCGCTGTCATTCAAGTGATTAAAGAAATAATAATCAAAGTTAATGTCGCAGTATGTTCTACTTTTTTTTTTTCTAGCACCTTGCATTACGTGCACCTTTATAATGCATTCATAATGCCTTCATGGAACATTCATAAGCAGCATGTAAGTATACCGCAACACCCTGATGTACCTTAGCGGCTTTAATGACGGAGCTCATTGCCTCAGTCGACATCTGTGGGCCCTTGAGCGAGGCCCTTAACCCCCAGCTCCCTGGGCACTGCTATGGGTAGCTGCCCTTCACGGGCAAAGTGTAAAGAGAATTTTCCCACGGGGGATCAATAAAGTATCAATAATTATTATTATTATACATTAATAACAAACATTATATAATAATAACAAATATTATAATTGTATAATGTGGTATGTTTGGATGCTGTGGTATACTTACATCTTATGAATATTGTATGAATGCTTTATGAATTCGTTATAAAGGTGCAGTTTATGTAAAGCGTTACTGATTTCAGAAAAAGACCTCACAGACACACTTTTATGGGCTGCAAAGGTCAGTAGCCTCTGATTCTGTTGGAGAACAAGGTGCTCAGAAATGTATCTGGTTTTACATTTCCAAAACCCTCCTATTCCTAAATGCCCAAAGTCCCAAAAGCATCGTGCTCCGATTGCTGCAGTGCAATGGGGTTGTAGCTTTGATCAGTGCTGGTGCAGTGAAGCACATCCAGACCGAGAACTGCGAGAAACTGTGAAATCACACCCTGTCACTAAACATGCGCATTTTCAGACTTTGTCCTTGTTCCCAGAATCTAATTTTGCAATTATATAAGAATAAATAAATAATAAAATTGTTGCAGCATTTTTCTTCTTTCATTATGAAAGCAGGAGGGTGAAGATATTTTTTATAGTGATAAAGTGAGATTATATGATGTGTAATGGGAGGTAATAAAAAGGAATATTAGAACAATTGTGAAAATTGGTATCTTATGAGAATTTATTGCCAGAATTACAGATTCAAGTGACATTGTAGCAGGGAGTCTCTTACATTCTGCAAAAAATGGTGCAAGAACGTCACCTTTCTTTTCATTACCTAAAAACCATGTGAGACTATTAATCTGTAGGTGGCACATAATTATACTGTAACTGGCAGGGACACCTAATGAGCTTTGAACTGTTGAACTCTAACACGTAAACTTTAAATCTATCAATTCTTGTTCGTTTTTTGAATAAAACATACTACATTGTCTAAGAGGATTATGGCTGCTGTCTTTGGAATATAATTAGAGACATTTGTTGGTCAGTGAGAGGGTCATTAGTTTTTGCAAAACGTTATGGTTCTTAAATGATTGAGTGGCTGTGGAGTCATGAATCTGCAGCTTCTGCTGACCAACCTGCTGGAGAAACCTCATCCAGTGGTGTGATCAGCAGAACCTGGAGCTCCTGTTTGCATGGAGACCTTTCCAGAAGCCGCGTGTTTGTTCATGTCTTTACTGTAGAGTCTTTGCTGTCTTTCTTCCCTATTTTTTATTTGTCTGTTAGTGTTTTTTCAGCATTTCCCTGCCAAGGTTGGAAATCCTTTCTAATTTCCTGGAGCCTCTTGAAAACAGCCCATTTTCCATCTTAATTCTCTTAATGGGTTACTGTATAGATGTTGCTGTCATGCTGCCTCCCTCAGTCGCTTTCTGGGCTCAGTGATTTATCTTTCCTTATTCTGGCTCCTCCCCTTTACTGTTTCCACTGTGCTACCTCTCATCCACTTTGATTTCTTTGCCGCTTTCATTTCCATCAGCTTTTTCAGACTCCTCTTGTATGATTGCCTTGAAATTTTTCCATGGTTCCTCTGGTTCAGGCCAGGCCAGCATCTCAAATTGGTTTCTGGAGTTTCCCTCCAAGGCACTGGGTACAGTCTCTAGGTCATTTCTTCTAAGCTGGATGGTCTCCCTCTTCCCTTTCATCTTCTCCTGGAGCCTTGCATGTACATAGTTCACCATCAGTTCCACCATGTCCTCCAGGCCGAGTCTTAGCTACTTCAGTTCAGCTGTTCCGTGATCCGGAGCTGAGAATGTAGTCTGTTTGATTTCTGTGAATGCATATTACAGGCTGTGTAAATATGAATTAAGCTGGTCCGTGAAATCATATCATAAGAAATAAAGGAAGATGATTTTGCTTTCTTAAGGAATAAACTGAAATTCCATCCTTATACTTAATCTACTGTTCAATGCAAGTCGATTTGATTTTTGTAGCGCCATTCACAACAGAGGCACCCTAAGGTACTGTACATGAGTATGGGGCACAACATTACTAAGACAGAATAATACAGGAACTGAATGAAAGAAAGAAAGAATGAGTGAATTTATTGAATGAATGAATGAATGAGAGCAGAGGAACCAAAACCTTCCAAGGCACAAAAATAACCTCTGGGGGTCTGAGGTCAACTACCTGCCCAGCCCTCCTGGCCATGCTTACCTTACAGAAAAAGAAAAAGAGTGGCCTTTCTCCCTAAGCTACAGCTGCTAGTTGAGAAACATTTTGTGAAGAGATGTTTTCTTCCTTCTGTGTAATGATGATATAGTTATTGATGATGTGATGAATTGTGAAGCGCTGAAAGCTCTCTTTTTAAGCGGAAGTCGAGCAGCCCGCGTACCAAAGATTTTCTGACATTGCACGACGTCATGCGAGAAGGCGGACGCTTCTCTGCTATTGGCAGCTCAGCAGATTCCCACAGGCTGTGTAGTCGACATAAATTTACACTAATGTTTGGGACTTTTTGTTTTCTAAATGGAAAGTATTAATTCCATTATTTGGCTTCCTTTCAAACCTGATTCTTCTCCCCCATAGTGACTAACAGAAAAGGTTTTGCTCTGTGTTAAAGTAAATAGTTTTGCTCCTGTTCATGTCTGAGTGTTTTACAGTTGATCTTTCTGCATTGTGACTTGCCCCGCTGCCGTTTTGATCTGTCACAGGTTCGGTGTAAGAAATGAAATGGGGATTTTTTTTTCAGCTTTGCGAAAGCTGCAGACGTCATGCGAAGGCCGACATACTATGTAAAAACTTTAGTCACCCATAAATGCACAAAATATACGTACAGTGCTGATTTGGAGGGCACCAAGCGTGTTTACAGCAGTGATCTTGCAGTGATTTCGCAGTGATCTCGCAGTGATCTTTGTGTCTTACGGTACTTGTGTCTTTTCATTCTGCATACATGCTCACTTCCCACACTAAGGGGAGCGATAACTTTTCCGTAGCTTTTCCAGATAGCGGGGGCCTGTGGAAGGATTGACTGTATGTGCTTTTTGTTCTATACGTCACACTTATTGAGAGTTACATCCCTTTTCATAACGGTCTCTGCTACCTGAACATGTTTGATAAGCTTCAGGGCACACGGTGTATGCAAGCCTCAAGCTCAGGACACCAGGCATTCAAAATGTGCTACAAGAGCCCCAGTGAAATATTCAGCGACATTTCAGGGATGCTGACAGAAGCCGCACTTTCCTGTTCTCTCGTTTGATTTGATTTGTTTTCATCATCCTGCCATTTTTAAGAGACTAAATCTTCAGAGGGGCTCTTCTTGGAGGGAACACTGCTTGTTTTTCTATATGATTAAACAGATATACATTGGTGAACTTCTCACAGCATGATCTATGTATAACTTTGGTCTCTTCTGTTACGGATCTGGAGTGACTCATTTCTGCTTCAAAGCACAGTATAACCTTTATGACATGCTAGTGTAAACCAGATTCCTGCTTCATTTAATATTCCCTTCTTGTAGTATTTTACTCATCTAATCAGTGTCAGAGCTGAAGCTGAGGTTCATCTTTCATGTTGTACTTTCTGAGTTGACTGTAATCTGATCTTCTTTGATCTGTACTGTACTGGCTTAAATCACTGTAGCTAGTTACTTAGATTAATTTTACGTTTTCACAAAGAACTGTTTAAAATCCCTGCTACCACCAGTGATTAGAGCTGGAAATATTTTACGATCAGACATTCAGCATCATTCTCTGAAATTCCAGAGATATTCAACTACAAAAGAGGATGCTGGTCAAGATTTTTCACAAAAAAAGCTCAAAATTGCTGTGCGATAAAATCAACAAAATGCTGTGTTTATGTTTCCCTTTAAGATAATAAAAATTGTGCTATTTGCATTTCATTATCAATATTTACATACTAGAAATATCACAAACAAATATTTGAAGAACTGCATGTTGAAAGTGGGCCCGAGTATGTCGCTGATCTGTTTAGTGTGAAAGAGAATCATTCCCAGTCATTCTCCAACCATTCCCAGTCATTCCCCAATCATTCCCAGTCATTCCCCAATCATTCCCAGCCATTCCCAATTGTTTCAGTCATTTCCAACCATTGCTGGCCGTTCCCAGCTATCGTCTTGTTCAGGCCAAAGTTCTGTGAGTGCAGGATTTCTACCTCCCAGCTGACTTCAGTGTTCAGTGTAACGAGGCTTTGATGCTTTTAGGGTCCCTCTCTAGTGAGGTTTGAAGGGGACACACTTTTTAGGCTCCCTATTCTGCCACCTTTTCTTCTAGCCAGGGTACTCAAGATAAGTGTTTTTACACTCAGCTCTGGGCATTATGGGATGCATAATCATCTTCGGAGATGCCTACAGTGCAGCGGCTTCAAAAGCAGCTCTGGGCCTCTCTCTGTGCATTTGCCATCCATGGTGATACTGGGGTCTCCCCCATATTGCTCCCACCCCGTTTTCCAGACGTGCCCTGTGTCCTGCCTGTACCCGGGACTGCTCCCAGATCTTTACGATAAGTGTGGAATTCCCTCCTACTTTATAATGTACCTAAAACTTTTTTAAATGATGGTTAGTGTCAGTTAATTTTGCTTATTTGCCAAATGACTTAACTAGTTGTCCTAGTTTTTTGTATGAAAGCTGTGAATGGTTAACTATGAATGGTTAACTATGGCAACTACACCCATAACTACCAGACACCGTTAGCACTACAACCTTAAACAGCCCGCTGTAGCTACCTCTGATGTTTCATAGCCATTGGTTGTGAGTAATAGGGTTTAATAAGCTTCTAATAAATTAGTGATCGGCGCACTGGTTACCTCACTATAGGTGTCTACCCATAATAAAGCGGCAGCATAATCTCAGACGTTTGCTTATCCGGAAGCCTGCAGACCAAACATGAACATTATGTTACTCTGCCATGCAGTAAGTTTCCATTTAATGTATTAATAATACATTCTCTAAATATGGCAGCTGATACACTAATATCTCAGGGAGGGATGATTTATGAACTTTCTGCAGACCGAGCGCTTTGCAGATGCAGGCTGGGTTCTGCAGGCGGAAGAGGGTGGCATTGTTCCTTCATCTGTCTTTCATGCTAAGACTCCTAATAACATTTAACTTGGATTAGATTCAAGACTACGTTCAGCCCACAGTCTGGAAAGATCAAGTTGAAATGGGCATAAATTTCCAACAAAGACCATGTATAGTGGAAGCGTTTAGTTTTGCTGGCTCCTTTGAAGAGGCCCTCGCGTGTAAATCCACACCCATGGTTCTATCCGCAGGACTCTGCTGCTTCGGAACAACACGCTGAGGATCATCAACTCCAGCCGTGCCGACGAGGGGAGTTACGTGTGCCGCGCTGAGAATCAGTTCGGATTGGCTGAGATGACGACGATCCTCTGGGTCAAAGGTACACGTGTCTCCCCACCCTGCAAGGGGTCTGGAACCTGGGGCCCATGCTACAGCGGCCACTTAAGCGGAGTTACATCACATGTGACTGACGTGTGTCTTTATGCCACCGCTGTTACGTGAGGAGTGTTAAAAGGCTCTTGCTGACCTCCCGCCCCCCCAGAGGCCATGCGCGTGGAGGTCAGTCCGGCCCGGGTGGAGGTGACGGTCGGGGAGAGCGTGGTCCTCTCCTGCAAGGCCATCCATGATCCCTCCTTGGATGTCAGCATCCTCTGGATGCGCAACCGGCAGCCCCTCACCTCCCACCAGCAGGGGGGGCACTTTGAATTCATCCAGACAGTAAGTGTTTGAACATCAAGATACGGCCTGTGTTGAACATCAAGAATACAACCTGCATTACCTGAAAGTTGAACTTGGGTGGTAATCGTACAGTAAGAATCCAAATCACGGTTTAGTCAAAACCAAGCTTGAATTATCCGTCACAGGCACCAAACTCCTTTTGATTGTTTTAAAGGAATCAGTAAAATTCCAGCCAACCAGCTGAGTACTCTGAGTACTGACTGTGACTCTCTGTACTCAACTGGTTGCTTGAAACAAAATCTTGGTCTGGATTTGTATTTTCTGAACCTGAACCTTCCATGTTTGAACATATAAAGACATGCACTCAAACATACACATACAGTAGCACAAAGACAGCACTGAAAGGTCACATGACACGGGAATATTGTAATTAAGAATCCCTAGAGTGGATTACGAAGAACATCTTTTAAATCAAACAGCCAATCTTTCTGAGCCAGTATGGTGATGTTCCACACACAGATTGTAGATGGTGTAGCTAAATTCACCACAGTAGTAGTTGTTTCAAGTGAGGCTATGTCATAATAAATCAGTAACCATTCTTACCATTTCAGAAGCTTAAACCATTTACGATAACCTTTTTACAGTAAGTGCTCCCTTTTAAAAAGAAAAACACATTTGACAGCTATCCACAGAGCCTCATGTGGAGAGATACACTGCTGACAGGGATTAAAACATTGATCTAGAATCTTGCTGGGAAAATGACATACATTTGACGTTCATTTCACCTGCCGTGACAATGTCCTCATCTTCTGCTGGCTTCGGCAATTCACAGCGATAGTACCAGGCTCTGATAAAGCTGCCATTGGACAAAATGACCCCCTTGGTGGGAGATTTTCGACTGGCTGACATCAGCGGGGGGGTGTGTTAAACGTTTTATTAAGGCGGGAATATTCCAGAATTTAACTTGCTCGTCTGATCAAAACGCGGACCTGGAACGGCTAGGGTTCATAGTAGGAGAGTTCCAGAGAGGCCCTAGACTCCTATGACCAGCATAAATGGTTGGAATTTAGGACAATGGGTAGATCGTGTTTACAGAACTGTAGTTAAAGATCCGACGATGCTTCGGATGCAAGAAGGTTAATGTTTGGACAGCGAAAAGTGATGTATTAATTCCTGGAGATTAGTGGGTAACTGAACCTGAAGATTTTAATGAGTCCAGATTGAAGCCTTGTCTGCTCTAAGGCTTTGGGGAAACAGGCTGTAGTGTTTAACCTCGTAGACGGAGATTGGTTAGAGATCAAATAAAAAGCATGTTCTGAATCCAGGTGCAAAATGCCAGGCTTTTGTGTTAATTCACCTGCCGCTGCCAGTTTAGCTCTTCCTGCCCATGGCTGCCTCAGCGGGGACTCCGGGGACATGAGACAGACATGAGCGGCGAGCCAAAGATACTGCCTTTGTAATTCTAATCAGCCGGCACCCTCGCTGGCTGCCTGTAAATCTTCACTTTTTCTTTGCATAGCCCACAGAGCTTGTCAGCCCGCGAGAGGCAGGACAAGATGACAAGGACAGAACAGAAACTTCAGCTCTAGTAGCAAGAGCGACGAAAAGCCAGTTAAAAATCTAATGAATGGTGGTTTTCATAGACAGTTTAGTCTCTGTGTTGCTGTTTTCTGATTCTTTTCTTTTTTTTTGTCCTCTCACCACACACCGAACAAACGCAGCAATCTTCTTCAGCTGATCTGATGATTAGAAACGTTCTTCTGAAGCATGCTGGGAAATATGGCTGCCGCGCGCAGACCAGTGGAGACACGGTCTTCGCGGAGGCCGAACTTCTCGTTCGAGGTGAGCCTGTTACCTGACGCTGGCAGCTCTAGGAAATCCCCGCCTTCCATGCGGCTGCTCGTTCATGGCTTCCTTCCGACCCCCCCACTTGGGAGCTGCGTGACTTAAATGCCTGACCGAACAGATAAGGTTGAAACTGCAATTTTAAGAATGAGATATAAATCCCTCTGAACACTGGGTCTGGCTCAGCCAGTCTGCAGGCTCATACTGTTTTACTGAATAATGGCTTTGCTTTTATTACAAACAGAAAGTTACGGTCTTGTCCATTTTTTAGTGCTGAATTGCAAAGACAGGAAATCAACACAGTGGTATCAGTCGTTCATTTTCTGATTCTATGGGTTTGTTATAAAACTGTTTTACGGGGTTTCGATGTTTCCACACAGTGGAAATTTATGAGCACACAGATGGGAGGCAGCACAGCGGTGCAGTGGTTTGCACTGTCGCCTCACACCTCAGGGACCAGGGTTTGAGTCTCTTCCGTGGCTCCGTGTGTGTGGAGTTTGCATGTTCTCCTCGTGTAGTCGTGGGGTCTCCTCTGGGTTTGTGTTTGTGTGAGTGTGACCTGTGATGGGTTGGCGTCCCATCCTGGGTTGTTCCATGTCTTGCATCTGTAGCCTCTGGGATTTATTCCAGATGACCTGTGACCCTGAATAGGACAAGCAGTTACAGGAAGTGGATGGATGGACGGCCAGAAAGACAGACAGACATGAGTTCCGCTGAAGAATTAGGGGGGCTTTCTGTTTTGTTACTATAGCAACATTTGATAGATATTAATGAGTATTAATTCCAGTGTTTACCATCCTTCCACTGGTTGTCATTAACTACAGCAGCTGGTAGATTCCCCTTGACATCAGTTCCCTCTAGAGAACTTAAACATTCACTGATTCATAAAATGAAAACGCAGAATTAAACATCCTTAATGATTCGGGTGTGCAGTGTTGCTGATGTAGCCCCTCAGATAAAGACAAAAATAATCAATAGTAATCAGCATCCATCCATTTTACATCTACGGGGGGGGGGGCAAGTTTTATTAGCTGATGGAGTAAAGAAGATCCTGTACATCTAAGAGATTCACATTCTAGCTCAGATCTGTTTCTTTAGCCTGGCCGACTCTGAGGTCGTTTTGGTTCTAAGACGGGCACTTGTTAGAGATGACTGACATTGCTGTGACGTTTGTTAATTTCACTGCCACACAATACAGACTTAAACCTGCTTTGGGATCTTCCTGTGAAAACATTCCGGAATCAGGTTCTTCTGGCTAGTTTCCATCGTGTCGAACTGAGGCGTTTGCTTAAGATCACTTTCAAACGTGACTGTTGCATGATGAGCATGCACCCAGTGGTGAGCATTTGTTGGACGTGCAGATTTACTGGACCACATTCTGCCAGAAATGCTTTCTACCTGGTCATATGATAATAAAGTATAAACAGGGAGTCTTTGGAGCAGGGAGGATGTTTCAGGTTTCCGTTCTGTCGCGATGAATGGCCCTCGCTCTGGTGTCCAGGACCCCCCGGACCCCCAGGGATCGTCATCGTGGAGGAGATCACAGACACCACGGCGACCCTGTCCTGGACTCGTGGAGTGGACAACCACAGCCCTATCGCGGCCTACAACCTGCAAGCCCGGAGCCCCTTCTCCCTGGGCTGGCAGGCCGTGAGAACAGGTGACGGCAGACTGTTCTGGTCACGTGGTTCGGGCCAAAGGTGGAGCCACGGAGATACTAACGCACACAAATGCGCAGGGCTTGGGGTTGGCAGGTCACCAGACAGCCGTTGTTTTCGGCCGGAGGAGATAGTAGGTCAATCTGAACGTGCGGGAGGCCTTGCAGGCGGCGCTGGGGCAATAATAATAGTGTTAAAGTGAGAGAAGGAGCCCCCATCTCGCTTGCTGTACTCTTATATACACGTTCTGTGATGTCACAGGCTTTTGGGTGCTGTAGCAGACATTTACAAGGTTCTGGGCTAATCTCCCAGTACAGAATATGATGAGAATTCCTGGCTTAATTTTACTTTAATTAGCCCATGCTAAGACTTCTTTGCTAATCAGAAGTCCTGTAAGTCTTCCTATTTAGCATGCATTTGAAGAGCGAGACTCAAATTATATGCACACTGAAAATGTCGACTTTTTTTTCTAGCTCCAGAGGTCAGAGCTGGTTTCTGTGCTTCAGAATGAGAAGCAGGTCACCGGGTTTCCTCCACCGCTTTTATGGGGCTGTCAGAAGCCCAGAAACTTTATCCGTACGGAAGCAGCACCGTCCGCGTCTCGGGCTTTAATGTCAAGGCACAATGTCTTGCTAAGTGTGTGTAATCTGCCCAAATCCATCCAGTCAGATAACAGTAATAATAAGTTTAGCACTCAGTCATTATTAATGCCTATGCCTGCATGACTCACCTTGCTCATTTACCCACTTAGCACTGCTCTGTTAAGTGACACCAAACACAGTAAAACACAATTTAAGCCTTCATCATGCGGGCTGGGGTGATTATAAAAACATTACTGCATTAAACCTGAAGGAAGAGGGGGATGTTAAGGGGAAGTGAAAGGAGATGTTATGGGGGAGGTTAAGGGGAAGTGAAGGGAGATATTTTGGGGGATGTTAATGGAAAGTGAAGGTGGATGTTAATGGGGAAGTGAAGGGAGATGTTAAGGGGATGTTAATGGGGAAGTGAATGGGGATGTTATGGGGGATGTTAATGGAAAGTGAAGGTGGATGTTAATGGGGAAGTGAAGGGAGATGTTAAGGGGATGTTAATGGGGAAGTGAATGGGGATGTTATGGGGGATGTTAAGGGGGAAGAGAAGGGGGATGTTAAAGAGAAATGAAGAGTTTAGCTCAGTCGAGCCTGGATTCCCACTGCAGCCCTCTTCACAGAGTGGGAAGGAGTATTTTTATCTGAACATTCCCCAAAGCTAACCAGTAACCTAACAATAATCTGCTGCCATTCCATAGTATCCTTGAATCTCGGGGGATCTCATCGCATATAGTAGCATTTAACAACCGTGAATTTTAGATCACAGCACCAAGCAGCAGGTGTGTTTCTCCCGCAGACCCTCCACACATCACTGGGGACATGGAGTCCGCCGTCGCCGTCGACCTCAACCCCTGGGTAGAGTACGAGTTTCGCGTCGTGGCCACCAACGCCATCGGTACAGGGGATCCCAGTGCACCTTCCAGCGTGGTCCAAACCCAGGAAGCGGGTATGGTGGCGGCGTGTGCGGCGTGTGAAGCGTGTGCGGCGTGTGAAGCGTGTGCGGCGTGTGAGGGAGAATACATCTTAAAGACTTTTAAGCTATTCAGTACATACATCGCAGCAAATGGTAGACGTGTCAATTAGGATTTTACTGTAAACCATTTAAAAAATGGTTCGACAGATTAGGATCCATTCCAGAAATAGTATGTGATGGTCGTCCTCAGAAAGGCCAGCTTCCCCCATATTAAGAGATGGGTGGCTCTCTCCTGTTGGACATTTCATGGTGCGTCTGATGGCTCTGAGCTGGGAGACGCGCAGGAGTCCCCTGCTGTTAACCCACGACGGCCATCCACTCAGCCAGTGTGTCTTCATTCTGCTTCAAAGACAAATCAATACAGCACATTTCCTGTAACCCTTTAAGATCATTTGAAGCTCTATTTGTCCGCATGCACCATATAACAATAACAACAATACCATAACAGTTAAAAAGTTGTTGAGGATGTTTTTGTTACTGGAAACTGATATGAATGCTTTGGCAGATCAGTTGTAGGTGATCGTACTCTGTGTGTGGATTTGGCCTGATTCTCTGAGGTGTGCAGCTTTACTCTGGTCATGTCCCATCGTCCAAAGACTTGCAGTTATTCTAACTGACTATTTTGCCAAAGAATCGGTTAATGGGTTTTGTGCATGTGAGTCTGTGTGAGTATGTTGGTTGAACTGGAAGCCCATCCAGGCCGTCCCCAACGTTGTGCCTTGTGCTGCCTGGGGAGTCGTCTAGGGGCACGCTGACCCCCCATGACCTCATCCAGGATAACTGGGTGGAAGGATTGTTTATAGTGCCGTAAAATCATTATATTATAATACATAAATTGTTATGAAATTATTATAAATGAAGCATGGAGTATCTCTATTTAAGCTTTGTCTTTTATGAATTGTATGAGCAAATGCAACGTGAATATCTCCGGATATAAACGTGAATATCTCCGGATATAAAATATTCCAAAATATATATATAGAAGTAGAAGCGAATACAGTGTACATCCAGTGTACATCTTTGCAAAGTGTCGTAAACGAATCCTGCACCTATTATGAATTAACTGGAGAACCGCGGTAGATGGACACAATCGAGGGGCTGATCGATTCGTTTATCCTCCTCATGAATGATTCGCCGGCCAGTGGGCACATTCAGCAGGATGCGGCATAGCTGTTGACTGCGGCACGACGCGGGGGCCGCTTTCCCGCCGACCGCAGCGTTCCCACGCGCCATTTTAAGCCGAGGTGCCAGCTGAGGAAACGTTTCCTCAATGAACTCCCTAGAGTCAGCAAGCAGCTGCCTCCTCCTGCGTTATGACTCGATAAATATCCCGTAAGGAAGAAACGGCACGTTCGGCCCTTTAAGTCATACCCCCACCGCACCTGTTCTGGACCGTTTTATTACCTTAACGAACAGCAGAGCCGCGAGCGCCTGCTTTGTGCCGCAACTCTGCGCTCCTTCCTGTGAATAAGGTCGGCCTCCTTTCAGGCTGACAGAGCGCCGCCAGCCCCTCCTTGACAGTTTCAGGGTCACCTTTATCAGAATGCCTTACGATGGCTCCCCCCCCCATCTCAGGAACCGTATGGTGCAGCTGTTTTTATGCCACCACCAC
>JAODKE010000038.1:5887926-5910691 GCA_026779605.1 Mormyrus hasselquistii
TTTTTTTTTTTTTTTTTTTCCGGAGCGGCCAAAATGGGAAAACTTAAATTTAATGTAAAAAATAGTTGTCCCCCGAAGAGGGGGGGTGGTGGGGGGAAAAAAAAAAAAAAAAAAAAGGAAGATCACACAGATAAAAAAGCAGATGTGTGTAAACAGAGGTGGAGAGTTTAGGTCCATAAAGTAAAAATCCAGTCCAAGATTTTGTTTCAACCAACCATCTGAGAACTCTGTGACCATGACTCTTTATGCTCAACTGGCTAGTCGAATCAAAATCTTGGTCTGGATTTTTCCTTTCCGGATCTGAACTCTCCACCTCTTTTTGCACACGACTAGCTTCAAGGAAAGCGTGGCTCATCATACAGAATCTTACCCCTGGCAGCGCATTGGCTGGGTGAACTCTATTTGTGAGCGGTGTTTGTGTACTGAGAGACTATCGCTGTCTTCATCTACCCATCGGGGAACAGCAGCACATTAACCATCGCCCGTTAATTGATGAAAAAGGAAGAGGGTTTTGAATTAGGGCAGTTAAGGCTACTGTTAGTCAGGGAGCCTGGAACAGATGTGGAGGTATTTAACGGCTGTTCTGGAGGCTATTGAGCACAGAGGCCCATGTGTCACCAAGGAAATAACCTTCACATGATGCATTTTGCGCAGGGGGGGGTGGGGGAGTGCAGAAGGATCTTCGATCGTGGCATTGTTGCTCAGTTCAACAGGAGCAACTTATTACTATAAGGCATAACCATCATTTGAATGGTCTCTGCATCCATGGTGACAGCCCAGTAGACCTGTATTGACTTGTTCAGCGAGTAGTGATACAGGGAACATGGGGCTGATAAGTCGCGCTTGTGCCGCAGGGGACGCTGAGGGGCTGTGCTGCTGCCCCGAGGGGCCGTGCTGCTGCCCCGAGGGGCCATGCTGGTGCCCCGAGGGGCCATGCTGCTTCCCCGGTCACTTAATCTGAAGGCACTCGCTGGTTCTTCTGTTCTGGCTGCATCCTGTGCTGTCGACACTTGGCTCCCTTCTTGTCAGCGATGCCATGCTGAGATCACACTGCCAGAGAGATGGCTAAGACGACACACTCTGCAGGAGCGGGAGGACGTTCTAGCATGTTCTGCTATCTGGGGCCGGGGAGCATTTGTTTTGGCAAGGTACGGTGAAGCAGAGCTCTGGTCTCCAGGAAAAATAAGGATTAAAACCAGCTGCAGGGAGGTATCTCTGCACCTCCTCTCTACTCCTCGTAGGAGAGCCTCCAGAGTAGGCCTCCTACATGTATGCCTGTGCTCATTAGGGATGGGGATGCCTGATTTGGGAAGCAGTCTCTGTTATTTCCAGTGTCCAGCCTGCTCTCCTCTTCACAGCTATATGCTCATTATGGCGTTCAGTGAGTCCATCCCGTCGACTTCCAGGTCTTCCACGTCTCTTTACCCGCTGCTCTTTGCGTTGCTTTTTTCCTCCCGGGGAGGTGGGGCTTCTTTCAACTCCCCAGTCATTCTCACTGCCCTCACACGTCTCTACATGATCTGTCCGCTCTACAGTCCGCCAGCCCCAATAATAAGGCCATAACAGAAGCGTGTTCGTTAACGCGGGTCCATCCGCACACGCTAATTAGTCAAAGCTCCATTCCTCCCAGATCGAGAATTCCCCCCCCCCCCAACATTCTCGCAGAAGGCCTGTTAATTTGAGTGCCCCTTTAGGGAGCAGTAGCTTTCAAAGGCCCAGGAGGTGCTTGGATTACACCGTGACGGATGGGTGCTGCCAAAAGGAGAGCAGTGTACAGGTGTTCCTCCATTTATTACCTTGTCCCAAGACTTCATTCTGCCAGATCACATTTTAATTATACTTCTCCCAAATTAATTGCGTTTGAATCTGTTGCCATTGAACCAGGTGCTGGAGATTGTCCCCAGTTTCACCCCCTTAGCAAACACCAAAACAGCACCTGTGCTACTTCCAAAGTATGGACGACCACAGCCGCCATATCCAGTTTGTAGCCTAATATGTCAGTCATAAGGGAACCTTTAGATATGGTGTAACAGATTCTTTAGGCTCTTTAGGCACCTCATCCTGGGCAGAGGTGGAAAGTTCTGGTCCAGAAGGTAAAAATCCAGTATGAGATTGTCTCGACCAACCAGTTGAGTTCTCTGTGACTCTGTGTGCTCAACTGGTTAGTTGAAACAAAATCATGGACTGGATTTGTACTTTATGGACCTAAACTCTCCACCTCTGTTTACACACGTCTGCTTTTTTATCTTTGTGATCTTTAACTACATTCATAAACTCGTTTTTACAGCTTTTTCTGTATTTTCTGAGATGTGTATGATCTTGATGGATGACACATCTTCTGCTGTGAGCTATGCTTGGATTGTGCTGGTCTGCACGCGTCATGTCTTCTGGTGGAGATGCTCTCTGAAACTGTAACGCTGTACCCTGCACTACATTTTCCCTCCAAATGTTCTGGACCTGAACTACCCACCTCTGATCCTGGGTTATTTCCTGCTTTGTGTCTGTTGTTTCCAGGACAGGATCCGAACCCCCATGACTCAGCATAGGACAAGCAGTATGGAGAATAAATTAATGAATGAAAATCCTTTAAGTGTATTTTACTGCAGAAGTTAAAACTGTGGTGTCTATTAAAAAATGTACAGTATATTTTCGGAACGGCTAAGACTGACCAGTGAGGGGAGCCACTTCAAGTAGGAGATTCTACAGGCTGAGATTTCATCCGCAGCGTCATCCGCAGAAACGGGATCGGCTGCCGTTTCCTCGCTCACACTTAATTAAAGTGCAGCTGTCATCACATCGTTAACCAGCCCTCGCAGTGCTGATGAATTTAATTAAAGAGTTGACTTAACTAAAGCTCTGGTTAGTCAGTGTGTTCATGCGGCACCGCACCGCTGTTCCCATGGCGACCTGCATCTCCTTCATTACTGCACAAAGTACTGCCCGGAGCTGATTTCCTATGTAGAATAGATCTCTCGAACGTCGGTGTGAATCACTCAGATTTGTCGTTAAACTAAATTCTATGGCGCCTTCTAACACTGATGTTATGCTGTCACTCTAATGATACATGACACAGGGACTGTTCAGTGCTCTCTGGAAGATTCATTCCGTGTGGCTGTATGCTCGGCCAATGGTCCCGACCATGTGACTGAGAACACCAGATGGTTCCGTGGATCGCGTGAACCAAGCTCCGGTGCTGACTTTCCTTCTCATTCCCTGCGTCCCTATCTATTATTTTCCTGTGAAGATGGATGCATAGATACATAGAAAAGAGGCCAGGCCTCTGCCTGTGAGCTAAAGGCTAACACTGTGTTGTCCTGAGCCGTCTGGTTCCTGAAGGACCTGAAATGATGGGTCAGTCATTCTCAGTCAGGAGGAAGTAGTACAGCACTAGCCGGTCTTTTGTTCAGCTGCTTTTGTGACTTATGAGAGTTTTGGTTACACAAAAATGTCCTGAGGGCAGAACCAAAAATGATTGGCTCAGAGAGACAGCCAGTCAGATTGTTGATGAGGTGGTCCGATTGGTTGGTCCTGCCCCCTCTAGTTGTTGGGACCGACTGTACAATGTGATTGGTTATCTCTCTTAACGAATCATTTTTCATTTTGCCCTCAGAAAAGTAAAACTCCCACGAGCGCCTTTTTACTCCAGTCACACATCTCTGTTGTTTCATCCAGCTGAATCCTTTTCATAGCGGTTATTTTTCATGCTGCGTTTCACTGCAATCAGACAGGATCACATTACGCCGCATCGATCCACTTTTAACAAAATCATCCTAGACTATCGGCCTCTTACTCTCTGAATCCATCCATTTGAAGGGTCCTGTAGGAATCTCCTTATTTCGACTTATCTAAGAATGTTGTTTAGATGCACTGTCACAAATGCAGGTGTGCATTTTCCAGAACTTTCCACACTTTAGTCTGTATTGAAGGCTAAGGTTAAGGTCATGTCAGGTCAACAGCCGGTGATCCAGAAGTGAGAGATATGAGTCACTGATACCCATGGAGGGTTTGATCGCTATCTAGCAATCCAGTGAAGTAACTCATCTCACCCCCCGTCTTTCGCATTAACAGTTCCCATTGGGTTGAACCTGGTAGCCTGGGGGGTAAATCTGACCGCTGTGTGAAGTCGCTCCTTTGTTTTGAGGAAGTTTAGTCAAACGGCCCCTACCCTTCATTGCAGCCTGTATCTGAGGAGTTCCAAAATGGAAAAGGCTTTGGATACATCGTAGCATTCAGAGCCAACGGGACACGAGGTTGGAAGGAAAAGATGGTGACCTCTGCTGACTCCACCACCTTCAAGTACCGGGACGAGACCTTCCCTCCTCTGACCCCCTTTGAGGTGAAGGTTGGGGTCTACAACAACAAGGGAGACGGGCCTTTCAGCCAGGTGGTGACCATCTATTCTGCAGAAGGAGGTGAAGATCCCACACTCACAAAATTTGCTGTCATATGTACAGAAATAGATGAATTCTTTGCTTAATTAATGGTCTGTAGTTTTTAATTGAAAAGATACAATGAAATTGGTCAATACTTTTGCAGCTCTACAGATACTAATGGCCTGGGCGTAAATATTATCAAAACCAGCCAATATAACTCCCTGGACCCCTTAAATAGGTGGAGACCTTAACCGCCCCCCCCCCCCCCTTCCCTTGCTCAACCCAGAGTTATGTCCTTGCCTGTAAGATACTAGTTTGCTAAATTAGTTAGCGTTTGGTAAACTGGAAATCAACCAGGCGTCCAGTTTCCTTCACTTGTTTATTTATTTTCTGGGTAGTTAAACTCGAGCCATTTGCGCGTCTCAGGAGGTCCGAGAATAACAGCGATGCTGTGGCCTGAATCGTGACCTGTCTTCCGCATCCTGATGCAGGAAGATGGGTCGTGTTCCTGCTGTGAGCCACACTTATCAGGATCCTGCAGCCTGGCTTTAATTAACTGGCCAACTGGCCCAAGAGGACAGAGCGAGTAGGATGCAGAACGAACACGGAAAATAACGTTAGACGCACCGCGCCGAGGTTTCCAAACGCCTCCTTGGCTTGACCGTTGGCTGTAACTGCAGCCGTCACTTTGTTGGTTTATTAACTGATGCCTGAGCTCTTGCGTCGATGCCCAGAACACTGTCTTCTCATTGCAGCAGAGATATTGGGGTGAGGGGGGGGGGGGGCACAGCGCCTCCTTCTGGCTGTGTGATTTATAAGCTCCATCACTCTTGAACACAGAGCCACGGGAGGCACCCACTGGAGTAAAGGCTGCTGTTGTTTCCTCCTCCGAGATCCAGGTAGCCTGGAGATCCCCTGAGCCTGGTCCAGGAAAACCCTATGGATATGAGGTTAGGGGAGGGCAAGCTGGTGTGTGTGTGTGTGTGTGTGTGTGTGTGTGTGTGATAACAGACTGTTTGAATGATGGTTCCGGACTCTGAAGCCTGTCCAGTAGTACCCAGCACACTACACTGGGGTCTCCAAGTTCACGTCCCTGTTTCCCCTGACAGGTGAGCTACTGGAAGGACAGCGTAGAGCAGGAGCAGTCTGTTGGCAAGCTGAAGACCCAGGGCAACCAGACCTCCATTGTTCTGATGGGTCTGGAGGGTAACACCCGCTATCTGGTCACCGTCAAAGGCTACAACAGCATCGGCCAGGGCCCCGCCAGTGTCGCCGTCCAGGCCACCACCATGAAGCCCCGTGAGTCCCGTCCTGCCGAGGCTGGTGCCAGGAGTGGCCCGTGAGGGGAGGCCGCCAGAGCCTCCATTTGAGTGTCCATCTCGAGAGAACTCTGAGGCGGGAAGCGGGCTTTGGCCACATCTGCTGACCATTTCATGCTGTTATACCAGCTAGACGTCATACTGCAGAACACGATGTCTTAGTGACATTCTCATCATTGCTAATCCCATATTTATCATGCTGCCACCCATGAGGCAACTGTATGACTCTTGAGATGAAAGACTCGGGGGATATTGGCTTAAGACGACCCCTGTGACCTGCTAATGTAGTACAGAGTTCCCCCAGGTCCGCTCCTGGAGGGCCAGTCTGCAACACAGTTTGTAGATTTCCCTGCTCAGACGCATCTAACTCAGCTAGTTACCGGGTTTAGTAGGTGTGTCTGAGTAGGGAAATCTACAAACTGTGTTTCAGACTGGCCCTCCAGGACCGGACCTGGGGGAACCCTGATTTCGTGCTTACTCATGGTCATCAGTCTTCGTAAAGGAACGTTTTATATCCTGTTTGCTTTCGCTTTTGGTTCTCGCGTTGGTTGACACCCTCCCCCCCCCAGCCCCAGATCGGCCTCCTAGCAACCTCATGTGGATTCAGGAGGGCGACAACGTGTCTCTGGGGTGGGAGCCGGTGAGGGCGATGGACAATGAATCTGAAGTCATTGGGTACAAGGTGAGTGCGACCCCCTTCCCCCCCCCATCACTCAAGAACACCTTGATGTTACGAACCTCCAGGGTGTGGATGAAAAGGGCCTTTGTTCTTCCTGCATTTATCCCTGTGATTTGTGTCGTGTTCAATCGATTGTGTCAGGCCTTTTAATGAGGTTATTAGTTATCTCCGCATTTCTCATTCAGCAGAGCACGAGTGGCCTCTGAGCGTCGCCCAACTTTCATCTGTTGCAGGCACACTTACCTTGGGACTGTGTTTAGCTTTGAAGTTAGACTGAATGTAATTGTGATGGATAGCAAATAGACTGACCGTGAAACAGGCCCAATGCATAACGGAGGCATGCCGCGCTTCCTAGGAGGGGTCCACCCCCCCGCAGACATTTGGCACTAAAGCCCCCCCCCCCCCCCCCTTCGCATCCATGCACCGTCACAGGTCCTGCTGCGTCAGGAGAGCCGGAACCACAGCCGGGTCATTCACAGCCGGAGCCCATCCGCCGTGCTCGCCCTACCTGAAGGGGGCGCCTACGTCATTGAGGTGCGGGCAGTCAGCAAAGGGGGAGAGGGTGCTGTCGGTGCCCAGGTCAGACTGCTCACCTCGTCAGGTAAGGAGCACCAAGCTCCGCCCCTCTACCGTGTCCATGACTCAGACCTGCTTGGTGTTTCTTTAGAGTCTGAGGTCACACCAGCGCCGCCTTCCGCTAGAGGAAGACGCTGAAATCTGCTTCCCGGCTATTCTGTTGCTTTGACTTGATTCCATTTTATTTGCCACCTTTGTGAACATCCCCGATGTTCTTTGTCTCTTGGCCAGTTATGACAACAAGATAAATCAGGGTAGGCGGACAGCACAACCTGCCAGCTATTTAGCTTGAAGAACATCTAAGTTACTGGTGTTTTCACAAGACGACATATAGTCAGTTAATGTAGTCTTCTGTAGAGCGATTCCTGTTGAAATGTTGTGCTATCGCCCCCCTCGCCTCCCATTTTGTCCCAGCCCTTCTCGTATCTATAAATCGGTCATTCTGGCAGTGCACGATTCCATATCTTATTTTGCTGCTTAGTAGAGAGGACTGAGAGTTTTTATTTCCGTTGCCTTGAGTATGATACTGAGTCCAGGCATGATTATGGTCATTACTGACATTGTCAGCCTTGTTGTTTCCCTATTCACTCATATTATAGTAACTGTATGAAAGATGCTGTTCCACACTGACATGCCCCGCATTTTCCGTGCTCCCTGTCTCAGGAGTCCGGGCGAAAAGTGGCCAGCTCCCTTTACGCAGCCCACTGTGGGGCACCGCATGGACTCTGCTGCTGCTCCTGGCTGCCCTGGTGCCTTAAAAGACCCATGAGGCCCAAGGGATAGCGCCACCCCATGGACGGGAGGACTCCAGTCACTCCAACCGCCTGCTTGCTTGGCCTTATTGAGTCGGCATGGCGTGGGGCCCGCTGAAGGGGAACTGCTTTTTCAGAGAAAGAGGGTTAAAAATATGCATCTCCATCCGTTTTTGAGCCCCACCCACCCCGCCGAGCCCGCCCATGACGTCGTAGTGCCGTATTGTACTGTACATTGTGAAGGCAGAGTTTCCTCGTCTTGTTCAGAGGCTAGATGAGATACAGGCACAGAGACCTGAGCGTCCCTTAGACGGCCTCCCTCCTTCTCGAAGGCCTGCGCACAGCGCGCGGAAGCGGACGTTTGCCCAGGCCACTTCTTTTAGGGAGTTTTTTCGTATCAGATAAATCAGCCCCGCCCAGCACGCGACTCCGCCTGAGGTGAGGTGCTGGTAACTGCTTTGTGTCATTATACGTACAGCAAGGAGAGGAAGCCGTTTGTTTTTTTTGTTTTGTTTTTTTTTATATATAGTATCAAGAGTCAAACTTTTTGTACATTGTGTTACCTTTAGAAAAAAGTGACGTGTGACAGCTGTGGCACCTGTCAGGGTCTCGCTCTGGGGTAGCGTTCGAAGAAGCAGGCAAAGGGCGAGACGATGGCGTGCCGTGGCATGGGGGGCTCTGCCACACTTCCCAAAACTACTTTGTGGAAAGTCTCTTGGTGGTGTCACAATAAATGTGATGTATATTTTTAAATGGATCTGAGTCTGTTTGCTGATTTGTCCGCGCTGGCCCCAGGCCTCGGTTCACATCAGTCTTGCCGTTTTTTTCCCACTACTTGTTAGCAGTGCTGCATCCGTCTGTGATGACGGTGGGACCGTCGCTCTGGCTAATGCTAATGCCTATAGCCAGGGTTGTAAAGTTGGGTATTCAATAGGCCTAATGCCTTTAACCCAAGACACCCGGGTTGTCGGCTGAAAGGGGGCTGACCCACCGCACCTTCTGGGTGCAGTAGAGGTGTCCGGTTCCTGGTGTTTCCAGAGATGAAGGTATTATGTGGTTCCATGCAGTACAGGCGACTCTTACCAGTGTACTTATGAAGGTACCATGACGATAACCTAGGATCTGCAATGCTGGGGGTGGTCTGTGTCACTCCAGACACCAGCCTACACACCTCTAACTCCACGCCTCAAACTGTTTGATAGGAATGTGTGGAACACTACCCGCAGATGACCTGCGACCCTATGACCCGCTGCAAACGTGTCGTGATCTGCCGCAGATGAGTCTTGACCCTAGGACCAGCTGAACTCGGAGAGTGACGCACATCAGCAGTAACGTGGTGCACTTCTTCTGGCTTCATAGGGCGACTCTGGGTGAAGGCCAGGCTGGAAATGCAGAGGTTCATGTAGCTGATGGACTTTCCAGGGAGGAGAGGAGAGGAGATCTGCAGGTTTGGGGCGGTGAGAGCTGAACACCACCTCCTCAGCGTTATCACATGTCAGGCCTCCGTCTGGGCGAACAGCCCCAGGTGCCGGGGAACATTTCGTAGATTAGCCAGATTTGCACAGTCCTGCTAAGGCTGATTTATATATAAATCCATCACTTTGTTGTGTTTATAGCTGTGGGCGTTCTTGTAAGTTTTATCTTTTTTTCTACAAACAAAGGTCTAATTTTGGCACAACAAAACATTTCATATTTTATGAAAGGGCTCTGAGGATAAGCAGAGCAGTCTGTAGCGTGGGAAACGGTACATTGGTTCGTTTGTAAGTGGCTTTTGTAGCAGGACAGTGACCACCATATTGGATTTGGTCTGAGACATTTAGATGGGTAAATTGATAGAGCAATGTATACCTCACTAAGAACCACAATTTGTGTGTGTGTGTATGTGTGTGTGAGAGAGAGTGAGAGAGAGAGAGAGAGAGTGTCTCACATAATAAAGAATTAAATGTACTTGAAAAAAGAATTCTGCTGTTGACCTCACAAGCTCAAATCTAATTCCAGTTGTAGTTATAATTAAATTACATTTGTAATATTTCTCAATTAGCTTCCTTCCAGCTGTTCTCAGTATATCTGGTATCACTTGAAGGGTTCAGTGAGTGCGGGAGGAAAAGCGTAGAAGGTTCTCACTTCCCCTCGTTAAACTACCCTGTCGCTTTATAGGGCGAATTAGTGGTATAGAGGCCAGGCTTCTGAGGGCTGTTGGGCCAGTGAAGCACGGGGCGGGGGGGGGCTCGTCGTCTGCATGCTCAAAATTTTAAATCGTTTCCCGTCCGTGACACTTTGATTGTTGGCTGGTCTTTACGGGCACCGTAAACTGTGTACGAGCGCACTTGTGAAAGTGCTGTGATCATTACCCAAGGTCCGCTGCCACTCTGTGTCACGGTAAACGTGAGGAAACGTGTTTTGGAAATGGCACACGGCAACCTCTAGGGGTTTCCTGTCCCCCTTGTCCACTTACATTTACATAATGTCTCTCTCTCTCTCTCTCTCTCTCTCTCTCTCTCTCGCTCCCTCGCTCATCCTCCTTCCCACGGACACTCTCCGTTCAGGCTTAGCGCTGTCGCTGGGCTCAGCGGGTGCCTAAGGACGTTCTTTACCGCTACCTGTGTGTCCTGTTATTAAATCTCGTGGTGCACTTCACACTTGTGATCACCATGGGAAATCGCAGCCTCTTGTCACTTATAATTCTTAATACAGTTATACAGTTTGACCAATAGCAGAAGTAGTATTCACAAAGTCACAATATGGTAGGGATGGAGGGGGGGGGGTGGCTCTGTTGGATGCTGGCTGCATCACTCACAAGGTCACATGGTCCAGTTTAAGGCTAGACCTGGTGTCCGCTGGCCCGTCTGTTCAGGACTGTCCCCTTGCATTTACATAATGTCCTTTTCTGCATGTTCGGCTTTCGAAATAGATAACAGAACTGGAAGCTGCACGGGGTCCCAGCACCGACAGGATGATCTGTCTTTTTCCTTTAAGATTTATATACACTCTCTGATGCAGAATCCCAGCAGGGACACTTTATGTATATTTCACATGCAAATGAAACAGCAGCTCAGGCTGTGCAGAAAATATCTCTAATATATCTGGAGCTCCATCCCAGGCCAGAGAAGGTCCATCTGTGCGACGTTGGCTCCCGTTTCTGTGGCTCTGAAGTGGGGAGCTGCAGCCGCTGATGGATAACTGCGTCCCACATCGTGCTCCGCGCAGATAAATTTAGAAATGAGTCTGGAGGTCCCGGCATGAAGCCCCGGCAAGGGGCTTGCAAGGAAATTCATGTCACATCCATTTATTTAACATATGCTTCTGTCCAGAGCGATAGGTCAGAGAGCAGGACCAACCAGCATCCGGCATCCCTGGAACACTTAAGGGAAAAGGGCAATGCTCAAATGTTGGGGTCAGGCAACGGCATTCAAACCCATGACCTTCTGAACACAGGCACCGATCACACACCACCCCGTGAAGTTTATCTCAGCACAGCACGTTTGATAAATGTCAGCCAGAACAAATAAACTGCTGACACTATAATTAGATTTGATCCGATGGTAAATTTGACATTTCTAACACAAACAAATGAGGCATGTAGTCATTATAACTGCTTTGCAGTTAAATGTGTCATACAGTGTCTGATCCTTGGAATGAATCCTCACCTGGAACCCAGACAATCTTTCGCTCTTGGACTATAGAACCAGCTGTATTATTTTAGTTTAGCTTGTGGTTTGTTTGCTCTTGACACAAAAAAATTAGTGAAATAGGCAGGAGCAGGGAAGGGCGTTTCTGAGACGCTCGCGTTGATCGTAGGTTGATCTCAAGGTCGCCGCTGTCCAGATATATTACATGTTTGTTTTCCAGTTTGTTCTCTGCTTATCATTCCATAAACATTTTTATAACATACACAGCCAGTCATGTGGGATTTTATTGGCCAATCCTGTGCTGATTCTGAATATCTGATTTAAAATTTGACATACTGGTCTGATTATTTCCAGCGTTGTGTCTTTGGATATGCTGTTTATTGAGCTCCTGTTTATTCACACACTGCTCACTCTCTGCATATCATTGATGCTGTTCTGTCTCTGTATGCTGAAACTGGGTCCTCTTCTTGACCTTCGACCTTTACCGTGACATTATAGCCAATGGCGACGCTGAGACCTTTGCTGTCATTCGGTTCTCTGACCAGATGGCTTTCCTTCCCCCCCATACATACTCTTTCTCTTTATCACATGGCAATTTTCCTCTGGGACACAGCTGGCTTGTCCCTCCCCCCCCGCCGCTCTGAGAGATTAGTGAGGAAGGTAAACGCCGCGTCGCTGTTTGGGCCGGGAGATTCGCTCGCACACGCAGCCACCAGCTCGCCGACTGACCCTTTTACGGCCCTCTTGCTTTTTTAGAGTAAATCCCGGAAAGGTGGGATTTTCCTCCGGTTGACATATTGCTGGATTTGTGGCTTCCCCGGGTGTCTGGCTGTAGTAAAACCCGGGATCAATGAGGAGGGGGAGAGCAGCCTTACGGCACCAGCGTGACTCGGAAAGAGGGGTATATCTGCTGCCCTTTTCCTGGCCGCATCTTGGATTGAACAAATTGGATGGATTACGGTAAAGCCACAGAACTCGTATCGAGGCCGAGATGTGCTGAAAATCCACAATAAACTCTGTCTGCCGCCCGACTTTCAAGGGCTTATTCTCATGCTGCTAACTTACAACACAGGAAGACATTTGAACGCTTAGTTGATCATGGAGAGTTTGGTTGTGCGCACAGCGTTCGTGTGAAAGCACCTCCATCTCTACAGCGCCTCGTGTGGTCAAAGAGGGGAAGTACACGCTAAGATTCATCCCGATCTGAGGCGTACATCTCCTCTGCCCTAAAATGTGCTGACTGACCTTTACCAGATACCTCAGGTCTCTCTGAACATCCCCACCAGGCAGTGTACTTTCCCACCCACCAGCCAGCAGGAGATACCTTTTTTTTTTCTCGAATGTCTGAAATGTTCTGACAGTAAGAGCCGTGGGGGGGATGTTTGTGTGCAGATCCTCTGCGCTGCTCACAGCTGGAGTCTTTTTCAGCAGAAGTAGCGGCTCCGGGTTCTACTGTCGGCTGTGATATCTGCACCATTACAGGTTTTACATAACTCCCTTTGTGTAAGCTTACCTGTATGTGTTTCATGTGCCTATCTTGGGTCATACAAAATGGATGTTCTCCGACCGTATTCTCTGAAATATAGGCACCATTATTTTTATGACAGCACATTTCACCCATACTTCATTGTGTGTCATTTCTCTGTAGAACCCGCCGGATATATCATTTCAGCTCTTTTAAGTCTGTTTTGGCACCTTATTACAGTATGTGTTGTACATCTGCTGTGGACGACCACATTTGGGCAGAACCCAATGGAATGGGCATCTGTGACGGTTGGCTGCACTTTAAAGATCAATGAAAGAGATGAAGCTCACCGTTTGTAGTGCTAGAAGCAGCTGGCTGTTGGCGCCCTTTGATTAGGGGTGGGAACAGCGAGTGCGACAGTCCTGGCGGGAGCTTTGCCCACTTCTCCGAAGGCCTCAGTGCCTCCTGAGGGGTGAGCCAATGTCCTGCCCGTTCTGTCCTGGGTGGTGGCTTCACGGCAAAAACACTCGCACAAGTCTATACGTGCATTTATATGTATGTGACAGTTTTATGCACAGTATTACATTGTAAATCATCTGTAGGGTTTGCAAACTACCCCAACACTTTTGATGTAGTTAATTTTAGGTCTGTAATAAAATAATATATATCTGTGTGATTTCTTGCATGAGCCAGATGTGTGAGACTTGGCAACCCTGAGATAACAGTGTTAAACTATGAATGTGTCTTTAAATCTCTCTTAATCACTTCTGGCAACATCCAAATTTGTACATGGATAAAATGTAAGATACTCTGCAATCATCAATAGTTCCATAGCCCGAGACTTCATGAGGCTTAAATCACCGTATTTCTCCGGTCGTCTCTGTTTGATTCTGTGATCCTCTGTCGTCCACATCTCAGAGGTGTGGAATTAAAGGTGCCCCCCCACCCCCTATGCTATAAAGTTCAAAATTAAAGTTATCAGATTGCTTTTGCTGTACACGGACCCCGAGAGAGCGACTGAGGTAGCTCAGTGTCATCCCCAAACTCTCCATTCATCTTCCTCGAGTCCTCATGCTGTGTCTGCTCCACGTCCGAGATGAAGGATGGTCCTGCTTTTATTTATTAACAGCAAAACTCTGTAGGAGCCGAGATTACCCTTCGAACCAAGGGTCCCTTTCCAGAAGCCGGCCTGAGCTCCTTACCAGTCTCTCTGTTTCATTTTCTTCCTTGTAGCTAAACATAACAGTGCCGCTTGAGACTTGTACTTATTCACACAGGTTTACAGATAAAACTGTATCGCTGCCCTTTGCACGTCACCCTGCGCCCTCCGCCGTTACCGTTCTCCGAGCGCGTGCTGTAACGCGTGAATCACACATTCACAGCAGTAATTTGCTGCTACATTTTTTTTTAAATTCAACTTTACAAAACAACAAGGAAATTAATGACTCTCTGATGGTATCAAAGATCCTGCTTAATTATGTATTCTACTTCATAAGCCTGGATTTAGTAGTCAGAACAAAACAAAGATTAAGACGGATTTAACGACACAGGAGTATGTAGCAGTTCCTGTAAATGAATGAATTTCATCTGTTCCAGAGCAAGAAGTACTGTACATTAGAATTCTACTCTTCATCACCCCACCTTGCTCTCCATAGCTTGGGGGTTGCGGTGCAGGGTCAGCCAAGGTGAGGCACCCCCTGGTGCTGGGGGCTGAAGCTTAAGGTCTTTGCTCAAGGGCTGACAGACATGACTCTTCTGCCAAGGCGATCTTTTGACCACCGGCAGAGATTAACCCACGTAGCCACTCGCTACCCCAAAGAACAAGACACTTCTGCAGGTTTCAACTCAGAAACAATGTTAGATGCAGCCCTAGGAAATAACAGAACGAGGTGTGCGTCAGCTCGCAACGTCGGGTCACAAAAAGGTCAAGACGGATTCCAATCTTCACAAACAAACTGTGACGAAATGCAATGCAAAGAGATTCACGCCAGAGGGAAGCAGAAGGATTGAAATTCAGAATGTGGCCATCGGTTGGCATAACGGTGAAAAACACAAAGCCAGAGTCAGATCAGGTTCTAGCCTATTGTGAAGCCGATAGCCTGTTTAAGCTGTACAAGTATAAAGCAGTGAGGAATGTCACAGGGGTCACCGTGACGTTTCACACAGCACGATCACCTCGTAGCTGCCAGCCAGGCCACAGCTGAAGACCGACATAATAAATGAGCTAAACATTTTCTCAGTTCCCCGGTTTAAATTCAGCGAGCGCCCGGCCCCGAACATCTCTGTTTGTCAAAAGTATCACTTACAAGCAGCCTGCAAGTGATAAGGATATATTAGTGTGTCAACAGAAAGTGAGTGGTAGTGATAGCAGTGATCTGACTGATATTGCCCGCAGATGAATGGAGAGCCTTTGTCAGCTGAATAAATCCATTTGGACCTTAATATGCTACGGCCCAAACTCTATCCAACACTCTCATGAGCCTAAATCTTTAGCGATTGCCGTGGCACAAGTAAACGCCTTTAATATCAGCTCACCTTAGGCTCTGTAAGCCCCACTGCAGTGCCTGTCACTTAGGGCCTTACAGAATGACGTGTGAATCAGCCATGTGAGGCTCACTCTGGTACAGTTTTCCAGCCTAAATATCCCATCAGTTTCAAATAGCCGCAGGGATATAGCCAGGCTTTCAGGTAGAACTGCTCATGTGCCTCTCCGTGTCTCGCTGTCTCACCGTGCTCTGCCTTACTGAGTCTCACTGTGCCTCACCATGCCTCACTGTGCTGTGCCTCTCCGTGTCTCACTGTGCCTCACCGTGTCTCGCTGTCTCACCGTGCTCTGCCTTACTGAGTCTCACTGTGTCTCACGGTGTTGTGCCTCAATGCGCCGTACAGACAGTCTTGCCTCACTGTCGTGTCTCACTGAGTCTCACTGTGCCTCACCATGCCTCACTGTGCTGTGCCTCTCCGTGTCTCACTGTGCCTCACCATACCTCACTGTACCATGCTTTGCTGTGAGGCCAAAATATGATGGGTGGGAAGGTGTACCTGCTCCAGAATGTTCCAAAAAGCATCCCCACACCATCTGTGATTCATAAAAAGAGAGAGCTATACCTCAAGGTTAATGAACCGTACTCACAACTGTCTCTTGTACCCCTTGACAAGTTGATGCAAATTCATGGCAGGTACCAGATCCAAGGCACCATATCATGGTTCAGCAGTCATTCGTTTCCACCCAGTGGGGAAATGCATTCGATGAAGAGTGACCTGGGTGATATGGATTCAGCCCTGGGATTTTTCAGCAAACGGGGATGCACAGCTCTCCCTGCTCCCCGCGCCTCCTCCTCCATTCAGAGCCTAGTTATTTGCACTTCCGCTCATCGCTTTACTGATACGTCTAGATAAGCTCCAGCACTGAGGCCACGAAGGCCTTCATTTCGTCTGCCATGCTCGTCTCTGCCAGCTACGATATGGTCTGACGAAAGACACTCAATCTCAAAGTCCTCGAAGGGTCCTTCTGTGCCTGTTCAGATGCAGTGCATAATCCTGTCGGTGCTGCTGACTTTTTCGGCACCTGATCTGTAGATACTGCTGCACACGGCTCCGGAGGGGACAGCCAGGTAAAGCCATGCGAATGGATCTGACGAGCTGTGAAAACACCCCTGACAAAGGGCTCAGACCTTCTCTTTGGTCTCTTTCCGATTAATCATGTTCTGCTGCCTGGCTCCTTGGCATTCTGGAGCTCCGGAGTTCTGCCACGCAGATCCATGTGCCAGTGGTGTAGTGCTTCAAGATGAATTCAGCACCCATGGGTATTTCAGACGGATGGCACTGGTGCATCGCTAGGTCCAGGATTAAAGGGAGTACTCCGAACTGAGCTATGGCACCCCCACTGAAGCGGACGAGCTTGGTCCTCTCCTGGCACAGGACCTGCTGCTCTCTCCTCATGATCTCTCTTAAACGTGTCAATAAAGAGCGTGGCTTTGGAGAGCGCACATAATTCCCGAGGAAGGTTTGAAGCAATGCTCAATAAGTGTTCCTCCTTAAGAGGCAAAACCAGTTTAAACGTTGTGTAAATGTCAAGCAACGTTTTTTTATTTTTTTAAATAAAAACTAGTAACACCCACGATTTGATAAGTAAAGGTGTCTTTTTGAACCCTTCAGATACTAACATGGTTTGCCCTTCTGGAGACAATTACTGTGACATCATGTTTTAATGAAACGTTTCTCATTTTAATGAGTAATTTTTTAGCAAGAGTAACGCCCTTCCCAAGAAAAACGTACCTATGCCAGTGCCAGCCGTGGCAGTTTGAGTAATTCCCGCTGTGATACGTCGGCTTTCATATCACCACCAAGCAACCAAAGGTCACGAATCGCAGCTGCCGGCTGCCGCCGACGGCTGGGAACTAACATAAATCTCTAAGCAGCCGGCCTCAGTCGCCGTGTCTCACTGGGCGTCTGTGACGCCCTGAAGGAGAAATCGATCAGCGGGCCAGGCCCGTGAATCCGTGGGCCGGGACGGGTGCCAATGCTCGCCTGGCCTGCTCTGCACCAGAGCTGTAACCTAATGGCGCACATATGCTTTGGTACTGTACTTAAGTTTTTTTCTGGATTTGTACTTTATTTGAGTATTTTGCTATAACCTTTACTTTCACTTCATTATATTTCTGAGCCAAATAACTTTTTTACATGCTATATAACCCAATTAAAACAATTATGTGAGGATACACTCAGGTAAATTATATCATATTATATTATACATTAATTACAAATATAAATATAATTAATAATATATATTTACACACACGTATTGCACACGGGGGACCTGAGTAGGGCTGCACAATTATGAATAAATTTTTTTGCACTCAGAATCCAGATTGCAATTTTCTCTCATGATTATTCAGCAATTTCTAGTTTTCTTTCTTTATTATTATTATCATTATTATTATCATTATTATTACTACTGTCACGGTGCTCAATGGAGGACAGAGACCCAGAGATGCGCAGGGTTTTATTAGGAGCGAGCTGGAGAAAACACAAGACAGCTCTGTCAGCCGGGCTGGAGAAGGAGGGCAGCTGGTTCCCTCAACAATATGTGGAGATTCATGATATTATCAGTTAGCACCTGATATTTAACCTTTATCAGTATTAAAAGCTACAGTCATGGCAAAAAGTTTTGAGAATGACACAAGTATTGCTTTTCACAGATTTTGCTGTTTCAGTGTTTGTAGATCTTTTTGTCAGATGTTTCTATGGTAACTGAAGTTTATTGACAATTACATGAAGTTTATGCAAAGAGTCAGTATTTGCAGTATTGCACGTTCTTTTTCAAGACCTCTGCGATTCACCCTGACATGCTGTCAATCAGCTTCTGGGCCAAATCCTGACTGATGGCAGCCATTCTTCCAAAATCAATGCTTGGATTTTGTCGGAATTTGTGGGGAGTTTCCTGGCCATGGACCCAACATGTCGATGTTTTATTCCCTGAGCCTCTTAGTTATCACTTTTCCCTTACGGCACGGTGCTCCATCATGCTGGAAAAGGCATTGATCATCACCAAGCTGTTCTTGGATGGTTGGATCCTCTCTGAGGATGTTTTGGTAACATTCTTTATTCATGGCTGCTCTTAGGCAAGATTGTGAGTGAGCCCACTCCCTTGGCTGAGAAGCAACCCCACACATGAATGACCTCAGGATGCGTTACTGTTGCCATGACACAGGAATGATGGTAACGCTCACCTTTTCTTCTCCAGGCAATCTTTTTTCTAGAGGCCCCAAACAATCAGATAGGGGATTCATCAGAGAAAATGACTTTACCCCAGTCCTCAGCAGTCCAATCCCTGTACCTTTTGCAGAATATCAGTCTGTCCCTGGTGTTTTTCTTGGAGAGACGTGGCTTTTTTGCTGCCCTTCTTGACACCAGGCCATCCTCCAAAAGTCTTCGCCTCACTCTGCGTGCAGATGCACTCACACCTGCCTGCTGCCATTCCTGAGCGAGCGCTGTAATGGTGGTGCCACGATCCCGCAGCAGAATCACCTTCAGGAGATGGTCCTGGTGCTTGCTGGTCTTTCTTAGGCGCCCTGAAGCCTCCTTCACAACGTTTGATCCTCTCTCCTTGAAGTTCTTGATGATCCGATAAATGGTGGATTTAGGTGCAATCTTACTAGCAGCAATATCCTTGCTTGTAAAGCCCTTTTTGTGCAAAGCAATGATAACCATTAACCATTCCTCTATAAACCATGATTAACAGAGGAAGAACAATGATTTCAAGCACCACCTTCCATTTAAAGCATCCAGTCTTTTATTCTAACTCATTCAGCATGACAGACTGATCTCCAGCCTTGTCCTCATCAACACTCTCACCTGTGTTAACGAGAGAATCAGTGAAATGATGTCAGCAGGTCCTTTTGTGGCAGGGCTGAAATACAATGAAAATTGGCTTTTTTGGGATTCATTTTCATGGCGAAGAGGGACTTTGCAATTAATTGTAATTCATCCGCTCACGAACATTATGGAGTATATACAAATTGCCATCGTAAAAACTGAAGCAGCAGACTTTGTGAAAATTAATATTTGTGTTATTCTCAAAACTTTTGGCCATTTTTGTACAGCACTAGAGCTACTATGAAATAATGATCAGAGCATTGGACAATCAGTCGTTTTTCACAGTGGAGGACGGGGGTTTTGATTGGATCTTTCACCACTTATAAGAGTTGCAAAGGCAGGCTATTGGCCTGTGCTGTGATGTCACGAGTAGTGTCGGACGAGCAGGGAATCAGGCGAGTGAGCCGCGAATACAGGCAGATGACGGGGTTTATTAGGAGGAAGGGGAACACTGCGACACAACAGCACACTAACATAGCACGACATTACAATGACAGATCTGGGGAAACTAACCGAGACGCGGACAAAATACACAAGACAAGCTAAATTCAACAAGCAACAGGTGAGAACAATCAGGCAATCACATGCGGTAACGAGGGGGGCGTGGCACACACGAGGATCGTACGAGCCGGGCGTGACGTGCGAAAAGTTTGTAATTCATTATTAAATCTGACCCATAGCTTTTGATTTCAACAGAATAAAAAAGCTTTCCAGGTTTTACCGGTTTTTTCTGAATAAAATGAAAACCTCTACTTACCCTCTCGGGACTCTTCCTTATTGTTATGCACTGTAACTTGAAATGTTATATTCAAATGTGTCATGAGGGAATTTAAAAGGATAGGTTGCTTTTTGTGAGATCAAAAGGTTTTAATGTATAGTAATTTTTACTTTTGATACTTAAGTACTTTTAAAACTGTTTTTTTTTTCTTTTTTTATTTAAGCTGCATTTTACTGGAAAATGGTATTTGTACTTTTACTTAAGTATGAAAATTGACTAGTTCTTCCACTACTGAAACACACTGGCGCCTTGGAGATGCGACAGACAGATTCCTCTCAGTTTTATTCAGGAAGCTTTTAAAGGGGCTTTTTGTTCTATATGTTCAGAAAAGACCGCGGCGCACGTACACGCTTTCAGTTGTGAATGCGGCTGGCTTTTGCTCTGAATATATGTGCCGGCATTTTCCATGAGCGATAAGCAGATGATGAATTGGCATCCCGGCTTCAGCAAAAACCCTCCGCACTGAAACCCAGGGAACATAAACCTTGAGAAATGAACGGGACAGAGAAACACATCCTCACAAACATGGGTGTACTTGCACGGCACAGCTTTGTAAGAGAGATCTACCGTCCACTCCTGAGTGCAATAAGCCAAGAGAGACTCCTTCTACACATAAAAATAAAGACATTCAGGTAAAACGGCTCATAGGGGTTCTGCTGTAATAGGGCCTCTTGGAGGGTGGGGCTGCCCTTCAGGAGACCCTAATATCTCCCCCTTTGTGCTTTTCTGCTCATGACCAGGGGTAGACGCTCATTCTGCCCACACTGTCACCAAGGCGTAAAACTAATGGTCTATAAATCTGGCCATGAGAAAAGCAATGATTAAAAAAGTTCTGAAATAAGCATGAAGTTTTTAAATATGTCCCCAGGGGGAGTCCCGAGCAGGGAGGGCAGCTGTAATTCAGATTGACTCTTAATGTCTTTCAATCTCGCCAAGGTCTCCTCCTCGGCGTGCCCCTCAGCTGCCTGAATACTAATCGTGTGCCGCATAAAGCAGCAGGATGTCAGAGTGTGATGAAAAACAGGACGCTGCTGGAAAAAGCCCTCCATCTTTGCCTGGAGCTTCATTATGGTAATGTAGGTACTACGCTTCCCAGAATGCCACAGGACTTTTACAACTAAGTCGACTCTGGTTGCTGTTGATTTAATTATTTGTGTCCTCACCAGGTACCTCTGTTTAAACCCCCTTATATAATTTTACGCTAATTAATTTTCACAGACTTTTAATTTATTGGATTTACCCCCCTGAGGGGAATTGTAAGCGGTACCTCAAGGGCATTTTAAATTCTTTTAACAGCTCCACCCTCTGTCTCCCTATTGGCTACAAGATTCGTTCGGGTGGGCACATGAAAAGAGAAGGCCCCTGCCGTTTGGGGGGCTGTGGGTGGCTCGGGGGGTTAAGGCCTCTGTGCTTGTGATCAGAAAGTCCCTCTTAACTACCAGAAACGCTTCAGGGGTGCCAGATAAATGGCCTGACCTGGAGCACGGACCCCGAGTCTCACTGTCATCTTTATTTGTGTGCACGGCTCAAGGAAGAGCAAGATGGCATATAGGGAAAGAAGCATTCCAAGGTACCTGTACTGAAATAAAGTGTCCTGTAGGGCCAAAGCCTTAGATCGCACTTTTTTATAACATATTCCACGCTTTTCAGACATACAAACAGCTCATTGAGCAGACGTTTGATATAATCAGAAACAGGCTCTCATATAAGGTCAGAACAGTTGGAAAAAGAGGTTTGCCATGACGGTGATCATCTGACTCAAGATCTTGCCACACTGGCTGTGAGAGATTGCTCCTACTAGATAAAAATTTGTCATGCTGCCTGAATTCTGAAAAATGTCTGTCTACTTTGTTTTTAATCTTTTCATTCCCGATGCATTCCTTAAGAAGGCATAGTTAGAAAAACCCAGTGAAGAACAGTAAACTTTTGGTCAGCATAGGAATATAGGCAGAGGTGGACATTTTAGGTCCAGAAAGTAAAAATCCAAACCAGGATTTTGTTTTAACCAACTTGTTACATACTCTGTGACTGTGACTCTTTATGTTCAACTGGTTGGTTGAAACAAAATCCTGGTTTGGATTTTTACTTTCTGGACCTGAAATGTCCACCTCTGAATATAGGTAGTGATGGAGAAATTTATGTATTTTTTTGACACCACTAGATGGTGCTTTCTGTTCAAAAAAGGTCATAAAGCATGTCCCAGAGCAAACCAAGAGCACCATCTAGTGGGTTCAAAAAATACAGCAAATGGTTCATGAGGCTTTGTTTTGGCCATCAATAGGAATAAGTATTACACATATTAGAAGGAGTCTGTTTTCTGATGTTCTGTGTGCTTGTTTAGGCTGACATCACAAGAACAGATCAGCCTTCATAATAATATGCTAGGCACTATTGAAAACAAACAACAGAACCAAAAAACAACTTAAGAGTCTCAGGTGACTAACTGGTAGATCTGAGAACAGCACATGTACCAGCTGTATGCTGACAGCATAATTCTGCTGTCTGCAAGCGTTCTGTGGTTGTTAAGTGGAATTCCCCTGAAATTCCATCATTACATTATTTTAATCACTTTGTAGTTCTTCACACTTAATGCGGTAGAGATCCTCTCCAAACACTACTCCATTTACTCTCCTAAATAATAAATGTCACGTTTACATGTTCAGTGTATTGTTCACGTGCAGTGGCAATTTTACAGAGTTTCCAGCGTTAACTTTGCAATTTTCCCCTTTCACCTCTGGGGCGGGGGACAGGCGCGCACTGAGCGGCACGCGTTCAGCGCTCAGGTTCAGCGCGTTCAGCCTCGCCGAGAGGCTACT
>JAODKE010000038.1:5915117-5934006 GCA_026779605.1 Mormyrus hasselquistii
TTTTTGATTGTTTTCTTGCTATTATGAAATTAAAAAAGTGAGAAAAAAAAACACAACGCATTGTTTTCTGCTTGACCTTACAAGCCCCCCCCCCCGCCCTGTCCAAAAATCGGGCCCCCCCCCCCCCCCCCCCCCCAAAAATAAATGCACATAGAGGTTGAATATGGTAAACAGACCGAGTACTTCTTTACTTTTCAGTTAATAAGCTAACATTAGTTATCATGGAGTACTGTAGTCTGCAGATTGATACTGTTTGCAATAATTACCTGCCTAATAGACATGACATTAAATCGGAAAGCTATCTGAATCAGTGCAAATGTATTTCCTTTTGTGCTAGATGGACATGGACCTCATCCGTTTCCACACTAAAAATAATAATAATAGTAATAATAATAATGATGATGATGATGATGATGATGATGATGATGATGATTTGGTTTCAGTGACACTGCAGTCCTGCATAGATCAGTGGTTCTCAACCGTTTTTTGCACCGTGACCCAATTTCTACCATGCCAGCTCGTTCCGTGACCTTATATCAAGTCAGACCCAGATCTAGACTGATCAGGCTGGGGGGGTGGGTGTCATTTCACACAATGGACCATACTATAGGGCCATAGCAGTATGTGACCAGAAAAACAGGGGGAGGCACATGGGCATTTTCATGTTTTATGTTTGAAACATTTAAGAGCCCTACATTATGCTCTCATGGATCTCTCTAATCCAGATGTCACGTCCAGCTCCGTATGATCCTCCTATGTGCCACGCCCACCTCGTTACCTCGTGTTTATGCCTGATTGTTCTCACCTGTTGCTCGTTAAACTCAGCTTGTCTTATGTATTTAGTCCGCGTCTCAGTTAGTTTCCTCCAGATCTGTCATTGTCGTCAATGTCCGTGAATGGTGTGAGTACCCGTCTATGTCTGCTCTACCCAATAAACCCCGATTTTCAACTCCGCCTTGTGACTCTTTCAAAACTTGCTGGGTCTCGACCCATCGGTTAAGAATTGCCTGCATAGACGATAGGTAATTTATCCAGCTTATCTAACGGTGCATAGGGGTGTGTCCACAGACTGTTGAAGATGGTGTGAATGTTCTTAAGAGGGATAATGGAGGGAAGGTGCGGTTGAAGTGAGGGAATCAGAAGGCATGTAGAGGAGAAAAGGGAGAGCAGACACCCTGGGTGTATCCGAAATCGCATAGCATACTTGTTTGCTGTGTAGTAGGTCAAATATGTATGTAGTATGCAAAGTGAGCAACATGTCAGAATCCTCAGTGGGAATGAAATTGTAAACAAGCAGTACCTGAATGACATATTATACTCCATGAAATTTTCTGGTGTGAAACTGGGGGATACTACTCCCACAAGTTTTTATGAAAATGGTGGAGGTAGTGGTGTCTCTGTACAAATTTAAATACATAACAATACCCAGTTACATTAGTTGACTTAAGTATGTATTAATTAGCACGTATTTTTTCACTGATAGTGTTTTAACAGTTTTTAACTTCTGCTGGAGTCCAGCCATGTTATTCATAAACATCCATGTCAGGGAATACATACATACTACATGGCAACCGCAGTGTGTCCCAGTGCATACATACTATTTTCATGCATACATGCAGTATGTACTACATCAACAGTGAAGAAATAGTATGTACTGTACAAGTCTGTGATTTTCAGTGAACCCTTTGTTCTTCAAATCTGCAGTAAAATTGGTTGTGCTGGCTGGCCAGGTGGGGGCTGTTCTGACAGCCGGAACAACCTCTTCGTAACAGTCGTTAGAAGAAAAACCGCTCCTGTAACCTCACACCCTGAGTCAGCGGGACTTTTTCCGATCCGGCTCCATGGACCCGCTATTGCCATTAGCTCTGTGGAAGAGCATTGGCTGCGATATATCACACCATACTGCTCATTATATCAATAACACAAACTGCAGCGGAGTGCACCCCCGCTGCTCTGAGGGGAAGGTCGGGACATTTGGGTGCACCGGTACACCGTACAGCTCCTGGTCTCCTCATAAGGTTGCACTGATCCAAAGTTGCTACTTTACGCCTTTATCTAAAGTAATCTAATTTGCTGACTGAGGTGACCGGCTAATCGATATGTTTTCTCCCTGGCTTGTTGTATGACATCAGCGCCTGTTATGTGACATGAGCCTGTAGACGCCCTTAAGCCAGCAGCATCCTGCTAATTAAATCCCCTGGCAACAAAGGACCCAATAATTGCCCACTGTGGGCTACACAAATGCGGGTCACTGGGATTACTGGGGGCTTACTGGTATGTGCATATGAAACCCATCCACGCTGCTGCTTTAATGAAGACCAGTGGTCTGTACTACGAAGCGGGGTTACTGGCTTGTCGGGGTAACTTGTCGGATTTAAGGTAGTTTGGGCAAAATGCAAGTGAACAAATATGAAGTCCATGGAAACTGTGGTACTTTAAATTTTTTGTTACAAAACAGAGGTCAGTTGGCGTGTGTTTAGTGGCAGTAGTATGTGTGTGAGGCCTCTCGGCATGTCTCGCTTCTTTTCAGTCACTGATGCTAAGGGAGATACCTGTGTGCGAAAGCCCCGCAGAAACAGTGTCTGACACCACAGCCGCTCTGTTGCACAATTACTGTAATTAGTTCTTGCATGCCCGTACTAGTGATGCAGTTCCCCTATGCTTGTAATGCTTTTTATTCTTAGAGTAACAATTTTTACAAAGTATACTCCGTTTATAGACAATATTTCAGCGCGTTATTTTGTCTGCCCCCCCCCGAAACATATTTTGTCTGGAAAGATTTAGCGATTAATTGTAATGTACCTTCGTATACATTACAGCACGTCCTTGCGAAATTGGTGTGCTAAGATAAGGAACAGAAAGTCTATGGCCTGCCATATATGTCAAGGCAGAAAAAGAAGCAACAAGCATGCGTCATTCTGGGAGGACAGGCTGCATTCCTGCGACAGATCTCGTTTCGGGTTGCGCCGCGCCGACTTCGGGTCTTCCGGGCGCGTCTGGGAGGACATGGGGCTGCCGGCGCTTGAGTTCAGCGACTCGCTCCTGGACAACCCGGCTTTCCGGGAGCGGCTCAGATGTCACGAAACGGAGCTGGAGCGAACGAACAAGTTCATAAAGGAACTCATCAAGGACGGGAACATGCTTATAAACGCGCTGAAACGTAAGTGATCGCCATCTGAGGCGGCGGCGTGCTCTGCTTCGGCGGCCGTGAAGGCTGCTCCTGCGCCCGTCTTTAGCGTTTCTAGGTGTCTCACTGAGATCCTGGGTGTTCTGGGGAGTTTCAGGGTGCTCCTGGCCCCCAGGCTGCTGCTAGCTTACTGGAGATCACACCTGTTGCATATGCGAATGCAATATTCACTCGCTTCAAAAAAGTGAAAACTACGTAAAAACAGTATTACTTAATAATTCCATTCAGTAATATTTACCTGCTCCAGATGCTACAATGTTTTAACAGATAACACACTATCATTACCCTGTCTGCATTCACTATGTATCAATTTCTATCTGGGCAGAATATGTGAAAATTAACTTTTACATTCAATCATCTGAATGCGGCTTGTTGCCCACTGAATAGTAGGCTATATGAAAACATGATCACGTATCACACGGCCGTAATTTCTGAGAGATCGTTAAGCGGATCAGAAAAATACACCCTTAAAGGTTATTTATGAAGGATTATTTTGGCGGTTCCCCAGTGCCTTTTAATCACTAAATACTTAGTCGGTTTAAACGCAGGTGATTTATTATAGGAGCAGCTGGATGGGACATGAGCGCGACCTTGATAGATGAGAAGACTGGGGGGCACGAATCTGGCTGAAAATGCCTCTAACCTAAAACTTAAAAATCTTACGACGTGTGACGGAAAATAGTGTGCCTCATTCTACAGTTTATTTGTGGGAGTTGTAACTAAACGTATTGTAGTCGGAGTCCGCGCTGTTATTTTATAAGGCGTTATGATATACGGTCTGTGTGGCGCCCCCTGTCTGCCGTCTGTGTAATGTACCGCTTAATGTTCACGGCGCGGTCACGTGAGGTCACATGCGGTCACATGCGGTCACGGGGTATTCCCGATGCCGGAGCCGGCAGCGATGACTCCTGACCCGAATTGCGGTCTCCTCACCCTTACTGGTTGCTAGGTTACGAGCTGCCCCTCTCACACAGAGAGTCTGGCAGGGTTACTGAGCTCAGGGCTTCTGTGTATCGGCCTGTGGGACCCTTCCCCTGTGACTGGCAGTTACCGGATGCCTCCACAGACCCTGTGACACGCTCTCATTCAGCCATTACAGGACCCACATGCCCATAGGAGCCGTTTCCAAATTATAGAAGGCAGATGTCCTCATTTATGTATCCTGTGAATAATCGAACATTAATTAATTTCCCCACTATTTCTTCTTCCCTGTACCACGACGGCCTGACCCTGTCACATGTCACACCCGTGCCTCCATTAAAGCAGAATTGGTCCAGGGCGGCACTTTGAATCGGCACAGTTTCACTACCCCTGCTCTGAGTAAAATGCACTTTGAACATTTGGCATAAAGTGCTATGTTTGCGTCTTGCAAATGTGTACATATGACATATGACTGGGTAATAAGTGTCTTGTTATTATCTGTCATTATCTGCCAAAATGCATCTTTGAACTTTCTCAGTGAACCGCATTGCAGTGATTCCACAACCTCTATTAATGTGTAACGTCCCCTTTCTTTCCTGCCCAAAGAGGGATAATCCGTACAGCAAATACATAATATTTGCAATGCTAAGAAAGCAGATAAATTGTGATTTTTGGGAAAAGACGTTAAATATGGGAATGGGGAAAAAAAGTTAAAAATCAGGGATATGTTTTTGATCAGCAATGAGGGAGTTAAACTTCCCAGGAAGGAGAGCACGTTGAGGATGTCTGGTGTTCTCCGGGTACATGATGCCCTCACCCCCTTCCATTCCCCCGAATCGGACACCTGAGCACACTCTCGACATGTCCGCTTGCTGCTTTATTCTTATTAAGTCTGAGAGAGTGAAAAATTCTTTGGAGGTTTTTGCCAGAAGCCATAAATGTCCCGGGGCTTCAGAAAAGATGTTTGGAGAGGAGTAATATGTCAGGGGAGGCGGGGGGGGGGGGAATGGGGGTAGTGGCATTCTCGCACAGCACCTGTGGTCTCTAGTTTACGATGGAACACCCTGTGTGTTCCTGGGCAAAGTGGGCCGTGACACTCTCTGGATACAGGGACGCTAAAAGGAAGGTTGCTGCCCGGTACAACACCGTCACGGATATGGCCGTGTCATCTAAGATACACACGGAGTACAACACCGTCACAGATGTGACCCTAAGAAGATGGACAGCGAATTCAGCATGAATAATCTGATTTTATTGCTGGGGAAGCTGCAGTTTAGGTTCACACGCTTTTGCACGTTCACCATGCCTGGGTCACGTTTACGTTCTGTGTGAAGATTTGCTGACCTGCTTTGAATGCTACTTGGCACGGTGCCCTTAGGATGAATATAAAATGTGGATTTATTTATTTTTCTTGTATGTTGTATGGCAAAATTAATTTGGGCGAGATCAGAATGGGATGTTTGGAGGAGTGTAGCAGGTGAGATGTTCTCCTCTTTAAACACCAGCTTGGCGTCATGTCTGTCTATTGTTTCTAAAGAGATGTTCCTTGATTCCCCCCCCCCCCGTGCCCCCGCCACACACGCATCAAGTGGCCGTGGCAGATGAGGCGCTGGTCTGAAGCCATGGATTGCCTCGACCCCCACTGCGGTGCTGACGGTCCATCTTCCCGAGTGACACCACATGTGAGATCTCGTCCGCGATACTGAGCTCTATGCACCGTATGTGGAGGGTCCCAGAGGGTCCTGGCAGATCGAAGAGTCCGTTTCTTCCCAGGACCCGACAGTCCAGAGCTGGATTTCTGTCCAGGTCTTATGACTGGTATATGAGGGACTTCATCTTGAGCTTGAAGGTCCCTTAAGGTCGGGAGGAGGGGCATATATCTACTTGTCTACTTTGCCTTCGGCTCTGAAGTGTTAAATTGAGTTATCTTAGTGGTAACAGCGACGATTAACTGAAGTAATATCGCGTAAGTGTCCCCCCCCACCACACAGCAAGGCCCACAACAAGCTGCTACGAACAGAAACTGGCTGATCTTTAACCCTCCTGGGGATCCTCAGTCACATGACGCACGGGCAAAAGCATGACTCTCGAATCCGTTTATTTAGGGCTGTGCCGAGATTCACTTCCCTTTGGCTCGATGAGCCGCTCAGTTCCGCCATCTGGTGTCTCACCGTTAAAGTCGCGGCTTAATCGAGACGGTGGGTAATTACCCTGTTTATGGCAGCATTTTGGATACAGCTTGCGACAGCAGATGCATGCAGGCCTTTGCGGACCTTCTCAGGCATCAGCCTTGGCGTGCACTTCTGACAACGTCGCATGGCCCCACGCTGAGTTTCACCACCCCCCAAAGACACCAAGGAAATCCCAGGATTCAGCGGGTCTCACTGGCCACGCCCCCTGCGTTCCACCTCGCACCTCACTGCGTTCCTCTCAAAGACTTCAATAAGCTGTTTATTTCTCATGCTGTGTGTTACTAAGGAACTGATCGTTTCGCGTCTATCTCGATATAACGGTCTCAGGCTTTAGGTACTATAACAGGGCAGCATCGATGCGCTTGGAATGTACATCAGAACGAACACTCAACGATAACGTGACACTGTAAACCAAACCGGACGGCCATAGCGCATGTTTATTCTTGTACTGAACCGCATGAGGCTGTTTCTAATCTGATTTTTTTTTTAAAAAGTTTCCCATTTCTTCAAGCTTTTGGGAAGTGAAATAAATTGCAGCAGAGGTTTGGCTGCAGTAACAGCTTCTCTTGCTGAGCACCTGCTTGGCCGTTGATTATTACAAAATAGTCAGATGGATTTCAGCGGAATCGTGGGACATGACCACATTCAGGTTTCTTTTTCCACAGCATGCAGTTTTTGACGCTACTTATTAAAAAATACACTAGTGGCCAAAATTGTGGAAACACTTCCAATTTTTTGTGATTGCAGAGTTTTATTCCAGTCACTTATTTAATCGTCCAGTATGTAATATTTAACATTCTTTGATTGTTCATAAACTTTACTGCCAGTATTTGTGTAGTAATTTTTTATTTTAATTTTGTTTTTAAAACTTAATGCCAAAAATGCTAGTTTTTCCCACAACTGGCATTCAGAGCCCTGAGATCAGGTCCGAGGCCCCGTACGTCGCGTTGGCCCTCACCTGTATCCCCGTCTTTCCCTCTGCCCCCAGATCTCTCTGCCGCCGTACAGAAGTTCTCCAAATCGCTGCAGGAGTTCCAATTTGAGTGCATCGGTGACACCGAGACGGACGACGAGGTTAATGTGGGTGAGTCTTCTTCTCTAGAAGGTCACCGTCACGCCTGGGCCCCTCGCGGAATTATGACCTTTTCCTGGCATTTCCGTGAGGGAGGGTCGGCCAGCCTCGCTGACAGTGGCGAAGCTCTCACTTATTTATTACGGCTTTAGTCGTTATCCTCCAGCCATTGTGTTTTTGACGTGGCTCATCTCAGAGTGCAGGAGTCAGAGATACATGTACAGGCGCATGGACCTATGGTCGTGTGATTAGGATGTTCTGAAGTGTGTAAACACCATGTCCATCGCTCAGAAAGGAGCTCAGGGTGTCCCGCATTCCCACATAACACCCCCCACATCTCTCCCCCCAATATCACCCCATGCAAGCCACACCCTCCATGTCCTTGTATGCCTTTTTATTCTTCTATTTTCCTACAAAGACTAAGGCTTGTAGTCTGAATGACTAGTAATGACGATTCACATCGAACCCGCATCTAGTGAGCAGGGGGGGATTTCTCAATATGCGTACTGTACCGTACTCGTGTTCTCATGTACCCGTTTTACGTCCTCTTCTACTGGCAATAGACCAGTTTCAATACTCAAGAACAGAAGTACAGAGGATGGTAAAATTCCCCGAATGTCGTTCTTGCCCCACGCCAAATATCAAAGATGCGTCAGTTGCATCCTCCCCGAGCGAGACCAATCCCATGATTCATTGCGCCCCAAGTTGGGGGGCAAGTTAGCACAACCAGCCTTGCCAAGATCGCAAGTAAGGTCTTTCTGTTCTTAGTATTGAGAAACACCTGAGGTCTCCTCGCCTCGGTCCAGCAGACGTCATTCCTAGCAGCCAGGTAGTCGTCGCCATGTTTGTGCGGATTTGTGGTGTGTTTAGGTGTGTGAGCTGTGTGCCAGAGGAAGACGACCCCCCCCGCACGATGTAGGAACGAGGCTCAGCTCTACCTGTTTTTATGCTCGACTTTGCTGGTTAGCGACTCGCATAATTCCATGTGACACGTTTTTCACATTAGAGTGCCTTTAAGTTGGCTTGGTATGGACACCGTTTGGACAGTTTCAGAAGGTCTAGAGACTCTCTGATGAGGGAAATGAAATTTTGTGTGCAGTTTTGTGCTAAAGGCCTGGATCACATACGGAGCAGAAATATTGTGCCGAAATCAATTTCGACTTGATGACTTGCTCGGACCCTGGCTGGTATCCTGAAACGGGCCATGGGTGTACTTTGATGCCTAGAGTTTCCCGCGAAGACCTGCCATCCCGACCACGTCCCTGCCAGACGAGGTCACCTGACCCCCTATCGATTTTTCTGGAACTTCCTCCGGTGACATTCAGAAGCCACGGGAGTTATCTGGAAATCAATCCCCACGGCAGATTGATACAGCCATAGAAACCATTAATTGCACAACAATAGAAGGAGGGAAAGTTTGCGTTTCAAAGGTCATTCTTTGTAGAGGCGGCTGGCTTTCGGGAGGGGGCAGGCCGTGTGAGAGCCACTTTCACGGCCCATGTGATGCTTGTTCCTCACGGCTTCAGCATGGTGAATCGCTTCATGGTGAACCGAGGTCCAGCGATGTACTGCTACGTAGTGAAACCGTACAAGGCTTTGTTTATGATCGCTGGTTACCTTGGCAACAGTTTCCTTGGAAGCCATTAAAAGGGACAACAATAGGTCTGCATTTCCCAATCCGGTCCTCGGGGACCCACGGCCGGCCCACGTTTTTGCTCCCTCCCAGCTCCCCATCAGACACTACCGGGAACTGGGAGGGAGCAAAAACATGGACTGCTTTAGGTCCCCGAGGACCGGATTGGAAAGCACTGCAATAGATGATTCATCAGCTTCCCCCCCCCCGCCACCCTGCCTTGATCACACTGAGATGTTAATGTCTGGTGGCTTTTTTGGTGCGTTGCTCGAGATGATAGCATCCTGGCTGGGGACGATCGCCTTTCCTGTCATCTCTGATATAATCGGCAGCTGGTAGCCCCTCGGCGAAGGCGTGTGTCCTCAACCCGCCGCCGGGCCAGGTCTTATCGCCGAGCCGCGCGGCCCGTTATCCCAGGCGGCATCCGCGGCCGGCGCCCCATCATTCACCGTGTCATCCGCTCTGACGGGCACTCGGGCTGTTTGAGGGTAATCGCTAGGCTGCACGTGGCCGGCCGGCACCTCGGTCCCTTCCATGACATAAACCCCCTACCTCTAGTACGCACTCCAGACGACTTCATTGACATGTAACTAGGGCAAGGCGTAGAGCGAAAGGGGCCCTATTTTCCATGCTGCAGCGTGTCGTGAATCTGAACGCTTCTTGTATATCTCCTTCCAGCCCAGTCCTTCAAAGAATTCTCCCAGCTGTTAGACACCTTAGAAGAGGAGAGAAGACGGCTGGTAAGCATTCATTTCCTCCTTGTAGCCTTAAATGAGAATGTACTGCCCAGTTTGACGTGTCGGTCCCTCGCCCAAAAGCCAGGGGCCCTGTGTGGCCCCACATCTGCCACAGGCGAGGTCCCCGCAGCCGCAGCGTGGCACTGCCTGCTGCCATGGTGGTCAGCTCTGGCTCGCCACCGCTCTGGATCTGCCAGCCGCTGGCTACATTTTGGGTTCTGTCAGTCCCATTGAGGGTTCTGATGAGCTTGTTCTTGGATGATTTAGCTGTTGTCTGCTCTGGGGAAGATCTCTTTGGCTGAGATTTAAAATAAACATTGAAACCGAAAAAGGACTGAAATAATTCAGAATGATCTGAACAACGTTAATATTGTCTTTAGTACTGCTGCTATTGTCATAGGTTAGCAGAACTTTTTGGGGTTCTCCGGACCCGCAGTTGCTGCGGACTCTGCCCTTACTAATCCCTTGAGGGATTTTGGCCATGGGTGTACCACAGCTCTGTGCTCACATGGCCCAAACCAGTACATCCAGCTCCTCCTTCCAAGACCCATGTAAACCCCAGACTGGATTCTCTGCACAAGCAGGGTGCTGGACTGTGGCTCCAGTGGGTCCCCGCGAAGACCACTGCCAAACTTCCACTACGGCTTTGGTCTGACCTAAAAAATACGGACATCGTTTATTTCTCAGTTGCTCGGGTACACATAAAGATGCCCTTGGACACTTGCTGTTTTCAATCACCTCCCAGACAACATAATTCTCACTTATATTGGCCTGTCTTCCAGGCTTTAGCCCTGAAGCTCTCATTGGTCTTCTCCATTATCCCGTTAGGAGGCGACAGTAGGATGAATGAGAGTAGGTCGGCCATTAGACTCAAACCTTTTAGCCGCCAGAGACCAGGCCTCCTCGTGCCTCCGGGCCTCCGCGGGCCGCACGGCGGCTTGACTTAATCCCATCACGTAAACCGAGTCAGTTTGTTTATTTTTCTGGACCGGCCTCCAGTTGGGTGCGATTACAACGACGTGGGGAGTTAATGAAAATTACTACAGTTTATAATGATAGTGCTGTGCAGCCCATAATTTTGATAGCATTAACCCTGGGATCCCAATTAAAGGAGCCCATAATTGCACAGATTTACTTAATATCTTAAGAGCGTGTCCTGCCCCGGTGACGATCGAGGGGAGCGTTAAATAGAACGTGTAATTAGGGATCGGCGCGAGGGCCACCCACCCTGTGAGGCGTGAGGGTCCTCGGTCAGGATGGGATTCCTGACCAGGTGATGTGTCCCTGCGTGAGCATCAGTATCCGCGGGGTCGAGCAGGACACACAAAGGGCTGAGCTCTGATCATCCCTGCCACCTGACTTTCACCTCGAGATGGGTGGTGACCACAGCCATCCTGTCCTCACACCTTTGCTAAAAACACCTTAGGTGGTCACGTGATCTTCGTGAGAGCATCCGGTGTAAGGTCACCCTCCGGCAACAAGAACGTCTGGGGTGGAGCCAGTCTAACACACGGTAGTGTGAACAGAATATGAAGCATGTATTGTGTGGGCTACATCTGCATTTTTTGGGGATGGGAGGGGGGCTGGATTCTCATTTATTCGTCGATAACGGGCTGTTGTTTTCAATTGATGCACTATCGTCCTCCTCCGGAGGAGGACACTTAGGGCCGGCCTTCCATACGCAGAGGCAGGCCGCATGGTTGCAGTGAGTCAGCGGGCAGAAGACCACGCTTTGGAATGTCCCATTTTCTGTGTCTCAAGGGGAGCCCCACTCGGCGTTTCTACCTAAGTGCACTTGATACGGCCTTTACACCCCATAAATCATGCTTGCATTTGTCAGGTAACTGTGCAGGAATAACAGGCACGTAAGGCGAGTGCAGACGGTTATGAATGAGCGTGGGCGTCGTCTTGTACTGCGTGGCGTTTTCTTGAGCTCCTGCATTCCTCTGTCCTTTTATCTGAGAGCCTCAAGTCTTCTGCAGTGATTTTCAGTGCCTGTGAATCCAAGGTCAGCTCTAAATAAGACCTTGCGGTGCCATTCTTGGCAATTTTTGTGCCATAAATTTAGACTGGCTGAGAAAAAAATATCAGAAGTGTGACTTCTAGGCCTGGTTGACAAGTTCTTTCATTTGTTTTTGTCACTGAATAAAATCAGTGTATATAAAGGTGTGCTGAAATATCTTTTGGAATCTGCTTTATCTGTGCTCTAACTTTTACACTAACTTCGAATCCAATTAAGGTGCAAGTTAGAATGTAAATCAACTTGTATTTTTAACTCCACTTTCTTAATAATGTATTTTATATGTATATCTGAGTGTTTGGTTTATTATGGACATTTTGCAAAGCAGTTAGGTATAATGAAGGCCAGCAGCCTGGTTTTTCCCTGCATGTTACAGAAAGTGCACACGGCGCCCCCTAGTGTGTTGGAGAGTAATGGAGATTTTTAAGGAAGTGTCGCTTTTTTTGGTCATTGGTCAGGTCACACCCTCCTGTCTGAAGGAGAGGAAGTGAGATTTAAACAAAACAATGGACACAAGCTTGGGGGAAGTGGTGACGGGGGGGAGGGTGGTGGCTTAAGTGTTTTCTGAGGGATTTATTTGGTTATAATAATGATTCACTATTACCTGACCACATGCCATGCTGCCATTACATGCAATACAGAAAAGTAACTAAAACACAGTGTCTTGGCCTTGCCTGAACCCCTGAGACACACTGAGCAAATACCTCTCACTCCCAATCTGGCGATGATGACTGCTGACCTGTTATACAAGTGCTGGTGCACCCATTGATACTGGTCTGCAATCTGCTGTGTTAAGTGCCCCATTCTCACAGCACATTTCTCTGCCGTGTTTCACCAGATGGGCCTTTCTTCACTCCTTTATAGTGGACATTTTTTCTTCGATTTGCTGTCGTTATCTGCGACTGCGCGACTCACGCAAGTAAAATGTGTTGTGCAATATAGCGGCTTTCAAATGCAGAACTTAAAAACTGTCAAACATTGATTTCAGATACAGAATGCCGGTGACGTTTTGATCACACCCTTGGAGAAGTTCCGTAAAGAGCAGATTGATGCTGCCAAGGTAGGTCCATGCTTTTGTCTCTGTGGGTGAAAACTAGAGAATGATTTCGCATAAGTCATAAATTGCTTTTATTTGCAGTTGTCTTAGTTTTTAAAAGTATCCACGCTTCATTGAGTTTAAAGCTCAAATGGGACTGTTGTTTCAGGTTCTGAAATTGTCATTAACATCAGCAAATTACTTTACCACAAAAAACAATAATGGCATTGCTTTCCCAATTTGCAGGGAGGATTCTAGGTGAATTTAATTTCTGTAGTAAATAAATGGAGGCCAATATTCAGTATAAAACTCACTGATGAGAATCTGAAAGGAGCCATAGTAGCAATATTCTGGTTCAATCCTCCTCCTTTTTTTCAGGATTCACTTAAAAGTTTTGCCACTCTTCTAAGTGGCTGCTTTTTTAGTCCATTCTGGGGGTGGTGGAAATTTTATTTAGTGGTATTTTTCCCTGTCATACTTCAGCATGTCAGCAGTGAGTCTCTGAAGGAGAGCAAAACGGAAAGTGCAGGCTTTGTTACCCATCCATCCATGGTGTGTTGGTGATGGTGTGTTTGCCCACAAACCTCCTCCCAGTGCTGTACACTGGCGATCGCCCACCACTGGGGGGCCCCCTGCACTTCAGCTGGAGCCATGCTGTGCTGGGCCCGTACACTGGTGTACATCTCCGCGCTCACATTAAACAGCTTCTCCTAACAATGCTCCTCTGAGGATGCTGAGCATTATTCCAAGCGGAAGACCCCTTGACCACACCATAGGCGCTAAACCCCAAAAGGAATGTGGCTTTGCCAGTGGCTAAAAGGGAGGTTGGGGGGGTTTTTTGTCTTCCCTCCTCTCCCTGACTTGAGGCATCAGCCCTCAGGTCAATACGAAAAATTACCTGTCTTGTATCTGTTTTGTATTTCTTATTCTTATCTGTGAAAATGTAGGACTGCGGCTCCCTAAGCTGACGCAGTTTTACTTGATAAATTCTTCTACACCAGTTTTTAATGGTATTGACTGTCAGTTGACATTTGTGGTACCAGAGCTTAATTCTACTTTTAATTTTACCTTTGTGAGACATGGCCTTCTTAAATAAAATTCTAGTAATATAAGTATCAAAATGATTAAAGTGCTTATTTGCGATATTTTTTTAATGATATTACCAAAAATAGTTGAAGGGCTTATTTACAATGTCGGTATGTAAAATGATATCATCACTGCTATATCAAAACAGATGTCTCTGTTTTTGCGCATTAATTAGTCAGTGTTAATAGTACAGGTGTCAGGAAACTTCAGGTTCCCCTGTAACAGATGTTTGAAGCTATCGGTCCCTGAGGGTGATGTTGATCATCTGGAAAAGGATCAACACATGGAGCTGGAGCTAAAGCAGAACCAGCAGCAGTGTTTCTGTTTCCTCATCTGGCTCCAGGTTGAGGTTAGCAGTTAGCATTTAGCAGCTAGTCAGAGACCACGCCCCTAAGAATTCCCTCCTTATGCTCCCATGCTGGCTGCTCCGCCTGTGTTTTCGATGCTGCTCTGTGATAGCGCTTTCACACCGGGGCCGGCCTAAATTCTGGCCCAGTCGTTGCATTCACACCATAAATAATAGCACCGGCAATGAGGGGCCGATGTATCCAGACCGAGAGCTCTGGAGTTCTGGCCCCAAAACACTGCTGGGCCAGAGTTGGAAGCATGTGACGTCAGGGGACAGAGTTAGAGTCGTCAGAGTGGAAAGCAAAAATTTACGAAGCAATGCGGAGCAAACTGGAGAAGGCAGGGGTTACCAAAGTAACCGAGCAAGACTAACGGAGCAAAAACGAATATCATGGACTCCATGTTTGGAAACAGACCTGCTAACCAGGTCACTGGTGCATTGAACTCCGTGACCCCTTTGGAGGAATCGGATACGTTGTTATTGTTGTGTTTACTTGTAATGTGACAATGAACTTTAAATACGTTTGGTGTATGTCAGATGCCTTCCAAGAATCTGTCAAACAAAACAGCATGTCGCTAAACACTCGGTTCTCTTCTGTGTGTCGGAAGTGATTTGTGACTGTGGCTGCTTCTTTTTTAAAGATTTTTTTACAGCCAACCCATTTTTTGTAACGACACCTTAGCTAACTAATAAGTTACCATTAGAATCTGACTTCGGCGTAACAGCCAGTGATACATAATCTGCTTTGTTACAGCAATGAAAATAACACTCACATGCTATCTGGTTTGAAATGTCAGTAATTTCAATGAAATTTCCCTTCATGTATTTCATGTGCTTGTTTTAACACAGCGTAGAAAATGCTGATAGATGGGAGCATCACTTCTTATATTCATTTATTCCATGTGAAAGATTCACATATTTCTTGATTATTTGTATATTTGTAAACTAAAATTTAGCAGAATGTTTCATTCTTTTCTAGTTACATAGTAGTTCCTTCAGTGTCCCGTATTTATTTTATGTGCATTTTACCCTGATTTGACAAGAAATTACCATGCATTTTAACCTTTATATGCTAATTCGTACTTCTGTTGTGATATGAAGGTTAAAATGCATGGTAATTTCTTGTTATAGCAGTGCAAATGCACATAAGTAATGCATTTGCGCTGTTACAACAATCGACTGCTGTACTTATCACTTTTAAAGGTGAAGATAAAATGCTCAGAAATTTTGAATGAACTGTTTTGGGTTAAACCCAGGAACAATAACATTTAAAGCTAAAATATAATGTAAGTATTTGCAGTAAATTCAAAAAATCTTACATGGTCCTCCTTTTTTGTCTTCACTTCTGAAACAGCACCCCTCCCACAGCAGCATGCACGTACTGACGCCATCGTTCTACCCTTTGGGCACCAAGTGCAGTGAGAATACGAAATGGGGTTGGTGGGGCCGGTGTGAACCAGCTCCAGCTCTAGCCAGGGCTTTGTGTGAAAGAGGAATGAGTTTCTCCTGCATTCAGTATTCTGTATACGAAGATTTACGAGCTAGTAATTGGCAAATGAAGCCTCATGAACCATTTGCTGTATATTTTGACCCCACTAGATGGTGCCCTTGGTTTGTTTTGGGGCATGCTTTGAACACATTTTTGAACAGACAGCACCATCTAGTGGGGTCAGAAAATACCGCAAGTGGTTCATGAAGCTTTGGCCGTCACAAATATGCATCGTAAAAACACACCGAAAGGCCAACTGCAGCATTTTTCTGCCTGTACCACTGGCACAGCCCTGGCTGTCACTGCGATCCTGTTGTAACACCATACAGGCTAATTCATGTGAGTGCGGCGTCCGTTTGATGATTGCAAGACGGGGGAAATAAAGCCATTGTCCAAGTTTAAAATGTCACAAAGCCCCCTTTCGTCACACCTTGGTCAAAACGGAATTTTTGCAGTTTATTCACTTCTGAAGTCCCCCGAGCCGTAGGAGGCTCTTTGATAGTTCAGCGTCTTGTTATCTCACATGGCCTATACTTCTCTTTGTCCTCTGTATGGCCAGACTCAGGGTGAGATGCAGGAACTGAGAGGAAGCCAAAGGAGCCTTCTTGCTTCTCTGACTCTGCTTTTCTCCTGTCTTAGAGGTTTCCTCTGTATTTCCAAGAAAACTGCAATAACCAAAACAGGAACCTAGATTAATAACAGGGATAATGATAATATTAATAATAATTATCATCATCATCATATTTTGTCCTGTCAAAGTGACGTCGACTATACAGAGACCATGCAGATTGTGTTCCCACGGCATCTCCTGTCTTCTATCTGAGTCTTCAGGTTTCCCAAAGGTTCATTGGTGAGATGATTGAGCCCATCCACCTTGTTGATCATCCTCTTCTCCTTGTACCTTCAGCTTTTCAAAGTCCTGCCGTATTCAGCAGCGCACCAGGTCTTCTCATAATGTGCCGAAGTAAGATCGCTTCAGTCTGGTCATCTTGGCTATAAGAGAAAATTCAGGTTTCAGCAGATGATGAATCCTCTCGTTGTTATTAAATTCCACAGTATTCTTCAAAATCTTCATCAGCACCAAAGTTCAAAAGCATCAATACTCTTCCTGCCCTGATTCTCCACGGTCCTGCTTTCACATCTTTCAGGAGTCACAGAAAGTACCGTATTCTGAACAGAACTTTGTTCATAGAGATCAACTAGTACTCCAGGGCATTTTTTGCAGGTCCTTCGTCGCACCTCTACTGAGTGCCAGTCTGTGATGCCTCTCTTGACTGCTGGATCTTTTGTTGCTGATAGTCATTCATAGGAGGCAAAGGCAGCCTCTAATGTCTGTATCTTCAGCATCAGCATTAAAGTTTGCCGCCCGTCTTGTGGTAAAAACCTTTGTTTTCAAACAAGAAAGTGAATTAAGTGAGGTAGCTTAAGACATCCGGCCACATTCTGCTCTTTGTCTCTAATTGCTAACTGCCTCTGAAGGCTCCTTCTCTTCTCATCAGAGACTGTCTCTGTGTTCCCGGTAAGATGACATTTTTCTTTTTGCTGACAGCAGTAGTTTGGGTTTCGTAGTTGTGCTGTCCTGAGTCTCCCCAGGCCCTGGCCTGCTCTGTGCGAGTCAGCAGACTTTGGAGATGCATTTCATAACCTTATGGTGGAAAGAGTTGTGCCTGGATAAAGGGGACAATGGCTCCTGTTCTGTGTAATTAACGTTAAAAGGGACACAAACAAAAATGCCAATTAGGATAATTAACGAAAACATTTACCTCCCAAGGTAATTACTGTCATTTCTTCTCAGATTACTCATAATAGTTTATTTTAATCTCCTGCTGTGTGTCAAACAATGGGAATGAGGGTCGTGAGGTTAGGCTGTCCCTCAGACGCTCCTGAGTCAGATTGCTTGCGAAAGCTCAGATGTTGGATTTCAGTTGTTGGACACTTTGTTTTTTCTCTTCCTTCAGGAAGGAAAGAAGAAGTTTGACCGAGAGACTGAGAAGTACTACTCTGCTTTGGACAAGCACCTGAATTTGTCAACAAAAAAGAAAGATACGTTTTTAGAAGAGGTGAGCCTGTTTGCTGCGGTTAGCATAGATGGTGCATTGAAGAAGAAGTGGATAATGTGAAGAACATTGTATCATGTGTTTGCTGTTCCAATGACCAGCTTTCCCTTCTTCCCAGGCAGACGTGCAGATCGATAAGGAGAGGCAGGCATTTTATGATGCATCTCTCGAATATGTCTTCAAAATCCAAGAAGTCCAGGAGAAGAAGAAATTTGAGTTTGTGGAGCCGGTAAGTTCCCCACGTTCACCACCAAACTGACGTAGGGAAGCCATCACAGCCAACGCGCGGTCACCCGCTGACATCGCGCAGAAATTCCCCGGCCCAGCTTAAAGACACAGGAGGACTTCCTTGTGCATCATTCACGGATCCCTGTGCTGTTAATTCGCTGCTGTCAAATAGGGCTCATTCCCCATCACGCACAGAGGAAGTGAAACACCTCTATGTGTCCAGCAAAAACAAGATGAAATACTTCATGTAACTGAAAGGACTCGTCTTAAAGGGGAGTAGTTATAGGAATTGTTGTTCTCTGATGTCCAGAGGACTGGCACTAAAGTTCTTTGTTTCAGAAATGGTTTCGCTAGTGTTTCCATGTCTGCGTGTGTTTGTGTTTTTGTAAGCATTACATTGTGGGGACCGGATTTCCTTACAACGTGATAAAAGCCATTTTTTTGGTCCCCACAAGCATAACCTCAATTTTAGAAAAATCTGTGACTACAATCAAAAAACTAAAAATGCCAAAAATCTTGTATTTTGCTTGATTACTTATGGTTAAGGTTACGGCTGGGTAGGGGCTAAGGTTGCCATAGTGAGGTTAGAGTTATGCTCATAAAAATGAATGGAGAGGCCCCATAATGATAGGAATATATGAAGAGTGTGTGTGTGTGTGTGTGTGTGTGTGTGTGTGTGTGTGCGCAAGGTCTCTGAGGATTTGAAACTTCCTGATGTTTTTGTTACTTAAAAGCTAAGAGGCTTTCATTTCCCTCCCCTCCGTGACGGGACTCCGCTCGACACCCCCGTGACCCCCCCCCCCCCCCCCCCCCCCCCCGCCCCCCGCCACCCCCCCAGCCCCGCCCGCCCCCCCCCCATGCCCCCCGCCTGCCCTCGACTCG
>JAODKE010000038.1:5934106-5944158 GCA_026779605.1 Mormyrus hasselquistii
TTTTGTTATTTAAAAGCTAAGGGGCTTTCATTTCCCCCCCCCCCGGGACCGGACCCCCCTCCACCCCCCGATGCCCCCCCCCCCCCCCCCCTCCGATGAGCCCCCGATCAGCTCAGCTAATGCTGTCCACTGCTCATACTGGACTCCCCTCCTCCTAAGTGGCGCTCATCTTGCCGTCTCTCTCCTTTCTCCCTCTGCAGTTGCTGGCCTTCCTCCAGGGCCTCTTTAACTTCTACCATGAAGGCTATGAGCTTGTCCATGAGTTTGAGCCGTACAAGCAGCAGCTGCTGTTCAACTTGCAGAACGTAAGAATCTCCTTCGCAGCCTCATGGGGAGGAAAGTGAAACGGGGAAAATCCACACGGTTTTTCCTGTGAGGTGAAGCGTGTTGTGTACCAGCATGCGAGGGAAAAGGTCACGCCTCAGTTTGACGACCTGTCCGTGCACTTAGGAGGACTCCAGCTTTATTATTTGACCTTTGACCTCTGATCTTGTGTTACACAAATCACTAGGTTTCCATCCAGCTGTGCAGTTCTGTAGAATGCAATTGGGGGGGGTGTTGGAAATTAAACACACTGTTGGGTGTTAAACACGCCTTTGTGAGCTGCCGCAGTCCAAGTCTGGAGAGAGACTCCGAGTCCGTTTGTGGGTTAGCCGCGGGATGTCCCACAGAATGCTAACGGGATAGCAGATGATGGAGCGTGCTGTTTGCCGTCAAGTCGTGCTGCGCTCTGAACCGTGCAGGAATTGAGGCGGCCGCGGCCCGCTCACCCTGGCACGGTAACCAGACGCCCCCTGCCGTGGCGGGCCCCTCTGCTGGAACCAAACGCCGTGCAATGTGTGCATCTCTGCTCGGTACGCCTCCTGATCTGTTTGCTGGTCTTTGTGTGCTGAAGACAAGAAATAACTTTGAGAGCACAAAAGAAGAGATGGAGAAGCTGATGAGGAGGATGAGGAGCGTCAACCACGACTACAAACCCCCGGGGCAGTTCAGCATTGAGGGCTTCCTGTACTTGCAGGAGAAACGTGAGTATCTTACGTGGCTTCATTTCAGCTTCTGCACTGAAGAACAAGGACCCGGCTCTGTCCTGATCTGTTCTGCTCAGGAGTGAAGCACTCAAGCAGCCTTCAAATCGTCTAGATAACCGTTTCGCAACCTGGTCCTCGGAGGCCCCAAGACAGTCCACGTTTTTGCTCCCTACTGAGAGCGGAGAGGGAGCGGAAATGTGGACCAGCTTGGGCAAAACTGGCCTAGATGTTTTGTGAGTCTGGCCCCTCTTGGCAGCGGTTCCATGTTTTTCCTGAATGCGTGTCAACAAAGTAGTACCTTTTCTCCTGGGAAGATGCCAGGCAGCCTTCTCCCTGCTGGCTGCTGCTGATCTCCTGCAGCCCGTTGTCATGCCGTGTGAGGGATGGGCTGCACTTCCAAGCTCAGTGTCTGACCACCCTGCAGGTCCCTGGGGGTTCACCTGGAGCCGGCACTATTGCACCTACGACAAGGAGAGCAAGACGTTCACCGTGGCCAGCTCAGAGAGCAGGACCCCCGTTTGGCAGGTGAAGGGGGTGCAGGAGAATCTGAGAGCATCTCTCATGGTTTGTTAGTCCACATGCCAATAGGAAGGGTTTAGCTTTGGAATAGAACAAAGTGCCTTTATTGTCATTGTAACAAGTTACAGCGAAACTCAAATGTTTGTGATTCCATGAAGATTCTTTGAAGTATATTTGAATATTAAGGGAAAGAATATTTGGCTGAATATATAAACAAAAAAGAATTTTCCCAAAGAATTTTAAGTATGGAAATGATCTGAATGCATAGCTACTGATTTTAACGAATGTCTCACTCATTTACCACGTATGACAGTATTAATTAAAAGACTGATCGTATTAACTAAAGTGATTCGGTGAAGCTTGTTCGGCTGCTAATGTTCTCCCCATCGTGCTGTGTGTAACTGTGTTCCTACGTGTTTTTGTTGAGTTCCCGTTTTCCCTCTTTAGAATCCTCCAGTCACAGCTACACCTGAGTTATTCAAGCTGAAGTCTTGCATCCGGCGGAGAACGGATTCCATCGACAAGCGCTTCTGTTTTGATATCGAGGTGGTGGAAAGGTCTGTGCTGGTTCGTGATAATGACGGGGGAGGCCTTGTCTCAGCGGCAGTGGCCCGTAAAGAAACCGGCTTGTTCACATGCCTGCAGATCGGGGACGGTCACATGGCCGTGGGACTCGTGCCGGAAGCTCAGGACTCACGTTTAATATCACTTTTTCTCCCTTTCTGTTGTCTTCTGCAAATGACATTGGACAACTAAAATGTTCACTTGCCCAAAAATAAAAAAAAAAAAACAATAAAAAACTGAGCTTTATAGGAAAAGGTCACTTTGGATAAATCATCAACCGAGAAGTCTAGAATGATCAATCACATAATAATAATTATGATTTTTATATTTGTTGTTGGTGTTATTAATATAAGGGGAAACATCTCTTTGGGTAATTCATCAATGAATCAGTGTACAATGATAAGAATAATAATGATTATTCAGTCTCCTTCTGGACCACGCAGCATCACACTCCTCCGTGTACCGGCAGGCACACCGCCATCACCCTTCAGGCCCTGTCAGAGTCGAACAGGAGGCTGTGGATGGAGGCCATGGATGGGAAGGAGCCAGTAAGGACGGTAGGCCTCTTTATTTATTTGTGCATCTTTTGTGCCCCCTGGTGGCCAAACTGTGGCCTGCATCTTTTAGAAGGATGGAAAATATTTAATATTTAATAATAATTTGATGCATAGATTTTTAAACAAGACCTTTTTATGTCATATTACTATTACTGGATTATGTTTTACACACACAGGTAACTTCAAAGTTAGACTTTAATAACATTTGTATTTTGAATCTGTCAATCTGTGAACTATGGATAGAAAATTGTATACATTATGTGTTGCAGATTGATATTGGGGTAAGTGCAGCTCATTGTCATCATAATGCATGAAAGAACATGTAACTAACACCCTGCTAACAAAATTGCATTTCTGGGAGTGTCATCTCTAAAACGCCCCTCACACAACGGTGTGTGTATCAACCTTTGTGTTTGTGTTTTCACAAACATCCTGTATGGAATGGAATAAAAATCTCTCTAATACAAGTGTTTGCCTCGCTGCAGGCAGAGTGATGTCATGTGGGGGTGGATGAGAGGAAGGGGGGTTTTATTTGGAAACGGGCTCAGCAGAGTGGTGGGGAGGGACAAAGAGAACAAAGGAAGGAAAACAGGTATTTTGGAAAGGGTTTGATGGCTGTACCCCCCCCCCCCAAATGAGTGAATGAACCCTAACTGCACCCACCTCAACTCCCACCGCCTGCTTCATTGGGGTTTAACAGGTATGAGGTACAGACAAAGGTCTAATGATATTTTTTTTCTTTTTAGATATACACCCTTCCGGCCCTGTTCAGTAATAACGAGGAAAGTGAGTGTCACTGGGTATCGTTTTAGTTTAATGACCCCCGTAGTCCTGGGAGGGGTGACCGACACTCCCTGTGTATGCTTTAATGACACTGGTGTCCCCGTTCTCCGCAGCGCTGTTAAACGAGACTGGCTTTAACTTCGTAAAGAAGAGCATCGCTTTGGTCGAAGAGAGGGGTCAGTCTTTGAAAATTTGAAAAATCTTACTTTCCAAGTGCTACGTGAGATTACGTTTCAAAGAAACTCTGTTCGTTAAATGTGAACAACGAAACCAACGTCACGAAAGGTGGTATAGTCTGACATTTGTGAAGCACAGGTCGCTCTCCATGTTTCTTCTGCATTACTTTAATGTTCGCTGAAACCTTCACTGTTTTTCACTGTCTCAATGTTACCATCCACCGCCCGAAACCAATCGCGGTGAAATGAACGTTCCTTGTACGTTCCTTCTCCAGAAAGTGTGCCTGGTTCCAGCTCGGCTCTGAAGAGACCTGAAATGCAGTAAAATCAATTGTTTGTGTTCCACGCCCAGGCCTTAACGCGGTGGGGCTCTATCGGACCGAAGGCGTCAGCTCCAGAGTCCAGAGGCTGATATCGACGGTGTTTGGTAAGAGAGGGCAGGCCTGCTGCCTTGCTGCCCCGGAGCATCGTCCTGTGTCACATCAGCTGGCGTCATTCTGAATGGATTAACCCGCCATGAGGTCACAGCACCATAAACATTGTAACCTGCATTTTTCCTCGCAGCGCCTAAGGCTTCCCCAGACATGGATTTGGATCCATGCGTCTGGGACAACAAGACTATCTCTAGTGGTCTGAAGCGCTACCTCAGGTGAGCCGCCGACGCCCGGTTATGTCCTGTGCTGACTATCCGTGTTTTTGAAGCCGTAAATGGTATACTAGCTGAACTGTATGATTGAGAGGCCCGCTCCCGTGCGGGTGAGAGGTCTGCTTCCAAAGCAGATGAGAGACCTTCCCCTATGCGAATGAAAGGCCTGCTCCAATGTGAGAGGTCTGCCCCTGTGCGAGTGTGAGACCTGCTCCCAAAACAAGTGAGAGGTCTGCCCCCATGAGAGTGAGAGGCCTGCCCCCGTGTGAGTCAGAGGCTTATTCCTGAAGCGAGTCAGAGGCCTACCCCTGTCTGAGTGAGAGATCTACCCCTGAAGCAAGTTAGAGGCCTGCTCTTGAACCAAGTGAGAGGACTGCTCCCGTGTGAGTTAGAGGCCTGTTCTCATCCCAGTGTCCCTGTTTGACTGTCTTTCTCCAGATGTCTCAGTGAGCCCCTTATGACGTACAAGCTACACAAGGATTTCATCTTGGCTGTCAGTAAGTGATCTGATCCTTTCAGCCTTAGCGTATATCAGCTGTGACGTGATTTACTCTCTGCCATTTTGGGCATCATTATTTCTGGAGTCCTTGGCTCAACTTTTCTTGACACTTCCAAACATTTGGCCCCTTGATGAACTGGGTACATGTGACATTTTCCCTCACAGAGTCAGACGATTTGGACTACAGGGTCACCACAGTGCAAGCCCTGGTTCAAAAGCTGCCAGAGAAAAACATGGAGATGCTGGGCCTTCTGATTGGACACCTGGTCAGGTATGCCGCCTCCAGCAGTCATCGTGATCTTCTCCAGAAAACGGGAATAGTCACAGTTTGTCAAAATCGAGATAAGCTGTGGCTGCACTGTGAGCCGTCTCTCGCCAATTTCCAGGGTCTCCGCCCAGAGCCGGGTAAACCTAATGACCGTGCCCAACCTGGGTGTGGTCTTTGGGCCAACACTAATGCGGTCCCACGAGGAGACGGTGGCGGCCACGATGAACATCAAGTTCCAGAACCTTGTGGTGGAAATTCTGATTGAAAACTATGAGAAGGCAAGTCTGAAGATCCATTTCTCCTTACTTCACATGCTTTAGCAGAGGGCAGTGGATGACCATCTGCACCTGGCTGACAACGTGTGCTGTTTCGTAATGAATCTCCAGCGAATGCCAGCGCGATGCGGCAGTCCCACAGCAAGCGCGTTTATGCTCCCGCTGAGCTTTTAATTTCTAAGCCTTGATTGAATTCGTCGCACAGGCTGAATTGAATGTGTTTTCTTTTGTGTTAAACTGAGAGGGAAAAACACTCCAAATGCATTAGCGACAGCAGTTTGTGCCGATTTTATGGTTCGCTAGTCTTTATGAAAACCCACCGGTGATCACAGCTCCTTCGGCATGAGCTACACAGCACGCAGACGTTTTGCTTCAAATCATTCATGACAAGTGGTCAGATGACGTAAACGGCCGTTTGTGATGTGAAATGGTAGCTCAGAGTGGAGACGGCTCCCTCAGATGTAGGTTTTCATTTGCGCTTCCTGAAGGCTCTTGGCGGTGGCGATGGATGATAACTGGCTAAAAGCTGGTCTTCCTTATTGCCCACCCCAGATCTTCTTAAAGGCTCAGGACCAGGAAGAGGCCCGCGTCCTGCTCCAGCCTCGGCCCAGCTTCCTGCGGAGTCGTGGCATGCGGCTCTCCACGGGCGCCAAGAAACACAGGAGCAGAAGCCTGGTGTCGTGGCCGGCCAGTACTGAGGGTGAGACATGCACTTCGCGGTGGCCTGTCCCTCCGCCTGTGCCATGCTGGCGGCGTCTTGACCGTCATCTCACTGTCACTGTCATCTTGGTGTCCGTTTGTCCAGCCTGGTGCGTGTCTACGGTCAGCTGATCCCCATCTCCCTGCTTTGGCTTCCAGGTGATTCCAGTGGTAACCCTCTCAGCTGGATGCGCAGACTCTCCACGTATCCCCTAGAGTATGACCATTCGTCCTTTCAACACCCTACTGCTGAGATGTCCCACCAGAACAGCCATAAGGATCCTGAGAGCTATGGCCGCACCTGCAGTCTCAGGAGTACAGTGGATGGACTAGTGTTCGAAGATTTGTCCACAAAATCGCGACCCGTCAACGCGCCGCAAAGTCTGGGAGAACTCAAATACGTGGATCCAAACGACCTGTTCTTCCCGTGCCAGAAACCATGGTCTGATGCCAAAGGTATAATTAGCATTTACCTTCAATTATACCGTTGTTGCATTGCTAGCCATGGAGATCAGTGCCTTTTGTCTAAAATAATGTGCTAAATCTTCACACGTGTTCATCACTATATCTAGATGTTTCTAGAAATCCCTTTAGAGTCAAACTCATGCCGTTAATGGCCAAACCTGCACGAGACACGTGTCCGAATCTGTTGTGACTGGCTGTCACTTAATAACGCAGATAATGAAGATTCACACTGATTGAGGATGACTGGAGGATTTACAAGAATTTAGAGCTGGGGTGGGCAGCCCTGATGCTGGAGTGTCGGTGACCAGCAGGTCTTCTGTCCAACCTGGTCTCTGATGAACTGAGAGTGATACATCAGCATCAGATAGTCACTCATCAGGTGGGATGGAAAACCTGCGGGATTCTGGCTCTCCGGGATCAGGGTTGTCAATCGCTGATTTAGAGCCTTGCATCTGAATTTGCTCTTTCAGGCACCGTGTGATTCATCTGATGTGTGTTTGCTCTGTTTCAGGACATGAGGGATTCAGCTTTGCCCAGTGGGATGGTCCAGACACGCAACCCCATCACCATCTTCATCCCAAACGGACATCCCACGGGCAGCTGGACTCGCTGGAAAATGGCTCCCAGCTTTTAGACCCACAGTAGGGAACATGGTGTACATCATTCTCTGCCTCATCCTCCGCTGGCTGTACGACGGCCCGAAATTAACGGTGTGAAACACCAGAACCAGAACTCTGATAGCGGTTAGCATTAGTACTCATACCCGGCGTCCAATGTTGTTATTTTCATATCAAAAAAAGGACGCAGCTCCCACGGTAACGGCTCCTCTTCGGCGGCGGAATGCTCTGGGGCGCATCTGTCGCCCTCGCGGTCCATGGGACAGCTGTTAGCGATCAGAGGCTGCCCCAAATTACAGCCGCTCCCAAAGTGCACTTCTGATTTACTGCGTCTCCGTCAGGCACAGTTAGTCACTAACGGCGACGAGGTTGATGTGACCCAGGGGGCGTGGCTTATGCAGCAGATAACATTTCCCTTATCCCCCCTCCCCTTAAAGCTCTGTTTTCTGTTTAACTTTTTTATTTGACACAGACATCCAAAGTAACTTGTTATATTTGTTCACCTGACTCAGTACTCATAGAGAATAATTTTACCCCTGGGCAGAACTGTGTACTGACCCATACCTCCCTTGTCACGGAGCTCCTGGATCTCCTTAAACTCAGAAGTGGTTTCCTTGGCTACCCCAATAAAGGAAATAGCTGGATGGGTGTTTTAACAGAAGGAATGGAGTTTGTGCCTCATCCAAAAAGCCCACATTTTATAACCGAGACGGGTCTGACATCTGTGAAACATTTACCCCCGATTTGGGGAAAGGTGAATCCTTCGCCTTGCGGCGGAAGTGACGGAGGGGAGGGGGGGGGGGGGTGCATTATATGCTGTTTTTTTTCGAAGGCACACTCGTTAGCGCAAGGATTCCCAGAAACGCTCTTACTTTCAGAAGGCCGTTTCCGGAAAGTCGTGCCCCCAGCGAGGGGCATCATTTTCTGACATGTATAATTCCTTTTTGACTGATGAGTCCCCATTAAAAGCAAATTCGTTGTTCTTCAATCATTTATGTGTACATATAACTTGATTTTTTTTTATGGTGCAGAAGTTGGCACAGTTTCCTCACACACCTCTGGAGTCCAGGGTTTGAATCTCCACCCTGGTTCATGTGTGGAGTTTGCATTTTCTCAGGCTCCTGGTTTCCAGTCCCCCCCCCAGTCCAAAAACACGCAATGGTGAATAGGATTTGCCAAATCGCCCGCTGTTGTGAATGTGAGTGCCCTGCTCGCCCGCTTTTGTGAATGTGAGTGCCCTGCTCTAGGCTGCCATGGGCTCCATGGGCTTTTTGTAAGTAATTTATCAGGACCTTTATGTGGATGATTTGGGGGTTCTGTTTTTGTGAGATATCCCCGAAATCGTGTTCCACCACGGGCATTTGACGGACACCCCTGGCTGGCTGAGAATAACGCCTCTAAAAGCCCGGAGCGGATCTCTGGCCCCCACATTTTGTAGAGGAGCGTGATTTCTACAGAAAGATGCTTAAAAACACAATCGACCTAAACACCCAGACAGATGGTTCTGTCAGCTTCAACCCGCACAGCATTCCGACGCCGGATCGCTGTGTCGTCTTTGTGGTTTGGCTGTTCCTTTAAGGCATTCTTCCCTGGAATGTTCTTTCCTGATTCATTACCACCAAATAGATGAGCTGGTCCTCCACCAGGGCGTCCTCCAGGTCACGGTGACCTCCCAACAGGGAGGTTCCAATTCCCGCTCTCTGTTCCAGCGCAGAGGCATCGCCGGAGATGGGGGCGGGTAAACCCCCCCGAAGCCGCCGGCTCGCTCCGGCGAGTTTAACATCCTTTGGAGAACGACGCTGTTGCGGAATCTCAGGCGGTTCTGTCCGGCCCCTGACGTTCCTTTCTTGTTACTCGGCGACTCGCTATCGCTCTATATCTGCATGGAACATGCTGACCTTCGGAGACGTGTTCACGCACATTACTGCTCGTATTGTATCCGTCAAATGGTCTGGGGCGGCAGCGGCGCCACATGATGGATAAACCCCCACACCGTCCGGCGGCCTTCCTCTAAGACCTCGTAAGACCTCGAGTCCACGGCGTTATGGTCGGCATGGTAACAGTGTTCCTTTTCTACAGTGTATGTTGCTAATTGCAGAGCACAAATGACGTGTACGGTCACTGCTTATCAAACAAGCGCTTTTCCCTGTATCTCTTCCCAAAACACAGCAGCTCTGGGTTTCCCCGGTTTGGTTTTGATGACCGTGAGGACGCTGGACCAACACTCGCTTCATTAAGGGCTCATTTAGAGAATAAATTGAACAAAAAGCCATGAATGATGTCACGTTGTGCCATGACATTCTGAGATCTACTTCTCACCAACCTCTGTTATAAACGCTGCTGTGACACAGAAATCCACCAATTAAATGCGGAACACAAACCGAACTAAGGTGCAAAAATTCTGGATAAAACAAGGAAATGAGATGAAATCAATATTTTTGCCGATTAGAAACATACATGTATTCGTTATCCATATTTAGGGACTTAGCTTATGTGAATGGAATGTGAAATGTGAAAATTAACAGAGCAAAACAACTGTAAGGCTAAAGCCAGACTGAAGCATGAGAATGCAGTATGACCTTGACTACTGATTCCGGAATAATACTCCCTAGTAAATCCATCCAAAGCTGGAATGATATAATAATACACATCGCAGGAAAATAATGAGCGGAAATACAGTTTTATTTAACCCATTCTGTAGTAAATAAATATGCAAGAGGTACAGATAATAGTCAGCCGACACCGTGATTATTTTCTTAAAGGAGTCAAAGCACAACCCTTTTAGGAATATATTAAAACTGTAGAAAACATCTTAATCCAAAACAGTCCATAAACGTAATTTACAGGACACTTTTAAGAGCTGAGAAACATCACAGTAATATTACAAACAGCTGTTTATAATATGATTTTGGAGCAAAATGTTGCATTTTAGCGAAAAGACAACAGGCCATAAGGT
>JAODKE010000038.1:5958508-5969621 GCA_026779605.1 Mormyrus hasselquistii
GAGAAAAAATAAATTGTGAAAGGAATGTTTTTTAAAGGACGTAAATGTGTCAGATCTTGCAGCTAGACTTTTAATTTTTCCCAAACAAATTGCACCACCTGTCACAGACAGTGCAGGGCTGAGTGAATAGACTGATGGCTTGGAGACCTGAGGTGATTTGGCAAGAATGGTGCAGTGGGCCAGGGGCGCCCTCTGTCCGCAGCGCGCAGCAGTGCAGCAGCAGCCACCTCTCCGGAATTCCGATAGCCATTTTGCACACTCTTCACGCGCGAAGGAAAACACCGGCACAGAGCCGTGTGAAGCCCGATATCAACGTGCGTGTCTCTAACTTGTCGCTAGGGGGCGCAGACTGCTTAGAAGGCTGACTTAATACCTTGGCGCACAACAGCTGTTTTGTGGGCTGCACTTAATCCTCTCCAAAATCCATTTAAACAGAACATATTAAGGACATACCAAAAAGGGGGATTGGTCAATGTACAGTTAGATTACTGAATTCAGAAGTGTATTTTGCATCTGAGATAGCTACACATGACCGGGTTTAGCTGCATTTCCCTCGGTTGACACAAAGCCAATGAGCCGTATTACACTCACATGTGAAATGGCCGTCAGCTCCTGGCCATGGGTGAATTCTTCAGCTACATTTCTTCACAGCGAAGCTTGTTGTGCATGATAATGGCCACTTGCTTTATTTTCCAGCTTGGGCAACACTTACACAGAAAGAGAGGGAAAAGCATATGGTTCAGGTCCAGAAAGTAGAAATCCAGACCAGGATATTGTTTCAGCCAACCAGCTGAGTACTCTGTCACTGTGACTCTTTATGCTCAACTGGTTGGTTGAAACAAAATCTTGGTCTGGATTTGTACTTTCTGGACCTGAAATGCCCACCTCTGCTTCTTGGAGATTTGCTGACAGACTCCTGGGTCCAGATCCAGCAGGTCTAAATGAGCATTCAGAGAGCCTTCCTGCAGGTAGCTGGAGAAGGCGTAACGGGTTGGTGACCTTCATGAGGTCATTTATTTTTTATTGCTTTATTGCAAAATGAGGGGTGGAGTGAGGCTCAGTGGGACTGGAGCCTGTACCTGCGATTGGAAGGTCAATGGTTCAAATCCCAGGGTCGGAAGAGTGATTGTAACGTTTGGCCTCTGAGTACAACTCTTAACCCACAGTTGCTTCAGGGACTGTCTGGCTGTGTTCCTCAAAGTGGATAAAAATCTCAGCTAAATAATTAAGTGCAAATTGACATAAATCTGAAATGATGGAAATAAAGTCTCCTTGGCATTCATATTCGACAGCCTGCTGCTTTAGTCTTTCTCCAAGACAATGTCCCCGGGTAACAGAGGACCTGCTGGACGCTGTTCAGAGACAGCAGTGGGTATTCTTACAATGTCTGCGAATATGAGAAGAATCAGTCTGCCAGCTACGCTCTTGTGCGTGTCGCAGCTTGCGAGTGCGTCTCAGGCACCAAGCTGGAAGCCGTTTGGAGGTCGTCTCTCCCCCCCGCTCGCCCCCACTCCCCACTTTGCCCTGGAGCGTTACTCCGCTTGGCTGGCTAAAAATACCATAATACCCACTGAACATGTGTCCTGTACAGCGCAAGGCGTGCATTCGCTGCTGAGCTCACATGCCTCGACAAACACAGGATATAATTATTTATGCTCATTTTCGTTGTAGGAGGAAAGACGTACATGGAATCGTAACCGATACGGGCGTGACTCAGCAGCAGACAGCGAGACCTGCACCCTGAGCATGTCCACCAAGCTCCAGGTCTTCAGGCGACACTGTCCAGGCCGTGTGGAAGCCCTTCACTTATCTCCACAAATCAGGCATGATGCATTTACTGTAACCCTAACCCTAACCCTAACCTAGCAAGGCCCTCTCCTCATCTGCTGCGTTTAGGCCGCCCGGTCCAGTGTGTCATGCAACACAAACAATTGACCGGGTCCCGCTTCTCAGTACGTTGTTTGTTCATGTCTTATGTAAGGTAAACATTTGACTTCCCTTCCAGAGAATGTCTTCTCTGTTTTCGACTGAGTGCTTGTATATGAGTTTATATAGCAGAGAACAAAGGACCCAGTAGAGATATGATCAGTCTTTTTGCCATGGGATTCAAACCAGCAACCTTCCAGACACAAGCAGAGATCCTTAACCCACCAGAACGACAAAGCACCCCATCTGTGGTCTTAGATTTATTATATGCTGCACACTTCTGTCCTACTGCTACTATCGTTTGCACTTTTGCACTTTTATTTACTATTTATTGCCGTCTTGCTGCTAAAATACAAATGATGAATACTGTATCTGCAGCAACACTATTTATTGAAATATCAATTTCATGGGCAGCACGGTTACTAACTGTCGCCTGCACCATATGCTGTCTTGTCCTGTGAATTGCACTTGTGTCCTGTGTTGTTTCTGTCCTTTTTCATGCATCTTGGTTCTGGAGGAACATTGTTTTGTTTCACTGTTTACTGTGTACATGCCTGAAACGACAAATAAAACTACTTGACTTGGTGATATTACTGTGAAAATCTACTAAGCTAATAAAATATATCTCACGCAAAGCCATCGTATACTTCAATATGCATGGAGTTCCAGATGCCAGGCATCATGCAACGCTATCCTGCCTGGGAGAGACTGGTCCTGTGTCCCCCCCCCCCCCGCAGTGTGGGGCTGGTCCAACTGGCCCCTGCCTTTCTCCCAGGCTGGAGTGCTGTGGCAGCTGTTCTGTTAGATTGCACCTTGGCCTGAGGCAGAAGCAGTGGTTCATCATGTCCTACTTGAACTTCCACGGGGTGGGGGATGCTTGGGTGTGGGTGTTGTGGTGGGTGGATATCAATTCTAATCATGCCCCAAGCCATATTTTTCAAGTTTCAAGTTTGGTGTTATAAAAGTAGTGTTTTCCAGCCCGGACCTTGGGGACCTGCAGACGGTCCGTGTTTTTGCTCCCTCTCCACTGCCGGAGCAAACATGTGGGGTATTCGGCAGGGAGCTGGGAGGGAGCAAAAACATGGACCGGCTGTAGGTCCCCAAGGACCGGGTTGGGAAACACTGGTCTGTGTGTTTACATCTTTATACAATCTGCAGAGTGCGATTGGCTTCCCATCCGGGTCGCCCCTGTCTCTGCCCTACATTCCCTGGGATACGGTCCAGTCCTGGAGGCAAATGGACAGATGAATATTATGCAGCTACTGTCACCATGCTTAATTACATAGGATATCTATATTTGCTTTTTCCTTAAATGGGTCAAATGCACGCATTTGTTCATTTACGGGTGGAATACCAGAGTAATTCATAACGGATCAATGGTTATTCATTCAGATGTTAATTGGACCAGAAAGACACGCATGCAAATGCTAATTCTGCTCATTATTGATGCTGCATAATAATAAAACACTGTATTCAACGGCTGCTCGGTAAGCTACGTTACTGCAGTTGAACAATGACTAACTGAGATGTTTTAAAGACTCAGAGGACTCCGGTCGAATGTGTAAGCTCGTCTCTCATTGGCTGAGGCAAAGTAAGCCAAGGTGACGGCCAATGAGCGTGGGAGACTGCAGCCACCACTGTCCCACTTTGTTTTACCTACGAGTTTGTCAATCTTGATCTACAAGATATACTGGTACCTACTAGATCTGTCACTATCATGCTGAGCATTGGTCACAGTCATCTCATCTCAGGGATGTGTGGCAGCACCTCATTCAAGCCCGGTGGGACTTCCTTTGGCATTTTGCCGGAGGCTTCTGTCGTTAGGCTTCCGACAGAAACCTGCAGTAGTGGTTTTGCGGTCGGGCTTCACTGCTCACGCTGAGAGATGTGTCAACTCCTAGTCTACGAATCACACACTGTATTTTCACTTCCTGTCGGTTTTAACTGCCAGTGGGATTTTTCTCTTATTTCAAATGGGCAGCATCATCCCAAACTGAGCTTGATGGGCCGAATGGTCTCCTCGCATTTGTAAATTTCTTATGTTGTTATGTTCATCCACGGGGGACCAGACACTGACTTATTTAGCAAGAAAACCCAAAGAGGTGGGGGCTGGCTTATTTATCCACCTGATGCTTGAGTGACTTACAGCAGAGGAAAGTGTTACAATGTTTATATCTGCTCCCTGGGGTCAGGGGTGCTGCTTTAAGATAATTTCTCCAAAAATTATTATTGATAGCTACACAAGTGCTTTGGTTGAATCATTCTGCACCCTGAGCTCAAAACAGCTTCAATTTAGGATTGAAACAAACAACCTTCTCATTGCTAGCAGGAATGTGCTACTCAGTAAGGTCTCCGTGGTTGACGATTCCCCAGTTCAGGCGTTTCCCGAGCCGTGCGTCTACCGCGTTGTCCTTCCAAGGAGCCTCTTTTACATCGGCGTGCCCTAACTTGTGCTGGGAGGCCAAAGTGTGTCTTAGGAATCCGGCAGCTGGTTGAGAACCACACCAGGAAAACAGGTTCCCAGTACGGCCCGTCAGCAGCACCTTCCTTTGTCTTCATTCATATCTGAAACTCGTTCAATAGGCTCCGTGCGCTGTGCACAATCGATTGATAAGCACAGAGAATCACAATTAATGCGTCAATACCCCTACCTCTGTTGACGTCATGATGGCATGAAATTTCGAATTAAGTATTTGTTTTATGTAGATTAGAGATATACGAATATAAATTAAATGCAGACTGCGCTCCCCATGTGCATGTGTGCTAAAATACCCCAGTAGGAACTCGCAAGATAATGTACGCTAACCAACTTACTCGCGCAATATAGGCCTATTTGTGCAGTAACAGCCTAGTAATGTTCACTGTCTAATACTACGACTGGCGTGTGTTTGGGTGATCACTGACGGCTCCAGTGCGTGGTTTTGTGTAGTTTTAAGAAGTAGTTGTTTTGTAGTAGCTGTGTCTGGGTGGGCCTTCCTCCATGGGCTTTTCATTTTACCAAGGTGGCTTGATGTGTGTCACGATGTAATTAAAGCATTTAAAAATATTTAATTGGGATGACGAATCAATGAGTGTTGCCGCGTTTTAGGATTTAGCTGGAAAGAGAGAGAGAGAGAGAGAGAGAGAGAAAGTGAAACGGCCGCAACGCGCTTTGCGGGTTTAAGGGGCCGACGCACAGCCCCTAGCCTCCATCCAGAAAGGCTGGTTCTTCACAAAATGATTTTTCAATAGAAGGAAGAGCGGAATTTACATAACAATTATGGGAACCTGCATGGGAGTAATTTTCAGAAGCGCCATAATGAAGAAACAACGTTTTGTCTTCAGTGTTTATGAGTTCATTAGAATCTGGGACATCAAATCCAAAGTGTAAACCATGTATTTATTTATCACGTAATTTATATAACATAAAGTAAACAATATTTTATTCGTATACAATTCGTATATCGAATTGTACATCGTCATTTCATATAAATATACAACACACATAATCTCTTTATAATTATATAGGCCTAAAAAGAGAAAGCACATTTTAAAGTCATCTCATGGTTGCAGTAAAGTCAGCGTAAGCTGAAATCATAATAGATTAGCATAAGGACGCTAGCCAGCAGTAAAGGGCGAGTTGGAGATCAGTCGGCTTGTGTGACATGTTGCTCACGTTGATAACGTCCCCGCAATAGGAAAGTAAAAAAAAAAAAAAAACACGCACACAAAAGCAATGATATGACTTTAACTGGCCCCCACCCCCCTCCAAACTCCTCCTTTCTCTGAGTCAAGGATCACATGAGTAATAAAGTTTGGTGTCCCAGTCAAAGTTGAGGACGGAGTTACCCAGGCGGAGCGCGGCTCGGTGCGGGGCGCTGTGATTTGCAATGTGTGCTGCGGTGATTTTTCCCGGCTGAGGAGCTCTCTCTGCCCCCAAAAGCTGAAGTACTAAATGATAAAAAATAATAAAAGCTCGCATACAGCTTGCAGTGTTTGTTTCTTCACTGGGGGAGAAGTTTCAGATTAACCGAGAGGGGGACATACTATACGCCGGGGCCGGACCGTAGCCTGGGCAGAGAGGCTCCACCAAACTTTTAATCACTTTTCTCCAGGATCCCGGAGCAGGAGGAGCCCCTTAGGAGAAATTTCTCACGTCTTGGCGTCGCCATTAGCTTTTTTATTGATTTAATCCAGTAACTGGGGCCCCTCCGAAGTTTTTTTTGCTTGTTTTTCGCACTTTTTCCCTAGTTATTTGTAAGCTTACTTGCGTCCCCCGTGTAAGTATGGATCCGAGCCAGCACAACCCTCCGGCGGGCCACCAGATCGTGCACGTCCGGGGCGACTCCGAGACGGACCTGGAGGCGCTTTTTAACGCCGTGATGAACCCGAAAAACGCCGTGGTGCCGCAGTCGGTGCCCATGAGGATGAGGAAACTCCCCGACTCCTTCTTCAAGCCTCCCGAGCCCAAGTCGCACTCCAGACAGGTACGATCGTTTCACCCACCCTGCGTCTTCTTCCTAAAAGTCATAAAAAAGCCGCCCCGCGTTTGCATATTTGGGGAACATTGTGCTTTTCCATGGAAAGTATAAGGAGAATTTCTAGACGCCACAGGAAACGTCGAGGGGGGGGCAGTGTTGGAGTGGGAGCAGGGAGTAACTTTTCCTGGGCTGAGGAGGCTCATGGACTCCATGGGGAGCAGAGGGGGGTTGGATTGGGGCAGGAAGCCCATCGGCTGCTGTCCGTCACGCCGGGCAGATTGCGGGCCCGATCGCGGTACTCCGTGCTCTTTCTGCCCGGTTATTTGCGGTAAAGGTCACGGGCTTGCATGTGTAAAAAGCTCGGCAAAGCCGTGTAATTCTGCCTGCTGCTTCACACACATCCATCCATTTCTGCCGAGGTTTTCCTTCATCCTAAACCTAAAGATACCCCGTCCTGGGTTATTGTGGACGCCCTTTTGGCTGCAGCGGACCATGCAGAGTCCGCGCTGGCCTCGCGTCCCCAAGCTGGGGCGCTTTTCTGTGTTTGCTTTGCAAATACACCTTCCTTGCTGGCGAGCAGCCAGTTAAAACAGAAGCATTGGCACTGTCGGTCGGGTACGGTTTGTGAATAAAGTCTGGCCACCAGGGTTCTGCCGGAGGTGTGACCAAAACAGATTTTGTAGTGGAACAGGATCTTCCTCGTCGGTGATTTAAAGTAAATGCTGGGGTTTCCCCGTGGTGCCTGTTTTTTAAGGATCAGAGTGGGAATGCCTTGCCCTCAAGTGGCAGCCAGTCATGTTATCAGGTAACCTGTAGTCGTGTCAGTTGTGCAGTAGTACTACTGTTTTTTTTTTTTTGAGTGTAGTTTTATTATTAAATGCGAACCTGGGCTCTCCTTTTGAAGGGTTAATGTTTGTTTACTGCTCTGGATGAAAGCATGACTGTGTGTTAAATGCTGGTAACAGACCTCTGTGTCACCCCTCTCCGCTTCCCCTGGCATCTGCCCCCCCCCAGGCAAGTACAGATGCAGGCACTGCTGGCTCGCTCCCTCCCCAGCACGTCAGGGCCCACTCCTCACCAGCCTCCCTCCAGCTCGGCACGGTCTCTCCCGGCTCATTGGCCGGTCTGGCACCGCCGGGGGCCGCTCCGCAGCACCTCCGCCAATCGTCCTTCGAGATCCCCGATGACGTGCCCCTCCCCCCAGGCTGGGAGATGGCCAAGACCTCCTCCGGACAGAGATACTTTCTCAAGTAAGCACCGGGCCTGCTCCCCTCAGCTCCGCCGCTCTCGTTCGATTCTCCACGTGCCTTCGTCCGGTACAGTGGTTCCCCAAGATGAAAATCAAAATTCTTCTTCCCTGTCAGTCAGAATAAGTACCTGAAGCACCGCATGTAATTTGTGTCTGTGAAAGTGCAATGGACTAATTGCCACGATGTTGTATCAGTAATTACTGGGAAATGCTGCTGCTTTTCCATGTTTAAAATGGCTGCTTCCTGTCAGGCCTCTGTGCAGAGACACCCCTTGAAGGGCTGCTGGCAGCTTGCTGCTGAATCTCTGCAGGCCCGGGGTACCTGTGGGCTGTTGTTTAGCCAGTTGCCACCTTGAGGCTTGTGGAGATGCGCTGGAATGTCTGAAGGCACTGAGTCAGGGCTGAACAGTCTGCTTCATTCCTGCTTTATTTACCAATTTATTTATTCAGTCTGGAACTGACATCCTGCTGTGCAAATCCAGCGCAAATGGAGAACCCGACCCGAAGAGTTCTCTAGCTAACTGGATTACACTAAAAGCAGTATTTTTAGTGCCAGTCTCCGCTCTGCTGCTTTTGCCATCCCATCTGCTGCCCAGACCCGAGCTGTTGGTTTCAGAAGAGATCGCTCCTCTCTGTCAAGTTCCTTTGCGTACGTCTGTGGGAATGAATAAGTAGGTGGCACTGAGAGGACTCCTGCATCGTTTTGGGTTCCGCCACTTGGACTGGAACGTGGCAGACATACTGGAAATATTCATGCTTTGCATTTATAAACAGGCTGCAGTGAATAACCTTGTTTGTTCAGATGTTACTGAAGTTATTTAATGTAAGTTCTTAAGATATCCTCCGACTTCCGATAGCCAGCCGAAATCATTGTTCTGTGATTTCTGGCCAGCTCTCCCCCCCCCCCCCCCCAAAAAAAACCCCCACCTCTATCGCTCTGAGACACACACAGACGGCAGGTTGGTGTGCTTGGTGTCTTAATCTTGGGCTCAGGTTTCTGCCCAGACAATGGTGTACTGTAGGGAGCTGGAGGCTGTCGTGAACACTAGCGTCTGGCAAACTCATCTGTCCACTGGATGAGCAATCGGCTACTCTCCCTCCTCGCTGCGGCTTCAAAATCAGCTCGAGAGATAGCCTTGGAGGTGGGCGGCGTGCTGAAATGGGACTCTGTCATGGTGCCGTGCAGTGAGACGGCCTGCCGGGAAGGAATGACCTCACCATAGACCAACTCAAGCTTCCTGATGAGTCCTATTCGTGCCTCTTTTGTCCGACGTTATTTTTAGATTTCTTAGTGGGTGTCTGCTGGAAAGTCAGCAGGAGGGATAAATTTGACCGTCCTCGTTTGTTGTTGACCGCCCGGCTACGCGAACGCCGTTTGTTTACCGAAACGGGAAAGTTCTGGAGCAGTCAGGACTTGTGGCAGGAAGCGAGACGTCTGCAGGAGTAACTACGTCACTCAGTAGTTCTGGCTGCAGCTCCAGAAAACACAATGTTCTCCTCAGAGAGGCGGGGAAGGAAAGCCGGCCTGTTCTGAAATCGGTGATTCTCCCACCAATTTGGGCCGCCGGTCTGCAATTGGATGAAGATAGATATGATTACCCTTGCGAAAAAAAAAAGCCTCGAAACACAGATGTGTTTGAAACGCAACATCTGCAGAACATCTGTTGCTTTCGGGGGTTGGCCCTGCTGAATTGGGAGTGTGGGGGAGGGGCGAGGGCGGGGTAAACAAACCCGAGCTCGGCCGCTGAGAAGGACCACCGCAAACGTTTGCAGCCTCTGCAGCTGTGTGCAGTTCTGCATAATGAGGCGGCTTAACCTTGGAAGCTCCACATGCAAGATCTTAGCGGAAGATTTTGAAGTTAAATCAAACCAAATTAAATTCCTGCAGTTAAGTAAAAAATGGAGGGGGAAAATGTGCAGGTCTTGTTGTGATGATTCTCATCTTCCAGTCTTCTCCCTTTGGCTATGGATTCTTGGGTGGGGTCGCCTTCAGTAAACAGTGTAGCCTAGGAATCTCCCCGCTCTCCTGTTTGGGTGTCCCCTCCTGTGCCTTGCTTGAGTAGCGTTTGATCTTCGCCTGCTCTGCCTTAAGTGGTCGAATGCACAGACCAGGGTGGGGAGTCCATCCGTTGCCCTGTAGCCAGTTCCCTCCCCCTTTGCTCTTTGTTTGTGGAGGGGGGGGGGGTGTTTCTCTTTCTTCTTGCTGACCTGAGTCATGCCTGTGGTCAACTTTCCCACAGGGCACCCTGCTCATTCATCGACAGCTTCCTGATTCTTTGTTTGGGAATCTAGATAATTTCCTCTGTGTTCTTGGGCTGATTTAAACTTACTTGTGCGGTTGCGATATCCTGGGTGTTTATTCTCATCTTATGGTTTCTACTCCATCGACCAAACTACATTTCCGTGGCCTGCCAAGTTAATCTTAACTCTGCGTATCCTGCACACGCACTAGGGCTAAGTTCGGGGTGCTGCTTGGCCTAGTTGCATGACCCCTAAGCATTTTAAGACAAGAGACCTAGTGTTGTTGCCCAGGTTTGCCGTCGCTACAAACTGCCAGACGGTTGTCCTTCACACTGGTTCGCTGCTGAAATGTTTTGAACCGTCCTTATGAGTAGACCGCCGATGTAACATCGACAGCATCCGCTAAGAGACCAAATGAGGTGCGATGCTGCCGCTGCTTTTGCGTGATTCATAAGCACGTCTCCGCTTATTGCTTTCCATTAAACGTTAGCGTGGCTCTACACTGCTTAAGAGTGGGTTAAGGTCAAACTGCCCTGCGAATGCAGTAAAGTTCATGCTAGTTTGAGGTTTCCCTGAGACCACCCACACCCTTCCTGGAAGTTCACCAAGCAATGGTGGTGGTTATGTGGACTTTGACGGCTTCTCCAGAAGGAGGGGGAGGGTCCCTGCAGACACTGTCTTGCAGTCCTGAGTAACTGTGTGCCCACATATAGGGGCTGGTTTTGTAACATGGACGCTGTAGGACTGTGTGAGGCACCGCTTTGGGCTTGCATATGTTGGTTAAACATTTGTGTGTGTGCAGCCTTTGCTCAGACAAGCCTCTTCCTGTTGAAATCCCGCCTGTCGGCTTGGTACACTGAGAGAGTAGGGTTAGGCACGACCTTCTGTTTACTGAAGTATGGATGCAGAAGCTGCACTCGACGTCAATGCCCCTGCTGTCGTCAATGAGCTCTACTGTGCACTGCAGTGTTCAGTCCGTGCATTTTGCTGTGTTTATGCTTGTATTCCAGTATTATTTGGTGATGTGGAAGGATATTGGGCTTTTGGTAACAACTTTTAGGCCAGCTGGTCGTAGTTAACGTATTTCTCTATTTTGTGCATTTTAAAGCTGTTTCTCTCAAGAATAGAGAATGACTTGGGCTTGTATATATGTTTTCTTCCTGATAAATGGAGATTTGTATTCCCTAGTTAAAGCAGCCTGCAAAGTGTGTGTGTGTGTGTGTGTGTGTGTGTGTGT
>JAODKE010000038.1:5987048-5997657 GCA_026779605.1 Mormyrus hasselquistii
CTGCAGGCCTATGAACAGTGTAGATACTTCACCCAAAAAATAAAATTCTGCCATTTATGCATGTGTGAATAAATATCAAAAAAATCGATGTGTCCATTGAGAATCGATTTTGAATCGACTACATTTTAAAAAATGATATATCGAAAAATTATTTTATTGGTTACAAGTTATTAACTAGTGGAAACCACATATTGATGCAGTCTGTCTGGGTGAAATTGATCAGTATTAGTTCAAATTACTGTGCAAATTAAATTACTGAACTGTGTATAATTCAAATACACTAATACAGTACACTAGTATGCATAATATCCAATTATATTTATACAGCGCATTTCCACAATGTTATAGTCTCAAAGCACTTATTGCAATTTTGCTTTAAGTCTATATTTGTCATTGACAGAAAATGCCTTTTTTCCTGTAATGTTTTCTGTGCACGCAGCATTAGTCTCAGGTAGGTAGATAGAAGCAGACGGGTTAAAGCAGTAAAAAAAAAAAAAAATACTGTAGTTTTATTTTTTTACTTATGTCGTCATGTTTAAAAACACCCAAATTGAACACTGTAAGCAGATTACTTGATTAAAGAATTCGCTTAAACAGTATTCATATGAGAATGATTTCCCAAGCTTTTTGATCTGTGTAAGCGGTTGATCAGTATAACCATGACCATTTACCGGCTTCCGCAAAGAAAAAATAGTTCCCCTAATGTCAGCGAATATTATTAACGGAATAACTTTGGAAATGGAAACCATGCCGCAGGTCTAATGAAACAAAATGTGGCACTCGAGTGGCGAAGAGATCATGAGGCAAACAGTAAAGTTAATTTGTTACAAACCGGTAAACAGCGAATGAGAATAAACTCATTCACAGACAGGGAGCCTTTACGGAGATATAAAAACCTAAAATCCGAAACGGATCAAAATAAATCCAACAAAACGAAATACATATGAACCTTTGCTCCGTGTTGGAGAAGAGACAAATATGATGGGTTTAGATACACCTGTAAAGCCGCCGAAAGATACCACTGTTGTGAAATGTGCGAGGGCGGTTATATCCTAACAGAAAGTTTCTTGTCCTAGCAGTTGTTTCGGTCGGAATTAAGTGTTGTAATGAATTTATTAACAGCCTCCAAAGTCAAAATTCTGAAGTGAATCTAACGTACTTCAGCAAATAAACTTCTTTTACTAAATGGAATTTGGCTGGGTAGTGCGTTTTCCACCTAAACGTCTGACGACCTACACTTACAGCCACTTCTGCCTTAGTGTTTTCAGGAAGTGCAGAGCAGTGCAACACTGGGCGCTTTTCTACCGTACGAAGTACGGTACTTTCGCTTTCCCATTGACTTCCGGTCGAGTACCAGTACCGAAAGTGCCAAACCACTGGGGTACTACTTCGGTACTTTGGGGTGGGACTTGCAAACATAATTGCTGTCGATTGGTTATGCAAATAGCTTGCCGCTGATACACAGAATACAACCGCCATCTTTTGAAACACACAGCGAACAGCGAGAAACGAAATAGAAAGCAGTAGAAACAAGAATATTAAAAAAGTAAAAATGAAGGATGGACAAACGAGGAAACACAGGCTTTAATATGGTCGGATGAACAGATCCAGCGGGATTTTGATGGCACGACTCGAAGTATTTGCAGTAATAGAAAGCCGATTGGAAGACATTGGGCACACACGAAACAAACACCGAACAATGCCGCTTGAAAATCAAAAAAGGACTACAAGAAAATGAAGGATCATAATAACAATCCAGCGAGAGAAATACCGCGCCGCGCTTTGTGATGATGTCAGTCAGGGGCGGTCACTGATGACGTCATTTGGTGCCGGTACTAGTTTTTACACCAGTAGAAAACCGACACAAAAGAAGTACCATACTTTTGGTACTTTATGAAAGTACCGAAAGTACAGTACCTGGTGTGGTGGAAAAGTGCCCACTGAGTACACTGCTTTGTAAGCTACTGTATGGTTGGTAGGGGAAAAGATTCTGTTTTATTCTGTTTCATGAAAGGGATAGCTTACCCAAACATGAAAGAAAATTTTGTTACCTTTTGCTTTCTAGACACACTAGCTCTGACGTTAACATCAGTGGACGGAATTGCTTTCATGTCTGCTGATTTGTGGAAATTATACACGTATCTTATCCTGTCCAGATGCTGAACTTTCCTAGATAAAACTAATCCTGTCCAAATAGGGCTTTATTTGCAGAATCATCATTTGGGTAATGAAATATAAGGTTGGCGTCTCCACTGTGTGTGTGTGTGTGTGTGTGTGTGTGTGTGTCCCTGCATCATTGTGGGGTTTCCTCTGTACCCACCCAGTCCAAAAAATATGCTGAGACTAATTGGAGTTACCAAGATACTCATAGGTGTGTGTGTGTGTGTGTGCCCTGTGACGGGTCGGTGCCCCATCCCGGGTTGTTCCTTGTCTTGCTCCAGACGCCCTTAAACCTGAATAGGGTTAGTGTTGTCAGAAAATGGATAGATGGGATATGTCGATGCAATTTAGATATTTGCCCAGTAGAGAGCAGCATTCAGCAGTGCAAAAACTAATTTGAAGCTTCACACAGCACTTGATGACATCAGAGCTCTAGAATGTGAATATGGATGAGGGGTGCGTTTCCCACGGGGGGGGGGAGCAGGCTGAGGGGAAGAGGATGCATTTTCTAGCTTACAGACAAACGGCCTCTCAGTTAAATGTATCTGCTGGGAAAATGTTCCTCCCGCAGCAGAGGAGTGCTTAAACGCGTGGCCCTTCTGGGAACAGACTGCAGCTCTGCATCACACTGGAACCCTGTCCAAGGCTGAAGCAGCCGGACTGGGCCTGCGCTCAGAGGAAAGGTCTTACAGCTGTTAAAAGCAGACCAAGGTTCTGTCCATCAGTAATGAAAAACTGACATGTAAACATTAGCAATGTCAGCAGCCATAGCACCTGCAGTTCAGACTAGGTTATCCATCTAAAGCTATGCAGGTTTGGGCCTGGCCAGTACTTGTATGGGAGACCAACTACAAAAGCTGGGTTGCTGCTGAAAGAGGTGTTGGTGTGGCCAACAGGAGGCGCCCATCCTGTGGTCTGTGTGGATCCCAATGCCCCAGAGCAGTGACGGGGACACTGTGCTGTAAAAATGGTGCTGTCCTTCGGATGACATGTAAAAGTTCCCGAGGACCTGACTCTCTCAGCTCATAAAAGATCCCTGGGCCCCTTTCCCAGTAGGGGTGGTATCCTGATGTCCCGGCTAAAGCTACCCACTGTGACCCTGTCAAACGCGGCCTCCTAATCATCCCCTCTGTCTAACTGCTGAATTCTCTGCTGCCCCTTCACCACCTTAGCCACTGTGTAAGATATAGCTTACGCTAATAGCTGCTGTTGCATCACCCAGGTGAGGGCTACACAGTGGTGGTTGTTGAAGTGGCTCCCTATTGCCTCTGTGAAGCACTTTGGGTGTGTTGAAAAGGGCTATATAAATGCAACTAAAATTCATTCATACTACACTGCATACAGTCAAGCTATGTGTACAACATAGTCTAGTCATGCTCTGAGTCTGATTTAAACCTCAGACCAAATTTGGACGTATAGGTCAATTTGTGTAAAACCAACATCAAGGGAATCCTATTTACATTTTATATTGTGTCTGCAGGTATCAGGTAGCTTGAACAGAATCAGTTGACATCAAACCCCTACCAGCTATCCACTGACTATTGTAGACTTAACGATTTACACATTTATGCAACACAGCATTTTCTTCTTCTACAGGAAACGCAGCTCTATTGAGTGCATACCCTAAAACTCCAAATAAGGATCACACTATCACATGCAGCGTACTCATTCTGACCCTGAACGTCTGCGTCGTGACCCCTAAGGTTCGAGAGCCTCCTCCTTTGTGCCCCCTTAGATACACAGAACCGCCAGGGCTGGAAATGCCAAAAACTGTATCTCAAAGAATGCAATGCTTTAACAAAGAGCGATCAGGAGATGGGAGGCATTGAGTATCGCGTGGCGGTGGTGCTGAGCAGCGGGATAGAGGAGCGTACCATCAGCCAACCACACAGAGTGACCTCTAGTGGCCTCCTGGAGGATATTGCACTCTAACTAGGTCATTGAACCTTACTCTGATCTCATAAATCCTAACCAGAGAGAGTGAGAGAGAGAGAGTCCCTGCCGATTGCTCCATTACCTGCCCACAGCCACAGCAGCCAGTACTGAGTCACACTCACCGCGATTAATCATGACGGCCTTTAGCTCTTCCCGTCTGCTGCTGGCTGCTTTACCTCCCGCCATGTGTGGCGCCCCCCCCCCCCCCCACCACCCCCTAGAATGAGCGCTTCTAGTGAAGGGTACTGAGGCCTCGCGCTAGATTCTCACACCGCGGCTCGTCCAATCGGCAGCCGGGACATTGTCCCAAGGGAAGGCTCTGGCATTCCGACTTGGCAAGAGGGTTCCTTTCCCAGGGAAGGAGCACTGTGTTCACAGCGGCGAGGAACAACTCGCCACCCTCACCTCACGGCACGGGGGCTGCAAGGAGACCGTCTTAAAATTCAAACGTGTTCAGACGACTGATTCGATGTCACTGCATTTATAGATATTTTACACTTAGACTTTACTTAGCAGAACCAAAGCGATGTATAATTGAGAGAGCAGGGTCAGACGGTCCCTTGAGCAATTGGGGTTAAGGGCCCGACGGTGACATCACTCTGCCGACCCCAGGATTTGAACCAGCAACCTTCTGATCACAGGTACAACATCCAAACCCGCTGGGCACCAGTGGAAAAAACGTCACACTGGCCTAATGGGAAGATACTTTCTTTGTTCAAGGATTTGTAGCCTGACCAGATGTCAAAACTGTAGAACACTTCAGCCCTCTTGTCTTTGGGTGTACAACACAGTTTATTATTAACTAAGCTTTGACCACAGCTGTGGGGCACGCAGACCCTGAAGGTATCAAACTGAACAAGGCCCTCCTTCCTGTTCCACTGGGATTGTGCTACTATGTGTTAACTTCAAACTACTTTGTTTTGCTAAGGAAAGGCACCAAAGACCTGGTGTGGTGTTGGAGATAGATCCATGCTGTCAGTTTCGATCCTCCTGCCTCCCACATAGGGGTGTCGACATGCATCTTTTTGCATTCGTCATCGGAGGCTTTTTGCCAATGTGAACCAAGCACTAATGCGGCTCTATATCTTAAACAAAACCTCAAATTAGGGACGTCCCATTCTGAGCCGATCCCTGCATTTTTAATTTGACCGTAATTGGTTTCGAGTGCAAACCTTAGTGCAGTCCTTTGTTAAGTAGCTGTGGCTGAAATGTCTGCAGTGTCTGCAGTGTGGACACACATTTTAAATTGAAAAAAATGAAAGCAGTCCAACTGCCACCTTTAATGTCTGCAAGGTGCACATTTCGCAAGGCAGTAGCAACAGACCTGCGATCCATCCTGCCGATTTGATACGGCACCTAAAAAATAAACACTTTGCGGAATACCGTGAGGCTAACAGGAAACGGCTGCAGTGAAGCAACACGCACAGGAGGACCCATTAAAAAATGAAACTTTTCATGCTTAAATTAAGCTGCTACACCACTTGAGACTGCTTTGCTCTATGTTGTATTTGTTGTTTTCCTATAATGTTGCACTAAGTGTACCAATTAAGTGTACTTTGTTTGTGTGTGTGTGTGTGTGTGTGTGTATGTATAAATAACCCATTGAGAGACAGTTCTGATGAATGTATATTGAATTGATGTTAATAACTTCAGTGTACTTGAAGCCTGCACTGTGGAACTGCATTATGCAAGCGGAACCTCGGTTCTTGAACTTAATCTGCTCCAGAAGGCTGTTCAACATCTTTAGTCGAAAACCGAATAAATAAAAAATAAAAAAAATCGTAAATTGGATTAATCCGTTCCAGACCACCAAATGACTATTTAAACTGCCTATTTAAACCTGTATAAATACATTCCTAATGCTAAAACCATAAATGAAAACTTTAAAACATGAAATAGATGAAAATTTAACAGCACTTTTCCTGTACTGTGAAGAGCTAAAGGGGTACAATTACGGCCTTTTTAAGCTCTAGCGTGGTTCTCACGATTTGCTGCTATCACGTGTGGTTCTCACGATTTGCTGCTATGACTACCCTTCTTAGGACCACGCCAGACAGGTTTCAGCGAGTCAGGGTTGGTTGGCTGAGAACCAAAACCAATACGTTTGACAACAGAGGCATTTTTTTTAACAATATGGTCGAGAACGGAATCGTGTGAGATGTGAGACGTCCAAGAACCGAGGATCTCTGTATAAGTATCAGATAATGACTCGGTTTCGGCAGACACAATATTAAATGACTCGGATCAGTATCGGGGCCGGAATCCCTACGTCATATTGGCGGAAATGCACCCAAATGAGCCGGATCATCCTGCCTGTGAGGGCAGAGCAGCGACCGCGAGGCCATGACAGGGCTTTTCCACGGCCTGCTCTCTGCTAGCTGAGGGTCCCCAATTAGCAAGCTCTGCCGTGAGAATCCATCTCGCAGCAGCTCCGGAAAGCTTCCAGAGGAAATACATATTAAAGGGGCTCTCGTCTGGGTGAAACCGGAGTCCAGGCAGGGACTCTCAGCTGTGTCAATCAGAGGCAGGGACACTGCTCTCAGGATGCCAGCCAATCAGTCGCATTTTGGACAAGACGATGAATAAAATGTTGTTAAATATATAGTCAGCTTGATAAATTAAACCTCAATGATTTCATTGTAACGCCTCCTCATGGGGTTGTAAAGTAAACCGCCCTGACACGTATGCAAGAAATATACATTTTCTTTAACGAAGCACGGTCAGACAGTCTCTGGAGCAATTTGGAGCAATAGCAGACTGGTGACCTTCTGATCACAGACACAGTGTTCTAATACACTGAGCTAGGGATGAGGTAGCTGCAGGATTATAGGGAGGGAGGAGAATGTGAGGCCTCTCCCTACCTGTCTCTGCTGGTCCGGCTGAAGATGGAGCCCTGCGGTCCTCTTCTGAGCCAGGCACGGCGGCACTGGGATGGGTAAGTGCTGGTTCCGGAAGTGTCCTGGAGGGTTCTGGGTCCGGGTGGCCATAGCGTGCTGCTGCTTCCTCTGGGGGGAGGCCATCATGGAGCCCCGCACGCTGGCAGAGTCTGACCTATTACAGTCCTTAAAGGTCAGACCTCCATGTCTGCTGAACTCAACCAGGCTCTCATTCAGAGGTGCCAAGGGAGGGCCCTGGGTCCTGCTCCCCGGTTGGCACCCGGCAGCCGGGCCCAGTGTCGTTGACAGCTCAGGTGGCCAACAGAGCGCCCCCTGCTGGCGGACATGCGACATGGCGGGCACCTGATTGGCCGCCATCTGCTTCAGTTGCTCTGCATGGGACACCTGCAGCCAGGCTGCCAGGCTCCTGGATGCTCCTGAAGAGCCTTGGCCGTCCTGGCTGGAGTCGGCGATTATCGGGGCACCGCGAAGTGTAGAGGAGCTAGCCGCCATGGGGAAATCCGGCCCAGGACAGTCCCCAGGGTCCTGCACATAGCCCGGCGAGTACTCAGCCTTAATGACCTTCTGCATGGGAGGACACGGCTCACCCACAGCCAGGGAACCTGCTCCATCTAGATCCAGGCTGAAGGAGTCATCCTGCTTGAGAATCTTCTCAAAGTCCGGGTCACTCAACGGGGGCACGGATTTGGTGAGCTCATCAAAGAGTTCCTGCAGGTCGGGGTCGATCTGACCACCACATTCGTCCTTGAAGCCGAAGACCACTCCTCCTCCTCCGCCAACGGCTTTACTGCATGAATGAACCTCTTCCGGCTCCTTCTTCATCTCCTTAAGGGTCAAGCTGAAGAGGTCCTGGCACTCTCCCACACCCTGGGAGGTCCCGTCGCTGTCCTTCCTGCTCATAGAGTGACCCATCAGGTGGTTTCCGGATGTGGCCTGCTCATTGCCAAAGACATACCCGGTGTCCCCCAGAGCATTTCCATCCACGCAAAGACGCTTGTAGACGGAGCTTAGAACCTCCCCAGAGATCCTGCTCAGTTTGGGGTTGTATTCCGGAGGATGTCCTTCTATCTTTCTCCTCAAGGTCCCATGAAGCTGCAAAAATGAGTTTGAGTAAGACATACAGGCTAGAGAGAATCTTAAAGTACAACAAGCAAAATACAAGAATTTAGAATATCAGTGGCCATTGTTGACACACCACAACAAAATGTGTCCTCTGCATTCAACTCATAAGAACATAAGAAATGTACAAAGGAGAGGAGGCCATTCGGCCCATCAAGCTCGCTTGGGGAGAACTTAACTAATAGCTCAGGGTTATTAAAATCTTATCTAGCTCTGATTTAAAGGAACCCAGGGTTTTAGATTACGCTACATTAGCAGGAGGACTATTCCATACTCTGACTACATGCGGTGTAAAGAAGTGTTTCCTCAATTTCTTTTTAAAATTGTTCTACTGTTAATTTTCACTTATGGCCACAAGTACCAGTATTTAAACTAATATTGAAATAGCCACTTGGCTGAACAGCATCCAGACCTGTTAGAACCTTATATGCCTGGATCATGTGCCCCCTTGAACAGTTTCAGCTCAGCTAACCAGGAATCATTCTCTTAGCCCTCCGTCGCACCTTTTCCAAGGCAGCAATGTCTTCTTAATAATATGTGACATCGTGACATAACAGGGGGCAGGTAATTCATCTTGCTAAGGGCACTTCACTGATAACTTGCCGGGGGGGGGGGGGGGGATTTGAACCAGCAACCTTTCAACTACAAATGCACTTCCTTAAGCATTAGGCCACTTAACCCAGCAAAGCACAGATCTCACAAAAAACACACAGAGCCCAGAGACGGTTAAGCGGCAGACAGGAGGAAGCTCAGCTTTACCCTGTCACTGGGATAAACAGCAGCAGGTGGTATAGAGGGCAGTACAGCTACACCTCATTTTTACTGCGGCACTGAGCCTGGGAGGTGTGCATTAAATATTCACACATGTGAGTGAAGCGCTCACAGACAAAACCACATTACCACTGAAACAAGAAAGATTGTAGGACTTTTTTAAAGCTTGGGGAGAGGGTGTCATTTATACAGCGGAGTTAACCTTATTTACCAATGATATGTTTAGAGTCAGCGAATGACAGGGGAGGAGACATTCCACAGGCCAATCAGCTTTCAGCTGGGGCCTGTGGCCCCACCCCTGTACATAGCTGTCTGCATATTACCTGCAGGTTCATGTGGGGACCTGGAGTCCTGAATTACCATCAGGCACCATCATTTACATCCAGCATCAGTGTTACAGTGTTCTGCAGCAGTGCCGCTCTCCTCTGCGCTATCTGGCTTTTTTCAGTGACATTTCAGTGTCTTTGTTCTTTCAGCTGGTTTTATGCTAATTGCCATCACACAGCTCAGCTTCCAGTATACCCTCTCTGAAGACGGCCAGACCCAGGAATAACACCACTATCGAGTTACCTAGCAATCGCTGATCAGAGCTGAGAATTTATGTGGACCAGGTAGCAGGACGAGCGAGAAAGCTTTGAGAGGAGAAACAGGGTGGGTTAATTCAGAGGGCAACGGATACATGAAACCCTGAAGATGGTTCTGAGGAGGCTAGCGTCTGAAAGAAAGGGCTTCACACACAACCCCTAATGGCCAGTGATGGAGAAGGTATTCATAAAGTAATCCATTACAGACAGAGGTGGAAAGTTCAGGTCCAAAAAGTAGAAATCCAGACCAAGGTTTTATTTCAACCTCCCGTTCGTGACATTACAGGGGTGGTTTTGTTACTGTGCACAGCTGGGTCATCCTGGGGCAGAGGTTGTACCCAGAGGGTAAGGGAAGGGCGCACAGTCAGAGCGGAAAGCTCAACGCTGCAAGATAATATCCTTTATACACACACATCACTCATTTATCCACAAATCCTCAGGACAGATCTCGAATAGATCAGCCACTGAAAATAGATTTTCTGATTAACATCTAATGAGCTCCGATGCCGTGCACGTTCATGAGCCTTTCTTCCTTGTTTGGACCTCCTTTCAGCATTCTGGGACTCTCCCCATTTGCCTACGGCTAAAATTCACTTCTTTTGAAAGCAAACCGTGCAGAATCCTTGGAGGGTAGTTAACACGATCTCATTGAAAACCAGTTTCAATTCTCAGGGCCAAAGTGTTCGGTTTGAACTTTCTAAATTCTTTGCTGCCTGAATTATTTGTCCTATCAGAGGACTAGGATTAAACGGCAACGACGTAGAGATGTACCTGGTGGACCTGCTGGTATCTTACAGCGTCCCTGACAGTGGAGAAACAGCGACGCTTCTCCAGCAGATACGCCTTCCGGGAGATGCAAAGGCAGTACCAGGGTCACGTGTCATTTCCACAAAACAAAAACAGCAGAAAACCAGGGGTTTGTTTACCATCTTCACTAAGATTAATCAGGAGGAGTATCACACATTGGGGATGAATCCAGGCAAGTAATTTTAATTAACAAACAACGATTGGCCATAGACCGGCCCCTGGATGGGGGGGGGGGGGGGGGGCGGCTGTGGGTGCCGTCCACCCGGGAACACTGTGTCAAACACTCGGCCCAACTTTAATTTCCTTTTGAAAGACTTTCACCTCTCCTGAAAGCTT
>JAODKE010000038.1:6001505-6012839 GCA_026779605.1 Mormyrus hasselquistii
ATTAATAATAACACTGGTAGGGGGGCCCAACCTCATATTTTGTCATAGGGCCCAAAATTGCTAGCGGCGCCCCTGCCTGTGTAATTTGAAGTGACTCCGTGAAGTAGGACAGTTCACCCAAAGTGCAGCAGCCGCATTCCGCTGCCGGGGAGATCGTGGATCAGTCAAACTGAGGCGTGACTCACAGAGCACTTCATGACGGCACAGAGATGTGGGAACATGTCAGAGCAGGACGAGCTCAGCTCCGCTCCCCTCAGGGTGCTGCAGAGAACACGGTCCCATTAAGTGGCGGAAACATGCCCTCGCTCATCGGCTCTGCCTGCGAGATCCTGCCTGTGGCTCCGTGTCGAACAACTCGAGAGCGGGGGGAGGGTATCACATGACCAGTCACCAGCTCCTTCTCAGACTCTGCGGGAACGGCTCACTTGCTATCTGCCTGAGACATAACACGGTGCGATAGAGTTCCCAGTAATATCAACAAGCAAGTCAAAACAGCAAAAGAAACCAGGTCGTAAGAGGTACGTAGGCCCGAACTGGGCCTTTCATCTCCAGATCCACCTCAACACAATGGAGAAAACGCAATAGACTTCAGGGAAAAGTGTGCGGATTCCTATAATCCTATAATCAGACAGAAGGGAGTGGCAGGGAACCAGAGCAAAACAGCCATCAGACAGTAGGGCGGCGACACTCAGTCAGACCTGCAGGCTTTCCTGGGAGGCAGCTGCCTTCCAGCGCACAGGGCCATTGAATTAAACACGGCTGCAAAGAGAAGGATGCTGAATATCTGATGTTACGGGTGAAATATTCCTGGGAATGGCAACACCGTTCACATGCAGACTTCTTAACCGGAGGTGGAAAATATATGCAGCCGAGCCTAAAAACAGAACAGGAAGGAAGGTGGGGGTGGATTGGGGGAGGGGGGTCAGGGAGGGTGGGAGTGACATGGGAATTCTCTCTCCCTCTGGTACCCTCCCTCTGTCGTACGTCACGGTCCCAGCTGGACAGGAAGGAGAGCGAATTCGAGGCTTGAACAGCACTTCGCCTGAGAAAAGAAAGCATGGGAAAGGGGGAGAGGAGAAAAGAGGAGACGAGAGAAGAAAGAGGAGGTGCAAGAGGAGAAAGAGGAGGCGCTAAAGGAGAAAGAGGAGGTGCGAGAGTGGCCGTGCCGCCCTAGGAGGAGGAGTAGGGTGATGGGAGAGCAGACTGACCCACCTTCAGGGACTCAGACGCTCTCCCCAAGTCCGAGTAGGGGAATGTCCTGTCTCGCCTTTCCTCTCCTCTCCTCTCCTCTCCTTTCCTCTCCTCTCCTTGGACTCCCAGGCAAGCCTGGTCCTGAGCCCACCCCTCTTCCCTGGAACACCGGTCAGTTTGCTGCTTGCTCTCACTCCACACACATTCCCACAGCAGAGCCTTAATTCACAGCAGCTGAAGCTGTGGGCCGCGTCAGGGGACAGCAGGCCCACAGGGACGCGTGTCATTTCCTGCTGCCAGGAACAGAACGTGGGAGTTTCAGTATCTAACTGTTGCATGCTATTACAGACATTTAGCTAATATGGCGTCCAGCCCAGGTGCCAGACCCGATATGATGAGGTCCTGCAAGGCCAACGACACGCCGCCACCGAGGGCAATGCTAGCTTGCTCACCACTGTGTTACCAATAGGACTGAGGTCTCCTTTAAGGAGCAAGACCGAGAGAGAGAAGCTGGCCTCTGGATCCATGCTCTCTTCCACAAAGAGAAGGAGCCCTCAGTTTCGGCTGCCGATGGCTACAGTTCCTCCCATATTCTCACGTCTCTGGCCAGACGGACGGACGGACGGCTGTTCATTAGGCTCGTCAAACACCATCTCCACTAGCAGAAGATGAACGAGGGAAGCGTGTGTGTCACCTAACTGCACGCTGTCGTATTAACTCAATAACGAGTCTCTGCGGTGAGAGAGGGGATGGCATCTGAAGTCACCTAGCAGACCCGAAAATAAAGTTGAGAAGATCAGCAAATGGATTGCATTTATATAGCATCAACCTGCTCACCGGGAGCAATTAGGGGTTCAGTGTCTTGCTCAAGGACACTTTGATGGGGTCAGGCGGGATCAGGGCTCGAACCTGCAACCCTCCGGTTGCCGAACAATAGCACTGCGCCACCACCACACCGCACCGAGCCGAGCAGCATTCGGGCTGTAGGGAACAGGGGGAGGTCAAACAAGCACACACTGCTCCACAGCGCCACATGGTGTTCTCGCGGTGAATTACGGAAGTATGCGCAGGTTAATAGCGAAGGTTCGCTTTAGTTCCTGCACATTTAATGAAGCATATAACATAAGGAGCTTCGGAAATCCAGTCCTTCTTCAGAAGGTTCTGGGAGAGCTTGTAAATCACGTAACACTGAATTTCTCCAGACACCTAGTAAACAGACAGGGGGCAGCAGACAAGATGACAGCATAGCCAGCGTGGGGAACAGACCGCGGGGCTGAGGAAGAAGAATTGCAGACATTCAGAGAGATGGTGTGAAACTGGGGCATGGGAACGAGGCGATCTCAGCCCAGCGTGGAGAAAAGCACCCTGAGCTCTAATGTAAACAGCGTTTGAACTCCGACCCGCCTGTGACACCTTCAACCTCACATTCCGAGCAATAGCCCGACCCCAGGACAAGGGGGCCACATGCTGTTTAAAGCTGGACGAAAGGCCCAGCCCGTTCTGTTCTGCTACAGGAGCGCAGTGACAACTAGAAAAGCCTGTTTCTGGAGGGACATTTAATTTTGCCGTAGGGTTCAAAAAAACATGCCGGCATGGTGGGAAAATGCAGCACAGGTGTTTCTCTGGACTTCTGCTTGGATGCAGAACGACATGAACTTACATTACCTGTCGACTCAAGTTCCCACGGAGCTCTCGTTTCAGGCCGAGAGGACAAACCACAGCGCTTGGCAAAAGACGCTTTAGATGCACGCTAGATCACCTCCCCCGCCCCCCGCCCTCCACCCCCCGCCTCTCTCACGCACACACACACAGGCGCACTCTCCCAGTTTACCAGGAAAAACCTGACAAACCATCTCTCCCCCTGAGAAAACACACCAAGCCTGAAAAATGCTTGTCCTTCCTCAACCCTCTGTGCACTTATTTACTCAAATATGTAAATCTTTCAGTAACGTTCAAAGACCTTTGTTTGCAGTGTGACAAGCATAAACTTTTCACCCTACTACACAATAAACCTACACAGCAGCTGGACTCTGCAAAGGTTGTAACTTGGCTTTTTAAGCCCCCAGAGAGTTACTCTGAGATCCATAATTATATAAGAGACGTGTGTCGAAAAAAATATTTTTGAGGGAACTGGACACCGGGGGATTCATGTGTTAATAATCATAGGTAAAGTTAGATATCAGACAAAAGCAAGTGCAAAGAAGAGTATCTACACTATTGACCAAACCTGTGGAAACACGCATTTCTGGCATTATGCTTTAAAAATTCCAATTAATTCCAAAGCAAGAACGAAATGGTAAAGCAGAGATACTGCATGGAACAAAGCACACAGGCAGTCCATGTTGGCATCCATTTGCAAACACAGCATCACCCGTTAAAAACAACAGATTCTGAACCCATTTTGGTTCATTCTATCTCGCAGGTTAGGAGATGTTCAGAGTTTCATGGCAACACCATCACGGGCTGCTTAAGGTGGAGCATCTGCACATTCCAGCCCAAAATTCTCTCTCTCTCTACCAGAGTACCTGCGGGTGACCCTCGCTGGGTGGTACCCCAGGCTGCTTGGTGCCACCCCCTCCTAGGCCAGACAGAACAGTGTGGGTCTTCACGGGAACATGGCGTGTGACACTGTTCAGTCCAAACAAGTGGCAGAGGTGGCTGGCATTTGCAGAGCAAATGGCACTCTGGGTGCCAGTCAGGTGCCCCCAGGACTGGGGTTAATGAAAAGAATCCTAAATTCTGGCTGTGATTAAACAGCTTTTAACATAGAGTATATTTGGATATTAGTCCTTTTCGTCCCCGATAGGATGCCTTAAGACTGCCTTTGGAAAACACCAAAATAATGTTCCTAAGGCTGTGAGTACCCGCATTTACATTTACATTTACAGCATTTGGCAGACGCCCTTAGCCAGAGCGACTTACATAAGGCCTTTATGGACTCTGAACAGTCCGTTTAGGTGTCAGACAAATTCGGGCTCAAAGGCATCACCCTACCAGCAGCTGCAAAAGCAGCACCAGCGCACAGCACAAAGTTTTAAAGTTAATAGCAAGTCAGCAGCGCTTTGCCAAAACCTACGAAGATTTGGCTGTTACAAATGACATTTTCTCTTGTGAGGGAGGGGGCGGGTAAACTCACAGGTGCATAGATGGAGGGTCATTCGTTCTGTTTAAAGGTTCTCTACCCAAAGCATAGTAATGACCACCACACTTAAATAAGGTACTTTAGCAGATTGTATGCATATGAAGGGCACTCACGGCGATCCGCGTACTGCTCCGGGGCTCCGCGCCTGCGCCGCTTTGCGGCTTCTGCTCCCCGTTCAGCCGGCCGCTGTTCTCCGCCTGCTGCTGGGCAGATGCGCGGCTCCCCTTCACCTTGCGGCTCCCCGAGCCCTGCTGCACGATGCTCAGGAGATGCAGCGTGCTTTCGTGCTCCCGGTCCGAGTTCTCAGCCTGGCCACGCTGGTAGCGGCTCTCGCAGCTGGAGTGGTGCCTCCGGCATAGAGCGATCCGGGCTCGGAGGCGCTCCACGATGGCTCCGTGCAGCCGCGGGACGAAGGCGCTGGCCGGGGGCTGCGGAGGGGCGGCATCACCCATGCTGCCGGTGGGCACAGCTCTACTACGGTGCGCGGTGAAAATACTGAATGCGCCTTAAAGCGGCAGCCTTTGCCTTAATTAATACCGATATATGAGCCGTCCTTAATATGACAGAAGGAAAGTAAACTGAATAACGAAACATAATGTCCAGCAACTCGCATGGGAACCAAATAGGCTCTGATCAAGAGATGATTAAAAATACAACTTCTCTCCGTCACCCAGATAGAAGATGGATGGAAAATTACTCCGATTAAAAAAAAAACTATATGTGAATAAGGTCTACGCTCAAAAGATACGCAAGGAGTTTTACATTAACTAGATTTACCAAACCAGCAACAGACAAAACGTTAAAGCGTAACCAAACAAATATAAATTAATGAATCGAAATTCATGAATAAAGTTGCGTTATTATAGGTAGCATTTCGTAGTGAAGGAAAAAAATCAATCTGTATGAGCATAGATCCCATAAGGGTAGCCGGAATCCCTCAGCCCTTTGGATACCCCCCCCCCCCAAACTCCCTACCACTCGCCCAAAGTCATACAGAAGCCGGCTGGATGAGAGCAGCGCCGTGCTGTGACCGTTCCGGCCCCAAGCAGTCCCCGGCCGCTCGGAGCATGGCGAGGCACAGAAGCCGAGTCCGTGCTGCTGCTGCTGCTCTCTTTGCGCTGCGAATAATAGGGCACAGTGCAGGGAAAGCGTAGCGGGCTTTCATTTCTAAACTTAACTGGTGGAAACGGAAAAGAAAAGGCAGCCAGATTGCGAGCAGGGCGCCGCCTTGCGCCTCACCGGGAGCGGCGCTCGGCAGTCCGCGCCCCGCTGCGGGGCCACTGCTCTACTCAAGCTTTACGTCTGCTTAGCGTAAAGGGGGGGGGGGGGAGACTTACGGCTGCAAATAGTTCACTGCATAGTGTTTAGCAGCATTTTAGTGTCTATGTAGAAAACAAATGTAAAAAGGTAAAGTTTCAAGTTTTATTGTCACATGTTCCGAGGAAATCAGCGACATTGTTGTGCTACGGCGGCAGGGTCGCGGACAGGTGGATAAGGGGGACAAGGAGACCAGCAACGGTGCAAATGAAGGACAGAAGAGGGTTTCAGTAAAAGACAAGACAGGACAAGACAAGACAAATACAGTAAAAAAAAAAAAAAAAAAAAAAAGGGAATTTTAGTCACCCCATATGGCACCTGATATGAACGAGTGGCAATTCATTACCGCAGAAAGGAAGAAAAGAAAAAAAAAGAAAAGAAGTGATCAAAGGCTCAAATGCAATACGTAAACAAAAGTCAAATAGCTCAGCTGGGTTTGGGTTACTGTTTAATTTACGGTCATTTACAGGTCACATTCTGTACGGTAAGAACAATATCCTTCGCGTGGTTCAACGGAAAGGAAATGCGCGAGGCTAACAGAAAAGTGGAAGGGGAAACACCAAACGTAGTGCAATAAAATGCATTAAGGAACATTAAGGGAATTTAATCCTTACAACATTAAAACGTTCAAACATTTTATGTTTATGTCATATCAGTCTAAATGCTAAGTAATAGAGATTTGTATGCCTTTACACTTTTCAGTGCATTCCTTTTCCGAAGTTTTTGCGTTTATTTTAGTTTCAGTCACTAGTGCATTCGACAGATCACTCTCAATGAAAAGACAGTTTAGCTGGATATTAGAACATCTGGACAACATTTAACATCTGGAGCTCAAATATATGAATCAATGTAAAGTTCATGCTTTTTGGCAAATGTTAAAAATCCCGCATTGTTTTGTTTTACGGTGAACAGACTTTTCTGTCATCCCAGGACTGGAAAATTCCCTGGAGGCCAGTAGGGGGCGACAGCGTTCTTCCGTTGGCATGAATCACGCCGCTGCCCTGGAATCGGAAAGTCCCATCTACTGCATAAGGGATATTGTGACTTGAGCTTGTCCATCTCGTCCAATTAGTCAAATTACAGTTATGCGAATGCCGGCAGGAGCTGTATATCACTATCAGGCTCTTCTATAACCCCCTCTTAAGGATTAAAATACGAAGCTTAATGTATTTGTACGCTGACGTGCTATAAAAACTGAATTAGGAGTGAGAAACACCGCCTTCTTCAGTACATTGAAAAGTCTGAATCGAACGTGGACTTCACATCACTTCACAGCAGTCCAGAACACAGGAGTATCCTGGGGCGTGTCCTGCACTCAGTTCCTGCAAATGCCCAGTATGGCATGAAACCAAAAGCAGCAGATTGTGTAAACACAAAAGTTAAAAAAAAAAAGTAAAAACAATTTCTCTTTACAAAGGACAAACAGAGCCCCAGGCTGAGCTTCTGCAGCTGCAGCCAGGCCTTTGAGGTACAGCATCACCGTCTCCCCAGTAACCACCAAAACACCTAAAAAGGACCACTTTGGCCAAAAGATTTCCATCATGCCTGAATCCGCCTGTTGGAAACAAACCAGTGTGTGAGTGGGGGGAGGGCTGAGCAATATTACATACTTCACCCATTTTGGTCAAAATTAAGATACTCTTTCTTATATAACAAAAAAAAATACAGTCTGCCATGTTCATTGAGATCGTTTATCATCCAAAACAAAGTTTGGTACTTACTGTCAGTGTCATGAGGTACCAGCTGGAGATGGATACAGTCATGGAGCCATTGGCCGTGTGGGGATCTGTGGAGTTGGCCTGCAGAAAAAGCTTAGCGCTAAAGGCGGCTGTGAACTTAAAAAGCCTGTATCGGCCAGAACCGTTAGTTAGTTAGTTACCCATGTTTTTATGATGGAATCTACACCCAGTAGAAATGTGTCAGCACTAACTGAATTTGTGCTGCAGCAGGACGGTCATTCAAGCTACTGCATTACAATATGAAAATCCATAGCCATGCAACACTAGCGGTGAGAGAACTATGGCAGTTAAACTGCTTAGATGATCTTTAACGGCCAGTCAGTATTCAGTAGTTCAGGGATGAGCAATCGTATTCACCAAGGGCCAGTGTGCAGTCTGGTTTTAGGGGTAACCTTTAGGTCAGCTGTTCAAATCCAGGTGTGAGGACTCTTCAGCCAATCAGTCCTCTAATTAGTAATTTAATTAGGGAGTTGCAGTGAAAACCTGCACTTACAGTAGCCCTTTCTGGATAAGATTCGCCACCCCTGCAGTAAATGGATGTACAAATGGTAGAGACAACCTGATAAATGTACCTGAAGACCAACTGTGAACATCAAGGGCATTTCCATACAAGCAGTTCACGCTGAATTGCACATTTGGCCGTGTCTTTACTACCATGTCATTTACAAACTGTCACAAAAGCATGATACATAGATATGCACTAATGGACGCCATTTTTATCTGGACAAGTTGTTTTTAAAAATATGGTGTTGAATTTCAGCAATGTGTGTGATTTGCCCAGTTCAGCTCTTCTCTTCATTTTTCATCCATATTGGAAGTAGGAAGTGGAATTAATACCCTTCCAGGCAGCAATCACTCAAGCCACACCCTCATCAGAAAGAGAGAGAGCAGTGTGTATGAGAGAGAAAGAGTGTGAGTGAGTGAGAGAGAGAGAGAGAGAGAGAGATCACACCCACTTTACCCAGTATAACCAACAGCAGCTCTGGTCTCCGGAAATCTATATAGTGCCTTGCTTATTTCCTCAGATAGTACAGGAATAAGGAGTCTCGCTAGAAATCTGTATAGTGCCTTGCTTATTTCCTCAGATAGTACAGGAATAAGGAGTCTCGCTAGAAATCTGTATAGTGCATTGTTTATTTCCTCAGATAGTACAGGAATAAGGAGTCTCGCTATTAGCTCAGACATCCCCGTCTGCAAACACACCACAAACCAAGACACTGCACATTGACCGACGTTAGCAGAGCCGAACTCGTAAGTGCTCTTCACTCCCATTTTAATAATGACAACATACAGAAATGCATAAATTAATCACTAGCTTTTCACAAGAGGATAGAAATGCTGCAGAGCAGTAACAAACAAGTCAAACGCCACTGGAAATGACATCCTAGTAAAGAACTAAACACAGTACCGGGCCACGGCGGGCGTCCCCGGGAGCAGTACCGGGCCGCGGAGGGCGTCCCCGGGCGCAGTACCGGGTCGCGGAGGGCGTCCCCGGGAGCAGTACCGGGCCACGGCGGGCGTCCCCGGGAGCAGTACCGGGCCACGGAGGGCGTCCCCGGGCGCAGTACCGGGCCACGGCGGGCGGCACACACCACAGACACTGCTATATCTTGTATTCTTCACATACACATTTTCTTTGGGGGAGAAGAGAAAGAGGGTCTCTGCTTTTCCCCTCCACAAAAACGACACGGAACATCATATTTCAATTATTAAAACCAGAACCCAGTTCAACTGGATTACGTCAGCCCTCCCTCATGAGCGACCCATCGGCTCGGGAACTATGGGACCCGAGTGAAGCACATTAGCAAGCTGATCAGGAAGACAGGGAGCGCTGTTCATCCAGGACAGCCAGTGGTACATACACAACAGCGAGACGAACCCCTACCCAAGAAACCACCGAAACATTGCAGAGTAATAAGGCATCAAAAAAGAAAATGGCTTCTCTTCCATGAATGACAAACGTAAACATGCTACACATTTCATTCATCCTGACACACACCAGTCTGAGACGAAAACTTTACACAGACCTACTCCATATACAGTTTAAAAAATGTAACATACCATAAATTAAACGTCTGGTTTCACACCCTGTAATTTAATTACAAAAGGTAACAGTATATTATTATAACGGCATATTATTAGTAGTACATCATACACGTCACACTAAAACCTGATTCGGATAAATATCAGTGCAGAACACTTGGAAACGAAGGAGAGAGCACACTTGTCGCTTCGTTTTATCTTAAGGTTAAACGTATAACCACTTAGCGAAAACATGGCACCCCGACCTGGACTAATGCGGTGTAACCGTGGATTAATATGAAGTGTTACATGGCTGCCAATTTTGCGGATAGAAGTAAAGAACAAACTCGATCCGGAGCGAGATAAGCGCTTAGAAGGTGGATGGAAGGTAGCGGAAGTGAAAATGAATCCCTTGGAGAAGAGAGGGTGGGACCGTGTCGTTCGGCGTGGCGCTGTTGCCAAGGCGACAGCAGGGTTTTGTTTACATGCCACTTCCTACACGACCGCCCCTTGTTAGCGAACTCGGCAGACATCACCTGTCGGGAAAAATTCGGTGCATTTCGCTGATGCGCGACTTGGCCTGCAGCTTGGGTGGCCACCTTGAGCGAGCCGCTTTGTCCCGACCTCTCTCCGTTAGGGCAGACGTACGGAAACCTCCCGGGTAGACTGCGCTGGTCTGTCGCGAGCGGGCCGTCTGCTCGACATCCGTACGCCCCGGCAGATTCACCCGGCTGACAACGGCACACTTCACATCTGCTGAGGAATTAGCTTGCCAGCATCGTGCTCTTTGCAATCTGCAGCTTGGATCGTTTCCACAAATTGACCCGCTGGTGCGTGGAGAAAGGCGGGCGCCTGGCCTGACTGAACCCTTGGGAGCTGTAGGTCATTTGCGAACTCCCCTTCTTTTATTTTGGATATCGTGTGTATGACATCCTACAAGCTTCTGCATTCATTAGCCAGCAACATCTAATAAATCCTGTCACTCAACATGTTTACCAAACTTGGTAGCCTACACTGGTTAAGGTAGAGTCGATGTGAACCGCTTCTAGCTTCATCGACATTTTAGGAATCTCATCCACAGACCGGCAGACTTGATTAAGAAGCCAGAAATAAGCCGTAAAAACAGCTCAGTCAAAGACAGGCTGTCAGTCAACCCAGAATGCCTCCATATTTTTCAGGGATAATTTTTATGGCTCCATAAGTGTGATGAATTGGGGGAGGGGGAGAAGGCCTGTAAATAATCCTGATGCACTAGTGGCGTCACCTTGCTGATATACCCATCAGTAAACAAATGCCATGCTGGGTTATGTGGGCGGCAGGCGGGTATCAGGTATTGGGGTATTATATTCGCAGCACAGGCCACTGGGTTCGGCACCCATCTCAAGAGGCTTGGTGTTCTGAGTCTGCGGCGTTTTCGCGACCCTTCCATGGGTGTGTAAGAGATAAACACGGCTCAGTTAGCCGCATCTGGAAAATGCAGTAGCTCTGGGCATCGGTGGGACACTACAGGGCAGGCGTGTTATTAACGGTCACTTCCTTTCACGCCAAAACAGCACTTAGATTGCAATTATCAGCGGAGGGACCCTTGGAACTGGAGTGAACACATCTTAATGAGGCTGCTCCGACGGAAAGGCGTGTGACGGGAATCTTCAGCGATTCGCAGGACTGGAGCATCCCCAGCTAGGCAAAGCAGACCATCCTGCAGGGGATGAAGTGATTTCAATTTACACTTTCATTGTGTGTGTGTGTGTGTGTGTTTAGGAATATTCCTGTGTCTTCTCATGCTGTTGCTTAGAGAGGCCATGTCAACAGAAATCTTAGTACCTGTGTGCCACGTGAATGGGGGGGGGGGGGGGGGGGGGGGGAGTCGCAGGAATGACAGAGAGAGAAGTGCCCAGAAGCTCCGGAAACCGAGAGGTTCCC
>JAODKE010000038.1:6019808-6030149 GCA_026779605.1 Mormyrus hasselquistii
AGCTGAGCCCAGAGACCCCCCACCCTGTTGGAAAAGGCTAACCTGCCTGTGAATTGCGGGGGCACAGCAATTTAACTTCGGACCAAGACAGGCTGGTCAGTCGTTCAGTTTGGCTCATAAAGGTTTATTTATGACTTTCTGTAGCTCTGATTGGACACACGCTCTGTATGGAGAAGACTGCGCACACCACACCGTGACTGACGAGGTTATGAGACTGCCAGAACATTGCCAGGCGGGGCGTGAGCCGCGCGCGAGGAGATGCGTTAGGAACTGGCGGGGGGGGGGGGGGGGCGGTCTGCAGGGGGTGAAGCGAGCCAGAAGGACACCCCCCTCCCCCTATGCTGCGCGCAGCACGCACCCTGGCTGCTCGCCAGCTCTAGCACCGCACAACCTCCCGCTTTGAGGAGGCGTGACCGCGATGAGGGAGCGGGTCAGGGCTGACGCATGACCCCTCCAGACATGCCACCGAGAGCTGGGGGCAGATTTCGGCCAGCGCTGGCATGAGCAGGAACCTGAAGCGCTGCTTCACCACACACTGGATGAGCCCAGATGCGACAGGACATGGGGCCAAAGTGGGATACAACTGGACCGGTTACCATTTCCAGCTACTTCAGTCTGAAGTGGACTGAGACAGGCGTGGCTGACCAGGCCGGGGGTGTGGCTAATGTGACCTTGATAGCTCTGCCCTTTTGCATCTTCTCAGATGAGGTTCCTAATCACAGTGTCAGAGGTGAGAGGGTTTGGGGGAGGGGGGGGGTTGCAACACTAATTTTTACATTCAAAGACACTGGAGGAAGAATGGAATGAAGTTATGGGGGATTTAACGCTTGTTTTCTGAAGTGCTGAACTGAGGCCTTCATTGCCATCCATAATATATGATTTTTAACTTCCAAAACACACAGGACAGTTTTATCAAACAGAGCATGTCACTCCTCAGTAAGCTGCCCAGCCCTGGAGAGGCAGTACTTGTGTATGTTTACATTGGCAGGGGGAATTGCTTTCTTTTCCAGAAATCTGTATAAATAAAGAGTTTCTATCCCCCCTCCGACCCAACTGACGCCAACCGCCCCCTGACTCTTCAGGTCTCAGAAGAGGCCAGACAGGGGTAGAGAATTCACCCTCCATACCCATGGGCAAGCAGGGGTCACTGTGGTTGACCATCGAGGTGAAACACACAGCAGAGATGCCCCCAGAGCAGAGGCTAAACAAAGGGCGGGGGGGGGGGGGCAAGTCTCGGTCAAACCTCATCTTATCCTGCATGACATTTTTAGGACAGAGGCCCCCAGTACCATAAACAGCAGAGACAGATAATGTTTGTTAAGGGTTGCGTGTGACTCCAATATCCGGGGCAGACAGAGAGTGTGCACAGGGCACACCCGGCACAGCGAACGGGCGCGTCTGTCACTCACGGACGGGGGGCGAGCTGTCGACCCGTACCGTAGTTCTCCTCGGCCTGGTTGAAGCCACAGAGCTGGCAGATGGCCCTAACCCACTTGTTCATCTCCTCCTCTGTCTCAGCCACCAGGTAGAAGGTGCGGTCCGAGGTCCTGATGTCGAAGACGAAGCTGTCCTGGAAGTCCTTGCGCTTGAAGGTGAGCCCAGCGTCCACCTGCTCGCAGCACTCCAGGTCGATGACGCGGATGGGCTTCTTCGAGTGCTCGTTCTTGTAGTACTCCAAGGCATTCAGGTCGCCACTCATGCGGCCGCTACGCAGGACGAACCACCGCTTCTTCCAGGCCTGAGCATGAAGGAGAGAGTGAGAGCGAGAGAGAGCGATGAGGCCGGCGTGTGGACAGACACACATCACCATCACACTGGCGCTAACCGTAGTCAAAGCGTGAGCAAGAGAATGCAAAGGGGGAGCTCCAGGGCAGGATGGGTGCGTGGACCGTGCTAAACTGTCAGTCATTACCTCACCATTGCATCATGTATGTCAGGGGCCAGGAACTGGAGCAGGAAGTTAATGAGATCAGTTGAGGCAGGTGCGTGGGGCCACAACACCCCTGCTCTTGGCGGGAGATGGGAGTTGGGAGGCACAGACACAAACACCCCAAGCAGCTACCTGACCGAGCAACGGCACCCCCTAGTGACTCTCCAGGAGGAGGGCAGAGCTGAAAATAGCAGACAGATGCAGCAGTCAGCCTACGCTACGCTGAGACAGGCAGCAGCACCCCAGAAATCAGCTGGGGGGGGGGGGGGGGACATGTGACAAAGCGGGGAGGCTTTGTCATAGTAGAACTCAGCATAAAGCAGGGGGCTGTTTTTAAGGCAGTCCCACACACCCTGGGGGGCGGGGACTGAGCAGGATCCAGGTCTTCCCAGCAGATACACATGACCGCGGTGGGGGTGCGGCCCTGGAACGTGGCCAGCCAAACGCTTCCGGCCTCGCGGTGGCTGAGTGGCCTGCGCCCTTTTTGTCTGCATCGGGGGGGGGGGGTGCTAGGCGGCAGGAAGCCAGCAGCCACACGCCACCCAGCTGGCTCACATCCTTCTGCCCCCAGTCCAAGCTTAGCGGAGACGTTCGTCCTTATTTATTAACCTGTTCATTCTGTCTCCACTGGCAAAGGAACTGGGGACGCACCCGATTAGTAATCCTGATGCTGGCCCCTCGCTCCGATTGGTCAGCCGCCTCAGCGGGATCGGACGTACCAATGGGGTTAGTTAGGGGTAGGTGACACGACCTTTGGTGGCCTCAGTAATAATAAAGAAGCAGTTGCTATGTTGGTTGTCATTAATAGAAGCTCGGTGACGTTTCGAGTGACACAGTGGGGCTGGTTTCTGCTCACCCTCCGTTTTTAAATGGAGACCCGAACCGAGCTCTCCTCTGGACGCGAGCCAGGACGGAGGCCTGCTTGGCAAACGGGACAGTGCCCCCAAAGGAAACACTCGGCCAGCGCGGTGGGGGTGGCGCCAACAGCGGTACGCATCCCGTCCTCACAGACCCCGCACTTTGAGCTCAGCCAATAAAGCGGCCTGTCACGCACTGCATTGTGGGATAGACCGGGGGCGGGGGCCGCACACCGCCATGGGGTTGCGGGGTCACGGCTGGCTTCACACAGCAGACCCTGTGTCGGCACTGACTCTGGGGAAAAACCCGAATGGACTCCGAGGATTCGTGCTGTCATCCTGCTGGACGGGCGGGGCTAATGCTTCATCATGCTAGAGAGACACAGAAAGGAAATTACACAGGATAAAAACAAGAGTATAAAAGGCAAGACATCTGATAACACGCAGGGCTCATTTTTGCAGCAGTGACAGGCAGATAAGGGCGACACAGACCAAGCAGGGCTGGCAATGGAACAGCTGTTTGTGAGGGGAAGGGGGGGGGGGGTATCTGCCATCTCAAACTCTGTGGCTGGGAAGCAGTTTGTTTATGCGATCTGTGCTGCAGGGAGACGTCACGGCTGAAATGTCAGGAGGGGAAAGAGAGAGAGAGAGGAAAAAAATAATACAGAATTGGGGGTTGGGGGGGGGCGGACCTTGGAGCCTTGGTCACCTCCCACTTTGTTTTTTGGCCAAGTTTCTCCATCAGTGACCTGCAGGTGCCGCGGCAGAACTGCACAGCTGCCACCCCCCCACCCACTCCGCCACGCTTCAGCTTCACCCACTGCTGAGCCAGTTGGGGGAAGTGAAACGGAGCAACCCCCCCCCCCCCCTGGAAGAACCCTGGTTAATGCTGGCTGAGGTTACATAACGATGCACCTGTGACCAAAACACGCACCGTGACAGCGACGTGGTTCTAGCCACCGCAAAAACACGGGCGGCGCCCACCTCACTGGGTCTCACGACCCTATTACCGCGCATCTAGCCACTCAGACACCACACGCTCGCAATCAGGCAAGCCCAGACTGCACCGGCCTCCGCGTTATCCGCAGCACGTCCGCTGCCCCCGCAGTCGCAGGACGCTCAAAATTCCTGCGAAGTCGTGAGCCGGCGTGCACAGACTCTGCGGTGAACGTCACACGCAGAAAGCGCTGATAAGAGCTGAGCGTGGGGGCATGGGCGTCGGGCACAACAGAAGCACAGGTGCAGGGCTGTTGCCTTGACAGCAGCCCACGTCTCGCCGCTGCGGGGGGGAGGGGGGCACCCATGGGGGCCGGGGGCCCAGTCAGGCAGCATCTGTACAGCTTTTCCTGTGAAAGCGACTTAACATGCCGACAAGTCAACACAGCCCTCCGACAAACTGGTTCTCTGAGGCAGCAGAACAAAAACCGAAAAGACGACCGTCAAGAAGAGTCAGGAGCAGGGAGAGTCGCAAGCTAACCTGCTGGGGGGGGCGGGCAGGGACCCCAGAGTGAAGGGAGGCATGAGATGAGACCCCTTACTTACATGATGAAAAAATTAAGTGGGAGGAGGGAGCACAGACACTATAATGTATCCATAGTCAGGGGCACTGCTACATATTCTGAAAGTATCACATATCGGACCCCCAACCCACACTAATCCAATTATGTTCCAAAGTTTTAGGGTCCCAATCAGTGTGAGGCTCAGGTTCTACTCCAGGATGGGACACCTCCCACCAGCCACATAGCAGACAGAGCAGAACAGGGCACACTGTCAATAAGAGGACCCCCCCGTGAGCGTGTGTTTACATACAGGTGAGCAAACACTCTACGCAAACAGGGGCCGCTCGCTTTCCGCAAGGACATCAGGACGGTGCCCGTCCTCCGTCCGTCCATCTGCCGGCCTGCCGGAACCTCAGACATCAGGCCTCCGTGTCACACGCCAAAAGCAGCCCAACCTCCGTTCAGTAGTTCAAACACGGATGTTCTTCGCTAGCATTTTCCATGCAAAATGTTCACTCTGGGTGGGGCAGAATGAGAGCCCGTTACCGTGTGGGGAACTCCGGCGAGAAGAGCACAAAGAGCTGCGATTAGATGTACATACACAGTCCATGAGCCAATAGGCTCCTCTCCAGCCTCATGGCCACGCCCCCCTCCCCCCTGACAGCCTGCCGTGGTGTGAACGGTCAGCCGTTGGAGACGTCTTGAGTTGCAGCTTGGCTCAGCAGGGATGTTTACACGCATGACGTAGCAATGTTTCGTTAAATGCCCTAGAACACACAGCCTATTTGCTACAAAAAAAAGGACAGAACCAATGATGTCCCGAGCCCATATCAAAGATTCGGACCGGGGTCGATCCAGGCATTTTTTATTTTTATTTATTTTAAACCAATCAGCATTGGCTACCGCGGCCCGATCCGAAGCCCCGCCTCATTGATTTTCCACATCTACACATCAGTTGTGCAGACGCGACAGTAAACCTGAAACACATGGCTTGAAACTACAGACATCAGTCGCATGGAAATTCTATAAACAGGAAACTCAGTCGCCTACCTAAAACGGCTGCAAGGGCATCTCTACCAGAAGAGGTAGCAACAGCGTCATTAAATGCAATTAATCTAATTAGGCACTTGCGGAAACAAGGAAGAATATCGCGTAATTGTGCGGCTTACTTAGGTGAGGAACGCACTGATGCCTGCTGCCTAAGTATATATGTTTACATGTTTATTACAAGGAACGGGATACCAAAAAAGTGGATTGGAACATCCCTAGATAGCATCAAAATATTCAGATTTATATAATAGACATTATCATTATTACCATTATAGTAGTAGTTGTTGTTCACAGCAACAACAAAACAATGACACCGTTTCCCAATTACTCACGCTAACACTACATATCTTGTGATGACGACGCAATGACTCAGGCGGATTTACTACATCACTACTGTGGAAAGGTAGCAAAGAGGTGCCCCGACGTACAGGCATCCCCGAGACGGGTACACGGCCTAACGATACGCTGGGCCTCCGGAGACCTACAGCTCAAAACAAGGCCACGGTAAATATTTGAAGAACGACGGAGTGTCTCCCAAAGCACCTGTAGATAGCACGGCTTGCTAATGCATGGTCGGCGAGACTCCCCCGGGAAAGAAAACAAGACGCTGTAGCTTTAAGCCTCGATCAATCTAGCATGCGAAAGGCATTTTGGAAAAAAATGTGGAAGCCACATCGGGATGGAAGATAAGAGAGACGAAGAGTAGAATATCAATCGAAACAAGTGTTAACGAACCACTGTATGGGCCATTGGTCCGAGAACCAATCAAACATGAGGTAAATAAGCAGGTTTCTTAGGGACAAACTGAACGCCGCATTTCCTCAGGAATGTTTCTGCTGCTATTGCCGACCAGCCATCCCCAAACACACACGCTGCATGCCACAGCAGTCTGACCATACACCCAGAGGTGGATTCATTTCCCATAAACAGCATTTCCAGAGCATACAAAGCCCCCTCATTTTTCTTTCATTTCCAAGGTGACTCTGGATAGGTGCAGCGGCATGTAACACCGACCACCCGTTCCCAGAATCGGCGGAGCAGGCGGCATCGGATGACAGCGCGGCCGGCTCTGTAACCAGAGAAACACGGCTCTGATGAATCCCAGCGCGATGGCTGACATCCTGGAAGGGAGCGGCTCCGGGTCGTCCGAGGCTCCGAGCTTTGGAACAGGCAGTAAGGACATGGCCGCCATGTCATCCGTCTCCGCGCATGGGACGGCCAAAGGGCCCGCGATGCTGCCGTCAGCCACCTGTCCTATAAATAACCTCGAGGCTGCCTGCATACGGGAATCCCATTCGGCTGTGCAACTTGAGACGGACAGCTGCTCATTAACGTCAAGCACACCAAACATGCAATCCGCGTCCAAACATTCTATTTACATCTTCCGACAAAGCTAGAACCTAATAAGACTACTATTTGTTGACGAACATTCAGGGAACACGATGAATGGTTGCAGAGATATTCCTGAATCCAACGGGTCTTGAGGGGTTTCGTGCAGGTAGCGGGGGACATTGTTTTTGGGAATATTTCTTCAAACAAGACTACATGATTGCCAAATCCAGCTATTCCTGAACGTGGTCACACAGGCCAAACTTACATCAGAGTCAGTCATGGACAGGGAGGGAGTAAAAGATGAGGCTGTGAAGTTCAATTCTATTCAATTTTATTTATATAGCGCTTTTAACAACAGCCATTGTTACAAAGCACTTTACATTAACCCAGTCAGAACCCCCACCAAGCAAGCCTGTGGCGACAGTAGCAAGGAAAAATTCCCTCTGGCAGGAAGAAACCTTGAGAGGAACCTAGACTCAGAAGGGGACCCCATCTTCCTCTGGGCGACCGGGGAGCATGAAACTGTATTTACAATCACATTAATTTGAGTCCATATAGTTCCAGTTGGTTTCATGCAGTTTTCTCCAAGGAGTCCAGGAGAGGGTTCAGTGGCGTAGGCGCGGCTCGGGAACAGCTCAGGATAGAGAAGATGGAGAAGAGCTATTGCCCTAAAACTATGAAAGTAACTATGGCAGCCTGGCTAAGAGACAGACCTGGAGGGAAGCACAGACATGAGGGTTTCCAAGGGTTCTGCCAGCGAAGTTCTGTGGAAGACGCCCCCACATCCTGCTGTCATGTCAACGAAACAGATCTAGGGTCTCTGAATTGTTCAGACAGATTTCAGAGAGCCTTCAGCAGACAAGAGAAAGTCATGCGGCACCAATGGAAACTCCCCCAATCCTTTTGTCACGGCTACCTGAGCCACGACAAGCTCCAGGACGAGGACACTGAAGGGTGAGAGGGCTTCGCTGGCGAGACAGACCAGCCGATGCCATTCTGAACTTCCGTACCGAGAGCTAAATAGCGCAGACGAGCTGCAATCATGAAGCAGCTCTTTCCCGCGCTTCATCAAAGACATCTGCATCTATTTCAAACGCAGATGTGTCAGATCATTCAGAAAAATCGGCAGCAAATGAGCCGGCTCCCGCCAGCTGAGAGAGGCGTGGGCGTGAGACGGCACGGGATCGGGGAAGTGACAATCAGGGCACATTCATTCCCCTATTCAGGGTGAAATCCCAAGCAGAGCATCCAGTGCGACGTGATTGGTTGCGAAAAGGCATAAGAGTTCGACTGAACTCTTTCACAAGACAGAATCATCCCTAACGTTCTCCCCCCCAGGCGTATGAATTCAACACCCCAGCAAATGATGAGACCAGCAGAGAATGCTTCTATAATCAGAAGACTTTGTGGCATTTATCTCGGCCCATAGTCCAGGCTCCCACAACAAGATAGCAGGGCAGATTTCAGTAAGAAATAAACTCATCATGACACCATTTGGCAAACAAGTTTATTTAAAGCAAAGTATATTTTTGAGAAATCGGGGTCAGACTCCTTAGAGTTTTTGAAGGCGGGACTAATACTGACCTGGGGATTTGACCCAGCAACCTTCAGGCCACACACAGAGTGTCCTAACACACCGAGCCACACAATAAGCAATGAGGATGTTTGAACACCTGGATCGTTGTCGGTGCCAAATAGTCACCAGGGATATGGAGACAGACGTGATCTGGGAGTCGTCCTTATTTCCACTTCACGTCAAATCCCAAGTGGCGTCACTCTGTACATAAACGCCACGCGTCCCCTGTTTACGTGGGTAGTACCGCAGTGGCCACGCCCACCATGCAGTCTGACCAATCATCAACTGCGACATAGTAAACAGGTACCGGAAAGCCACACATCCTGAGTCAATGGGACACGTCAACACTTCAACGAGAGAAGCGTCGATCAAGACAGCCACATGGCTGCTGTGCTGGTGCATGCGGCAGGATCTGCTGCGTTTATCAGAGTGGTTCTGACCAGTGTGTATTCCTCATTGGCTTTTTTTTAAACGAATCTGGTTTGGTGTCACAGACACACACACGCACAGACCCATGAGCTCACTTCCCGTCACGCCAGCGCTCCTGATGGGGGGTGGGGGGTGTGAGGCTGAATAGATGCTCTGTGGGGGGAGGAACCGGTCCCCTGAATGGGACACAGACGGCTGTATGAATGGGACAGCATCACACGTCCCAGTCCTGACATTTACGCTTCCATGGACTCCAGCTGCTCCGGGGTTTTGCCGCGACTCTGCGGGGGGGGGGCTCGCAGGTGACATCGCGGGGGATCCAAACCCCGTGTCGACGGGCTGCGTCTGAGGACAAACTCCACTAAGATTGCAGCAGCTACTTAGCATGCAGCTCCACGGGCTATTTAAGGCTCCCTGGAGAGCTCGTAATTTCCAGCATAAAGGACCTCACGCTCCCGCCCAGCTACCATTAACTTAATTAGCCAAAATAAGTAACGGACACACTGTCGCCCCATCTAGGGGGCTCATCCGCTGCCTGGGGCCCCCCCACCCGTATGTATGAGAGACATAACCTGCATTGTTTAGCCTCTTTACGCTTATGTGGATCTTTTGCTGAAATGAAAAAGTCTATTGGCCATTTGCACAAGTACTAATACACTGGAATGGTTCTTTTTGCATATCCCATCATGCTCTGCTTTGAGACAGTCAGACACATATATGCAATTATGCATAAAGCTTGTGGTAAGCTTGGGGTCTGATCGCAGGGTTAGGCTATTTATGTGGTGCTGCTGCAGTGTTTCGGGGGGAGATTTAAAAGTCCTCCTCAAGGGCCCAGCAGAGATGTGGCACCATTCAGGTACAGTCAGCACCTGAGGTACGTCAGTGACCCTTGACCTCTCCCTGACGACCCAGTGACTTGGCCTCCACAGAACAGAACGTTCAGAGCTGCTACGCCGGTCTCGAGCGGCATCCGCTGCGGAGATGATGGAAAACGGGAAGTGGGTAAAGGTCTGAGGTCTGCGGCTTACAGAGTGCCGGCGGGCCTCCCGCTCGAAGCCTCTGCGTGCCAATTGCTTCCTGGGGGCGAAAGCGTTAGCAGTAAACAGCAGGCCGGCTTAAAGGTGGGGCTGCTTTGAATAAATGCAAACATGAGAGATGCACAAAACCTCATCAAACAGGTTAGTCGCTCTTGATTTTCAACCATTAAGATCTCAACAGCTATCATGGGGAAACTGTTCCTTTGCATGCATAACAGGAACTGCCAAGATAAATCCCGTGTTATCCAAGCTTGTCAGCTGACGGTGTGACACCATCAGGCAACGCTGGTGAAGCCCAACTAAAATATGCCCAACAGAAATAAGCAGGGTAGCCAAAGACGGGGGACTGGGGAGGGTGGTTCCAGATGTATGACATCATCAGTAAGAGTGCGGTCAACCGTCTGAGCATAAATCATACTGCGCCCCCCAGTCTTAACACTGCTCAATAATAGTGGGGCAGTTCAGAGCCCATTTGGGTGATTGGCTCTAAGAGCCCCCCCGAGGGCACTCGACACATGTGGGGGAGAAGATTCAGGGAGGAGAGAGCTCACTAAGGGGGGGGGGGGGGGGGGAAACCGGGGGTCCCGAAGCCTCCCTGACCACAACCCGGGCTTCCGAAAGAGAAAAAAGG
>JAODKE010000038.1:6030249-6041170 GCA_026779605.1 Mormyrus hasselquistii
GATCACAACACGGAGCTTCAGAAGAAGAGGCGAGAGCGACAGAACACGGTCAGTGGGTGACAGGATAAACGGGGGGGGGGGCGGGGCTGACATCACACTGGAGAGAGGAACACACACTGCACATTGAGAACACCAGCAAACATTGAACTGCGACGTGTTTGCCATGAAGTGCGGAGATTAAGAGCATGTGAGGCTTTTAAGTGGCAGTAAAATCCCAGTGAGACTCAAACCGGCACTTAAACAAGGCAGAGTGCGTGTGACGTCACTGGACCGGGGCGATCTGCACGCTTTTACTCTGATTACACTCCTCCTCTGACTGACAGGGGCGTCAGCTCCCTGTTCCAGCTTCCTGAAAAACTTTATAGAAAACATTTTCTAGAGACGCCACGTACCACCGCACAGCGTATGGGGGTGCCGGAACGATCTGCGTTCCCTGGACCTGCCGTCTCGAGTGTCCTGATACTTACCCCGAGGCACCAGAACACAGCTGGGGGCTTTAAGACGAGAGGGGCCACGTTCTGCCACGGTAACAGCGTTCCGCTCGTGTTAGAGTCCAGAGAAAGTAGGTGTTTCCGTTTGCTTACATTTTTAATGATTTAAATGAGATCCGCCCTTTAGCTTTGCGGGAATTTTCATTCACGGCCTTGATTTTGACGGGAAAGCCATCCAGCTCCTGGGGGCCACATGTGGCTGCACCCTCCCGTGTGTTTCCAGCCGGATGCGGGGCGGAGCGAGTGCTGCAGGAACCGGGAGGACAGACACATCCCAGGGCAGGACCTTCCCAAAGACCCCCGTGGAAACAACACTGCCGGCCCACCCCCAACATGAAGGCCTCTGCTACAGCCCCACTAGCCATGGGAAGAGGCCGGAAAGCAAGACTCCCCGCTCATCTGAAGATCTAACATCCGGATGGCAGCAGGACACTCTGGGATGACGCAGACATTATACCAGAGTATGCGGTAATTTTGACAGTGTTTTCAAAAACAACAGCATTCCGGAATTTTGAATTCCTTGCGACAAACACGTGCTGAAGTTTGAAGATGGGGTTTCCACGATAAGATTTGCCAAGATTTCAAAACATCTCCAAAATACCGCGGTATACCGTAATACCGGCCAAACCTAGCTTCAGTTAGTAGGCAGGATTATCTGCAGGTCGGATTGCTCCGGTTTCGGCTTTCCTGACAGCATTCTTGCGGGAATGCGCCAAAAACCGTGGCCGGGCCGGACATGAGAGACGGAGGCGGCGCCGGCAGGTCAGCGGCTGCCTCGGAAGAGGAAGCGACAGAGGCTGCATGTCAGCGGGGACCTGAGGCACCATAGTCTGCTGATCCCGGCTTTTTATTTAGCTGACGCCAAACGTTATGCTTTTTTGAAACTTGCTTTTCATCTTCTCACATTTAAAGCGTTGTTTAACAGGTCAATAAAATGTCACGACAAAAACACACACACACACACACACACACACACGCACGCACGCACGCAAATCTCAGAGATGACAGCCACCCTGGTGTCCTGCAAGCCACAAGGAAGACCAGCAGGAGAAGCATCCTTCCACCTGCCTCCGAACACGTGTGGGACGTGATTGGATGACTCCCGGGGGAGCAGGCACGCTCACAGGCGGGGGGGAGGGGGGCATCTCAGCCCTACCGTGGCATCAGTAACCCCTGTTCCCTCATCTGGATACGCCGGTAGCAGAATACAAAGGCACATGCCGACTACACCAGCCAACATTAACACCTCACAGCAGAGGTCCAGTGCCTGGCACCAGCTGGCTCATACAGTATAGAGGCTAGCTGGCTCCGGCACAGCCAGCACAGGGCTCTGAGGACAGGGTCTTCAGCACCAGACCGGCAGGACCGTGAAGGAACTGGCAGCAGCTAGACGTGACATATGGCTGTCATGGTCACTTGGCTGGCAGCACGGTCACCTCGCAGGGCACCGGCCGCGGGTGCGATTCCCGGCTCGCGCTGCCCGCCGCATGGCGAGTGCGCCACTATGCATAACCGTCCTGCCAAAAAACGGCGCCACCTTCAGGATTACACTAGGCACAGTCTGTACAATTAGAGAACATGAGTTTTTTTTTTTTTAAATGGATGACAGATGTGAGAATGAGACATTTTAATAGAAACATTGTTCAGATGACTCAATGAACCATGTGACTATTAATTGTAGATATAAATACCTTCATACATATTGTTAAAATGGTCACCTAGCAAAATAGGAGTTAAACTTTACCGGTAATATATGTTCACTAATATTTTATTTTCTCTTCTATTTAGTGTTCATTTGCATAAATCGAATGATTATCAAATTAGTATTGTTATAATTCTGTAAATCTTTCCAGAAAGAACATTTTCATTAACTGTCCGATTTTAACAATCCCCGCCCTACTGTGCTAGTTTAACTATCGTTACATTTTCCAGGATCCTCGGTGGACACGAACCACACAGGCCAGTCTGGGAATGACTCCAAGAGGTGCTGCTCTATAGGCAAGGAGGATTTTTAAGAGCAAATGAGGACAAAAAGGCAGACGTTCGTGCAGCCTTCAATGCCAAATGGGGCGCAGGTGACTTCTCAAAGGGCAGCCGCCTGATTACAATCAAACACATGCGGGACTTTCCGCATGCGGCCCCCGGCGGCCATTTCAGGGCGATCGCTGCCAAGAGAGCAGAGAAACCTGATGTGTTTAAGCAGCAATGGGCCGTGACAGCAGCACAGATTCACTCCTATAACAAGGCCTCGGTTACAAAAGCAAAGGGGCTGGAACACCTCTACGTCCCACACCGCACCGACTCTCTAGAAAGCCAACTTCTTACTTTATTTTGCAGAAAAAATAATAGTCTATTACCAGGTACAATCACGAGATGCGGTGTATGTGCCGATTTTCTACGATGAGTAAGAAAAACAATGATGGAAAAATATGCAACTAAGTGTGAAAAATTAAAATTTATATTATCAGTGTATTTAATTGCTAAAAAGTAACATTTTAAACTGTCAGAGAGAATAGCAGATGTTGTTAGGAATACTTGTAACAAAATGGATGTTTCCGAACATTTATTTCAGCCTCTTCAAAGAGTACAACATTCGTTTTAAAATAACCATCACCGTTTACAGCCAAAGTCAAAGTAGGAAGCTTGGCCACGTGATTTATACCGGGCGACGCTTTAAATTAACATTTCAATCAGGGTTAATTAAGATGTCAGCCGGGAAAAAGCCGGTTTAAATAAGGCTAACATGACGGCTTTTCGCCCACCCGGGACATGTGGTATTCCGTTAAACAAACTGTTTTAATCGCTTAATGGACAGGAATAGAAATGCTATCACGCAAAAGTTAAATGTGTTTTTATGTGCAGCTGTTTCGCTGAATGATGCCGCAGCCATGACAGATCCGGACTGTCTCACGCGCCGATATACAGCTTCTGTGGGAGTCAGACAGGAGTAAAGCTCCCGTATTAATCTAAAGGAAAACAGAGCAACGTGCTGCAGTCTTGTCCCGTAAATGAGTCATATCTCATACTTGATGTAGGGAAGAATATTTCACACCTGGTCATACATCTAGCACGGGGGGGCTGGCTGTGACCCCCACGCACGGCCATCCTGACCTCCCTTCAACTCCTCCTCTGGGGCCACAGACTGACCGCCTGGAAGATCACCGGTAGATCACTGGTCATTTAAGGTCTGTGATCAGCCCATACCATACTCTTTCAAAACCCCATTAAATGCATCAACTTCGTCTATTCTCAGCATCCTCAAATCGATCATTTTCCCCATATTTAATGTGATGTGAATGCGCCCAAATGCAAACAGCGGGCCATCTCTGCGTCAGGCGTGAGAATTTACCTGTGTCTGCACGGTGCTTTTATTGTGTTCAAAACACCGAGCACCTGCCCGTACGCGGTCTTTGTCAGCGTGAACACAAGCGCACCACGCCGTATGTGCGCACCGGTCCGGTTCCTGCGGCCACCCAGAAAGTGGCAGAGAACGGGAAAGGGGCGCAAAGTGGAGCGCTTCTTTTATAACAGAATACTCACATATCTACGGAGTTTCTTCTCCGGCGGTGACTTCCTCAGCCAGCCTTGGCAGACAATCTCTCCCCCACTCATGGCGAGGCTGAGCTTCTCCGCAGCCCAGCAAAAATAACCTCAGCGGCGATCTGCGCTCGAACAGCCCAATGCCTCACTGCCAAAACCCGGCGACTTCACACCGGGAACCGGCGGCTCGATCCCCGCCGGACGCTCTCCGCTACGATCCAGGCAGCCATTCACCGCGCCCGTCCTTTCCGCACCTCCCGCCGGGAGGCGATGTAGCGGCGGACTCCGACCGCTGGCTCCACACTTCGGACCCCGCCCACGGTGTCCGGCCACTCCGGCTAAAGGTTCGGGTGCCGACGGGCAAAAACTGCTCCGCAGCTACGGTTCTGCCCCATGAAAGTTCCACAAAAGATGTTTGATCTGTTAAAAAATATCAAAGACCGCCCACAAAGAAAAAGCCAGTAAACGGGACGCTTCCTCCGGTGTCCTGGGGACGGGCGCTATGTTTACTGGCTTAAGTCTTTAAGCAGCCCGGCGTGAGGGATCATCTCAGCGGAGAAGCGCGCAGGTCTCACCTAACTGAGCAGAAAGCGAAAGTGCTGGATGATGCGCCGGAGCCAAGCCGAGCCGTGTCGAGCCGAGCCGAGCTGGGCGCATCCCGCACGCGTCCCCCTACGGGATTATACAGCTTCACTTTCCTCTTTGGGGTAGAAGCTGCAACTGGACCAGCAGCTACATCTGCTGGTTAGTCGTGCAACCCAGTTTGCACTCATTCACACCAGCCTAGATATTCTGCTTGTTTTCAGCTCTGTTTTTCCTAAGAACTTTAGTATTTAAACACTACTGGTCAATACAGACCAGTGACAACACGTTTAGTTTATAGATGGTTTAGCATTAACTGACCAAATGATACAATCTACACACTGGGAATAGACAGTCACTGTCAGGCGTTGGAGTACGCCATCTTGTGGACAGAGAATGTCACATATTATATCAAGCTATTAACTAAATCAAGATGGAAAGATGTTTATGGAAGACACGATAATAATCTGCTCGACTGTTTAACCAGTGAGGAATAGCAGGGATAACATAATAATATAGTTTCATAATGTGTGAGCTTGCGCTTAATTTTTGTAACAATGTCGAAAAGTGATTTTAGAAATGTAATGCTGTATTACTTATGTACAAGTACGGTTTCATACGTTCATCATTTGTTTTAGGGAAATATTTATTTATTTATATATTGCAAGACCGAATAGATCATTATAAGTATCGGTAAGCAATTGATGCTTACAGACAGTAATAACTGCTCCCTTTTATTTGTGTTTCTCTAGGCTATTCTTAGGTACCTCGCTTATATGTCTTTTAAAACAAAAGCGATTGCTAAACAAATACATGTAATCTACACCTAAATATTAATTATGCTACTCCAAGAGATGGATATATGTGTGTGTAAGTATATATATATATATATATATGCATTTTAAACTTACAAAACGGATCGGTGCCGACCCTAACACCATAGAAAAGATAAAGTACGTCTTTGTTCGTAAAACCGTATTGGTAAAGGAAAAATAGGGTCCGCCATCGCCCCCGTGCGGCCCGACCTGCGCTGTCGGCATTTGCGTGTCGGGGGGGGTTCGTGCTGTGTAGTGGCTCACAGATAAGCTCCTTCCTCTGATGGAGGTATTTGCTGCAATCCTCGGATCTGTGTTTGGCTGAGGCGAGCAGCAGGTTCTGAAGGTGACACAGGTGGAAAATCAGGAGCGACATTCAATTACAAAAGCTTCCCGCTCAGAGAAGCACGTCACCGCGCGACCATCACTGATATAACAACCTTCCTTAGATATTTGCCAGGAATAATTGGCGTAGTTACTTTGCGCTTTAAAACGGTACACACTGCCCTCTACCTGTAGTTAGACCCCAGCACTGATTTTGCCACCTTAAAGGCTTTGACATGGGGGGATACTCCGGACAATTTATATTGGGGGGGGGCACACAGTGGTGCAGCAGTCAGGACTGTCGCCTCACATTTCTGGGACCAGGATTTGACTCTCTGCCATGGTTCCATGCGTGTGGTCTGCATGTTCTCCCCGTGTCATTGTGGGCTTTCCTTCAGGTACTCCAGTCCCACCCCCCCGAAACATGGTGAGTTTAATTAGAGTTACCAAATTGCCTATTGGTGTGCTGGTCTGAGTCAAATGGTGTGTGACTGTGCACTAGGATGAGCTGGTGCCCCATTCTGGGTTGTTCCCTGCCGTGCCCATAAGCTCCAGACCCCCTGTCACCCTGAGTAGGACGAGCAGTTACAGAAGACGGATGGACGGATGGATGGAATTTGTATAGACCTACATCTTATTATTCTGACACTTTAGTGAAATAGCCATCAGAAAACTTAGTCACCTTGGTCAGTAACCTCATCTGCGAAAATCTGGTGTGCATCTTTCACTTGAAGATATGCTATAACAATAACACACATGCGAAAAAAACACGACATGTGGTGGAAACCGTGTACAGACAGAAAGGTAGGATCACCTCAGACTGCAGAAGTTGGTGGGAGTTTGCATGTCACGGCTGTGAGACTTCACACAAACACACAAAGAACAAGAATAATAAGTTATAATGAGGTCTATTATTATTATTATTATTATTAATAATAATAATACTTAGCTCCAGTCCCCCCTGCGACTCCAGTTGGGATCAAGCTGTTTCAGAAACTGGATGGATGGATAGATAATACTTAGTGTGCCGAAGAATAGTTAATAGTAAAGCTTCTAAATACTTAAACACGCTGGTACCTACCAGCATAACTGCAGGTAAGGGCGCCATTTACAGCAAACACAGCAGCGCAGTTCCAGCAGCTCACTCAGCTCTGGCAGCACCACAAAGCCAACTGGATAATTAATCAGAGTGAGACCGACTTCCATACATCATTTTGACACTTTAAATTAATAGGTCAAGTCAGTCATGTCGGCCTTAATATAGCCGCCTCTCCCTCGTAATGATTCTGCAGACAGTTTCACCCACCATGCAAATGCATGCAAATGAATCCGGCGGAGTGTAGGTGATCCAGCTCAACGTGAGAAGGGGCAGCAAAGAAAACGACCCAACTTTCGCAAATAAATATTTGCATTTTAATCGGTATGTAAAAACACAACCGTGGCGGTTGGTGAAGCTGATATCCACATATTGCCAGCGGTTACGTAAGAAAGATATTAGGATAAGACTGCAGAAGACGTACGCGCTCGGCGAATAGACCCTTCCCATAAGCTTAGTCCACGGCATTTCAACACTGCTATGCGGAACTGTTACTAAGCCCAAGTTAACACTGTGCTACAGCTAAAAAGGGGAATAGAATTGTGCAATTAGCCGAACAGGAGCGCAAACTGCAGAGCTCACCCTCACCTATGGTTTTCTTGGAATTAGACACCATTGGCAAGACCGAAGTGCTTCAGTGAGACCCGCAGGGGCTGACAGTAGTGTTTTGACGACCATCCATTTGCTGATGACTAGATGGATGGTTTCCACCACGAAGCCAGCCGCCAGGGTCGTTAGCCGGGGCCTCGGCTGCGTGTGAAAGGCAGTCAGCCGCGTCCGCCTCCGCAGGCTGCACAGGTAGAACAGCGGGACTCCGCCAGCAGGAGAATGAGAACCAAGCCGCGCAGCCACGGAAATGCCACCGGGCGCCTCTGGCAAGAGCACGCGTGTCTCTCCAGCAGGCACGCCCCCTACAGGCCGGTGGCGTGACCTCTCCACTGCGTACGGCATATGCCGCCAACACTTGGCCAATTACTCACTGGATAGAAGTTACTGCTTAGCATCACGAGGAGTCGTGACGCGCCATATGGGACCTTGGGGACTGTATGCATGGAGTAGTTCGGTAAATAAGATTGCACCCTCGAGAGCACCATTTATAAACCTACTTGTATTTACATCCAAACATCAAGTAATCCTACTGTAATTAAAGCCATCTGATCAAACATAAATATGACCATATATGTGTAAAACGGAAATATCCTAGGTATAAACATACAAAAAAAAACAACAATAAGGACCTCAGATGGTGACCGCATAGGCGTTAATTTTACGCCATTTCATTTATGACCTCGATGTTGGTTTTGCTTGCTTTGCTTTGTAATGAACTCTTCTGTAATTATGCACATTCAGTGACATTACATTACATCTCCTCCTGTTGCGACTGATGAGCTGATGAAAAGACGCCAATGAGCTGAATCATTCGTATGCCTCAAGCGTCCAAGGTCATCATGCAACGTCTAGTTTGGCCAGCAGATGGAGCGCTAACTTCACCGTGGACCCTTTGCATATCGCATTGCATCGAGCTGCGTTGCTGATCTAGCTGCATTACCTACCGTGGAAGGCTAATTGCATATAGATATTACTTATATACATGGAGTGCACAGCTTCACTCCAGTGAATCAGTCGTTATTTAGGTTTTCTGTTTAATATTACACAACTGTAAGTCTACATATCAAATTGACATTTAAAAAATATATTTTATTTCGTCCTGCCATGAATTAACAAACGACCTGCAATGAAATGCCCTTCAGTATGGAGGTTAAAAGCACTGAAATTGCTGGCGCAGATGATTGCTGGCCCTATCTCTTGCTAAACTAAAGACATCTCAGTTTATTTTGAGTGTATAGAGAGTGTTCCTTACAGCCCCGGTCTAGGACCACGCCACTGGTGTTATTTTACAGTAATTCTTGCTGCGCGGTCAGGGCATCTCTTTCTAAGAAAGTCATCACTGTGAATCTTCCAGCGCTGCAAGATCAATGTCCAGCACACATCTGCTGAGCCTGACAGGGCGCGGGTCGCGCTCATTGCCGCCGTTGTCTGCTGGGTCGATATGTGATTAGCTCTAAAGCGCAAAGGTTCTTGTTGCGAAAGCCTGGGGCTCAGTGGGAGGGGGGGCATTAAGGTGGGGGCATTAAGGTCCCACTCAGGGTGCAGCCACTTACTTGGGATTAATTGGGTCTTTTAGCTCTTGCCCCTCCTCATATCGACACCCCCTTTGGTCGGCCTGGCAGGATATTTACATCCCTCAGAAGAAGGGCTAGCGATGGCTTATTAAGGGGCGTGGTCTGCCTGGGGTCATGTGATTGCATGGGTGTGGCTCGTCACGAGCGAATAGAGAGGCTTCTGGCGACAGAAGGGTGGAAGACAATGCCCCCCCCCCCGGCCTGTCCCTAGAGCCGGCCCTGGGATGATGGACCCCCTAAATACGTATGCTACTTGAATCTGAAATAAATGTATTGTTTTAATTATTATTATTATTATTATTGCTATTTTTTGCATTTATATATGTGGCCTAAAATGTTGTATCCTTGGAACAGGTGAAACACAAATGTAAGCACATTTTCTTGACTCTTATGTTACTTCAGTTGGTGAGAAGTAAAGATAATCAAGTTTGTGAACGCAAGACAGTCTAAAGAAATCAGAGTGAGATGCATATTTGTAAAAATGGCAAAATGTGACTGCAAAGCACCGCATAAATATCATCAGTTTTCAGAATCGTCTTTTGTTTCTTAATGCTGACCATCTTGTGTAAGTAATACTAGGAGGACATTCAGGTGAAATGCATCTTCCCCCCCTAAAAGAAGAACTGGCCCCAGTCTGCCCCCCAGCTGAAATGTTCTGGAATTGCCACTGCATCTTCCAAAAGCTCGTACCGGGCCGGATGCGCAGCCTGCTTTGGCATGATGTCCTGGGGTCAGCTAGACCATTTCACTGTTAATTGGGATCACATGCTGACACTCAAAGCCAGGTGCCATTATTTTGTTCGTCGGCCATCGCGAATGTCTTGAAAGCTCTAAGCGAATTAAGGACAATGGACATATAAAAAGGGAACTTCCAGGTCTCCCACTCTCACGCGAGGTGGTGCGGCGAGAGAGCGGCCCGGCCTGGGTTCTCAGTATTGATCCTTGCCGTCGCTTGATGTTTCATGAGCTTCATGAGGGCGATGCCTCCTCAGATACAGATACCTCCTGAATGCTGGGGTTTGTGCAGACCTGACGAGGGGCAGCCTTTTCAAAACTTCCGTCCTTCATTCGTCTCCCAAAGGCTTATCCTGGCCAGGTGTGCCTGGGACCGTCTGCAGCATCAGAGGGCAGAGGCTGGGGGACACCCTGGATGAGATGCCAGTCTATTACAAGACACCCACCCTCGCACTCAACAAGCAATTTACTGACACCAAGAAGACTAACTGCATCTCTCTGCACCACAGCAAGAAACCAGAGAAACCCAGAGGACATCCAAGTAACAGGGAGGGCATGCAGACTTCACACACACTGATGAATTTTCTGTGAATGTGAAAAGCATTTTCACCTTTTATCCAATCTACGGGGTGCTGATGTAATTGTATCATGAAAATATTTCTAATACTTAATTTCTGTCACAATACGATGCCTTAATTGCAGTGTGTGGAAAATCCACCTACTGTAAAATGCACTTTGGTTGCCTGTAAATTGTTTGTAGAAAAGTTTTTCCCTTGCAGTGTCGACGCATTAAACTTTGACTCAAGAAATAACCGCAGAACTGCTCCTTTGAGCTTTGTGTCTCTGAAAAATCTCGCGAAACATAAAAACTGCAGAAAAGCAGTGAGGGGGAGCAGTAGAGGACAGCCGGTGGTTCCACACCGCCCCCCCCAAGGTCCATATTGTGTGATCTGAATTGCACATTCTCTGTGCACCGCAGAGCCTAAGCAGAAGGCAAGTCCCCATCAGGCTCTTTAACGGGGGGGGGGGGGGGGGGGGCCCGGATATTTTGGGGGGGGCAGGAAAAAAAAAGGGGCGGCCCGTTGCTGCCAGGAGGCCAGAAAACAGCTTGCATAATTAACTGCCGGTGAGAAAAGAGGGCGGGTGGGCGGCCGC
>JAODKE010000038.1:6050129-6065155 GCA_026779605.1 Mormyrus hasselquistii
ACAAAGAAAGACAAAAGGGCGTTTGGCCGTGTTCTTTTTAAAACCCGGAAACCCCCCCCCCCCCCCGCCGGGGGGTGTGGGGGGGGGGGGGGGGGGGGGGGGGCAGTCTGCTCATCGACTACGTTACAGGGAGGCAAATCTGTCAAATGTAGGGTGGGGCATGTTATCCCAGCTGTGGCCACAAGGGGCAGTGCAGGGCCCCATTTTCCAGGATGAGAGCTCCCATATGTCGACATCCCCTCCCCACAGGGAGCCCCACCAGGGACGCCTATGAAGGGAGATTCCAAAAGCCTACTCTGCACACGAGCACTCAGAATCTGATCTGATGTCTGTGAAGATGCGGTAGTGATGTGCTGTTTCCTCATAAGAAACCCATCATCTGATGAGCTGGATATACGTGACAAAGATCCCGGCAGATCATCCATAACAAAGTCCCACGTCACCTTCACAGAAAGACTCTTTGAGCATCAGCACGGAAATGGAAGAATTACAACCTTTACAGTGTAAACACGGGGAGAATTTAAATACAACATCACATTCTCCAATTTAAAAAAGCGCTTTTCCACTGCCACCAAGAACCAAGCCATACCCAACCCGTGCCCGTGCAGCTTCGCATCGCAAAGTATGCAAGCCGTGTCCAATGCATACCCAAGCCGTCACCTGGCTGATATGGCCCTGCTTACTAGGAGGGCCAAAAGTGTGACCAAAGCCAGCCTGTTGCATCACCAGATTGGTCAAAAGACAGAGAAACCGGTGATCTGCATCGATATTCATAGATTATCTGAAGAAAAAAAGGGTACATTCTACATATTATTCATTATTAGTAATGTCGCACATTGAGGTGTATTCCCGAAAACTCAAACCTTGAACATTTACAACTTCCTACTTCAAAAAATACTACAGAACAGCTTAACGCAATGGATACGCAACGCAAATTTACACAAGTGAATGCTAATACTGCAAAACCGCTAGCATTTGACACTTGCAAATCAAGTCAATTCTCACAGACATGCTGGCAGAAATTAGCACATAGTAAAAATAAACTAACAATTGCACATAGTAAATCATGATGTACACAGTGTGAACAGCTAATGAGCATCTCTTCGGATCACTTTCGTTCTCCAAAAGTGGCGCTGAACTGACCCTTCTGCAGTGGAACCCGATGCGAGCTGGAACTGCACTCTAACTACTGGTCGGTTCCTGTATTACAGTGGAAAAGCGCCAACAGACTCTTAACCCGGAAGGACTCATTTCAGTACAAAACTAAATGTTTTCACACATTATACAACTTGTTAAATTATAGCGATAAAAGCACTTATAAGTATTAATAATGCTCAAAATCCCTTTTATCATCTTGTTTATGGATGCAAAATGAGAAAATGTCTTTTACAAATAAACATTTGTGAACAAAAGAGTTCCCCAAACATGTTCGTTCATACTTTAAGTGTGTAAACACCCTTTTAATTGTTCAAGTACAACAGATAGCAATAAAAGAGACGAGAGTTCACATTTCTGAAGTCACATTTGTTATACTGTATCTTTATATATATGTGTATATATATAAAAAACTCAATAACGAAATTAAAAAAACATTCAGGGAAAATACCTTCTGACGTATCGCACAGAACTGCATGTCCCACGAAACTGACAGGACTTGCTGGAATCATCGCAACCTCTTTACTGACTGTGAGGGAGTTTGAGAAACACGGGAATCTCTTCTGACTGTCTCTCATGTAAGCTACAGTCTTTCCTTGCAAATCCGACACTCCGCATTTAATTCAGGAGAAAAACAGGATGCTTTTGTTTAGAATGATACAGGACTGGAGGTTCAGGTCTCTCCCAATCACATGGCAATCTAAAGACAGCCAGTCAAAGGCAGCCAGTCATAGACAGCCATCTAAATTGGTTAATGGTCAACCTCTCCGCACTGGTGGCGAGCAGAGAGGCCACAGTTCAGATCATCTGTCTTTTTTTTTGATTAATTTTTTTTTTTTTTTTGAAAGATCATGTGGAATTGCAACATAGCAAAGCTTTGGACGACGTTGGGTGGGGGTTGGGGCCTCATCTGATTGGTGCAGACTAAGGCTCCGGCTGGTCACACCGTCAGTAAAAAAGCAGCGGTTTAGAAGGGATTTGGCCGGGTACAGGAAAGCGGTAGCGAGTCACAGGTCACCTGATGGTGGCGCCACATTCTTCCAACAATGGTGATCCCCCCCAGGAGGACAAAGAGTGAAAGGAATCTTGAAAGGCTGGGGGAATCAAGATACGGCGGGATCACCCGTGTAGCCTTCAAAACGCACAAACTTCGACCACAGTCAAAGGAACCGGACCGTGAACGGGAATGGAACGTGTGCAGCTGTCTTTGGCAAGTCCCAAATGCTCGACCTGGTCATGTCACCTGCGGCCCATCTCGCTCTGTCTCAGGAAGTGGATGTTACTGGTGCTATCTGCCAGCTCGGGGTACTGCTCCACTGACACCACGTGGTAGCCGTCGTATCCTGGCACCCGGCCGGAACTGAGCAGCTGTTGTCGTTCTGCATCAGCCCAGGGGCGAGAACTGTCCTCGCCCTCCTGCAGCCGCTGGCGCTCCTGGGCCCAGGCCTGGGCCACGGCCCTCTGGCGGGCCAGCTCCAGCACGCGGGCCCTCTCCTCATCCAGACTGGTACCGTAGCGCACGTTAAGGCAGAGCACGCCGTGCTGCAGCTGGATGTCGGTGGTTCGGCGTGTCCGGCCGCCCACCACGGCATTGACCTGCGACACGGTGGCGTTGACGCCCGTCTCCAGGGTGCGGCGTCCCGAGGTCATGCCCAGCAGGGCCAGGTCTGCCTCCACGGGGCCCAGCTTGATGAAATAGTGCGTGTCGATGCCGTCGATGGTGAAGTGCAGCTCTCGCAGGTACAGGGATTTGTTCAGGATGGTTGCCAGCCTTCGGCCATCCTCGCTGGCCACGCTGATAATGTCAGTGGCCACCTGGCCATCACGGATGGCGAACTTCACGCCCTTGCCGAATATGGAAGCCGTTGAGGCGAAGAAGACTGACCCCTGGGGGGCGGGGCAGCCAGCGGTGCTCATACCGTAGACGGCTCCGAATTGCTCCAACTTGACGAAGTCCTTCAGCTGCCTCTGAACCTCGCACTGCACGCCCAGCACCGACTGCAAAACAAGACAGTCTCAATCAATGCCAGACAGTCGGAGAGCACATCCCTTCCATGTCTCCACCCCAGTGCCATCACTGCTCTGCTCATCTCCACCCTCTTTCCAAACATCTCACTTTGCCCCCTGGATATTCTCTGTACTTGGCAAAATTTTATTGGTTGAGGAAGCAGGAAACCTCTTTTTAACACGGGGCCTCCACATTGGACGGCTCACTAGTTCCGTCCTGAGCGTGACGCCCCCACATGGGCAGTGAGGCGCACTGGGGCTTCTCGCTAGCTCTGCCTGCCTGAATCTGTCTGGTTTACTGGCTCTTACACATGCTGGTATCACGTCAGTAAAACCCAATGGGAATGATTCCCAACGGGAATGGGAATTATTCTAAGTCGTTCTCATCAGAAAAGACGGCAGGGGCCCGGAGACTCTGCTGACGGCATGTGGGGCTCTCGTGGCGCGATGAGGAGGACCGCGGTGATGAAGGCCCGTATCGTGAACACAGCTGCCGCGTAAGTGCTTAACACAAACCCTCGCTCTCCTTCCATCGCGAATTTATACACCTCCTCGACCAGACGCGAGAATCCAAGCAGAAGCTGAGCAAACATTTGTTTGGCTGCTCACCAAACCCCAGCGAAGCAGGAGAGAAGCAGGCCGGTGGCCTTCGGGTCCGGGCGCAGCGCCGCACCGCACAGCAGAGAAAGTGGCTTTGTAATGCGTGCCGTCCACATAAATCTCCTAGGGATGTCAAACAGGTGCCCTCTACAGCCAGAGTGCTGCTTCTCACAGCATATATAAATACAGCCAGCAGTGGCCATTAGCTGGGCCCAGTTAAGTGCAGAGATATCAGGGTCACATCACTTGTCAGCGACCCGTTGAGCAGCTGAGGAACACTATCTCACGTTAGCCTTTAAAGTCGCCAGGCGGAATGCCTGTATTATATACTGCGAAGAATCAAGTTGTCTTTCTGGCCCTAAATACTACCTTTTAAAGCACACTAGAGCTGGCAATCCACAGAAACCCTCAAATCTCTCTCTGAAGATGAGTAGAGCTGGTGGCCGTGTGACCTCCGCCACGTGCCGCTGCCTGACAGGCACCCTCCTGCCTGTTCATAGCCAAAATCATAAAAACAGGCTCCTTATGAAACGTCTGCCAAGTCTCAGCCTAAAGAGAACAGACTGGCTGCACTGGCGTCTCTAATGTCCTTTAAGAAGTGAGCAGGAGTCAGCCTATGGCGGAACAAACTGAGCTGTGCCGCATTGCTCCCCCAGCCCTCCAGGGGGCGATGTTCCCAAGCTGTCAAGGCATAGCAGCTACTGTTACTAAATCTGTCTTTCCAACAACGCTGGCATGCCCGCTGTTGGCCCAGCAGGCAGTGGGCAGTAATGGCATCTGAGACACCCGTCCCAAAAGATAAGCGAGTGAAGTGGATTTGGGAACTGGGTGGGGGTGGTGCCCCTTCATCCTGCTTAAACACCAATTTAGTCCTCGGTGACCGATGTTCACCTTCAGCTGTTTGCTGATAGGCGCAGGACATGCCCAGACTACTGCTTGCAATGGTTGACTGAATCACTGACCGCAGACGAGGATCTGGCTCTGCAGCGGCTGCGTCACGCAGCCCGTCTGCGTGACACCGAGCCCAGCGGCGCATGCATAATTGGATTCGATAAGGACGCGTCTTTCCCTTCCAGCGCTGGAATTCGCCAAGATAAACAAGCGTCAAAACATAAGAGTCAGCCAGGCTCTTGAAAAAAGGAGAGGCGAATTAATCGCATTAGTGGCTGCAAAGTTACCAAAAACAGCCTCTTTAATAAAACAAACTCGCAGATCGCACCCCAGCCTTTCAAATTACTCATCCGAAGCTCGGTCCATTGGTGACAACAAAATTTTACTTCAGGCTGACACAAAATTAGCGGATTTTGCCTGCTTTCTCCTTGGGAGCGGGCGGGTGACCTCAATCTGACATCGGCGAGATAAAGCCGCGGACCTCCTAATAGAGGAGGCTGGTCGCGTTGCGGGGACAGATGTGGGGAGGATGGCAGTGTTGATTTAATCCCGGCTCCTCAATGCGGGTGACACCTCTGATGGTCTTTCTCAATGGATGACGGATCGTTTCCATTCAATTTCTGTAGCCTCTCAGACAATGTGGAAATACCGAATTACTTTCAAAATCAATTGTCCTGCACAGGCTCACAGACACACGCTATTGGAAAGGTCGGCGGCTGAAGCCCGAATGTAGGACGGTCGCGCACTTCCTGAGAGAATTTTCCTTTTTTGTGTTACTGTCTTTCACGCCATATTGATGTCTCCAGGAGGTCCTGATAAGACCTCATAGAGGACAGGACCAACCATAAATCATCATTCACGGCCCAGATCTGGTCTGTCTTACACATGGCCGTTAATCTTTTCCTCTGCTGATCATTCACAGCTGGTCTACGCTTGTCTTTGTTCATCAGAAAATAGCAACTGAAATCGTACCTCTGGACCAGGCCTGACCACCTCGCTAGTATCTACACCTCCATTCATATTCACTGTTTGTTTGGTGTTTGAAGGATTACAAACAACACAAATGTCACAGTGGTGCAAGTGACCCCTGAACATTCCATCCAGGTCACGTCACTACAGCAGCTGGAAAGATTAGGAAAAAGATGTAAGACACAGTCATACAAGAACAGTAGCTAACGGCTAGGTTGGTTTTTCATAGCAGAGTGAATAACAGAAAGACCAAGATGTTTATGTTTGAAACTTCTTTCCAGATCACAGACCTCCTGGCTTCTGTTCTCACCACTGAGGAATATACAGCTGTGAGAAAAATTAAGAGACTACTCTATATTTTTAAACAAATCTGCATTTTAATTGTGGTTCTGCTGGCAGAAGGCCACGTTGAGCAGCAGGGCCCTTCCAGGTAAAAAATTTATAATACAGCTGCACACAAGAATATGGTGAAGCAGGAGACACTGGGAACGACCAGAAACCAGCCAGGTAAAGGATGGAAGTGACTTTGTAATGCCAGAGATGGGAGTCAACTCATCTGACAGTTTCAAAAGGAATGGGAAACATTAAGTTGCACTGCTAGGACAATTCATATCAGGCTCCTAGAACTGAAGGAAGAAGCCCTTCATCAATGAGAAACAGAGAAGAACCAGGTTGCAAAAAAAATAACTTTTATGAGTGAAACAAAAAACTGTGCTGGGGTCTCCTAATTTTTTCCACGGCTGTATATTAACTTCATATGGACTAATACCTTCTAATGACCATCTTCAGATACTTCATTGTGTCAGTGAGGAAGTCCTTCCTGTGAGAAGACCTTCTGGGTAACCTCCAAACAGAAAATGCCGCAGTGCTACCACACTTCTTCAAAAATAACCCTAATGATACCGTGTATCCATTTCTAAAGCCATATCGAGGTCTCAGTCCCGCGGCTGGTGTGACAGATACCATCCTGGCTCATAGATAGCACGGCCTGGGTAACATAAGGTACGGAAGTGATCTGAAACAGGCCTTATCGTGTTCAGAATCATCGGCATGGAAACTGCGAGGTCGTGGGGATCTGTGGAGACCCTACAGGGCCCCATTTTTCAGCAGAAAGGATCACCTGCATTTGCCGGCATCGTAAAACCGTCTGAAAGCGCACGGGGCGTGCGGCTTCTGCGAGCCGTCCATCTGCAAGGCGGCCCAGGAAGACAGCGGCAAACTCCTCAATTATTCAAGGGACTCGAAGGCGATTGAGGAGCCTGATAAATGCGACATTTCAGGGCGTCTGGTTCCTATTTGGTAGAGTGTGAAATTGAGAGGCGAGTCTCAAATCGATGTCTGGGGTAGAGGACGGGAGGAGGGAACTCCTTTCAGAGCAGGAGAATCGACACAGGCCCCTGCCCACCCTGTAATTAAAGAGCCAAACCCTGATGATTATTCCTGAAAGCAGGCGACTGCTGTGAACTCTTCTAGAAGAACTTACCCTAGTGCTGTCCCACTCCTGGGTTTTTATTTGTGTACGGACGAGCTCGTACGATGGCTCCATGGTCTCCGTGTTGGGCTTCGCGTATCCGGGAATGACGTTGTACAGCTGGAAGCCAAAAGTCAGCAGCCAGCTGTTGACATCTGCGGCAGGACGAAACACAGAGGGAATGAGGGGACGAGGAGGCGAGGGGACGCGTGACGGCCAGGACACGCGTGAAGGCGAGCACACGCGTGACGGCCAGGGTCCTACATGCAGCATTTACAATATGACGTCAGTCTGTATGGTTCTCTCCCAAAACATGGGAGAAAACGGACACACACACCTATATGCAGATTATAAACTGCACTGTTACGGTAACATAAAGACTGGATCCTAAGAAGCTGAGATCCAGGATCAGCCTTAGCAGGTTCCAGACCCTCACAACAAAGACGGAATAAAAAACGGACCAACAGCAGGACGACATCGTGTGTGAACATGCTGAATGGTTTCTTTAAATCAATACCTCTCATCCCCGTCCTCGGGGGAATCCCAGACAGTCCACATATTTGCTTTCCCAGCTCCCAACACGTCTGTACCAGGTGATCGGTGTTCTTGATTGGCTGGGAGGTGGGACGGAACAAAGGTATGGGCTGTCTGGGGGTCCCTGTTGACTGGCTTTGGGGAACATTGCTTAAGAGGGTTTTTAGTGGATGTCAGTCTACGCTGAAGGCGATTCTGCACCCTTACAGCAAAACTGGCCCAAGTTACTCTATTTAAAGACATCGAGAAACAGCCACCAGGTTACAGAGAGTCCATCTGCCTGTGACAGACACATGAAAGACCACAAACCCCTGGATCTCAGGAATCCTCTCATACCGGGCTTCTCCTCCCACCTGAAGACACCCGCAGGGGGCCATGATGTGAACGCCGCACTGCCTTTTACCAGCCTTGTGTCTGTGCCCTTTCGCCATTCCCTGCACGGACGTGACCTCGCACTCAGGTAACTGCTACGCCAAAGGCCAGCTGCCTTCACGATCGGCACATCGTTCATGCTCCGGACACAGCTTCCGTAACCTTTAGAGGCTGCTTTTTACATGCAGGCACTGGACCGACGATCCTCACTCCTGTGTTTCGGAAGCAAAGGCCATTTCCGAAAGAAACTCCAACAGGTCGTTAATTTTTACGACTTCGTACCTAAACCCGCTTTTTTCCTTCATGAAAAGGTCAGTAGTTTAAAAATGGCGTTCTGTAATGAGCAACGACTTGACCTAAACACCATTACATGAATTACGTGATTTTTTTTCTCCATTTAATGCACTTTTTGCTGACGTTAAGAGATCACCATCAACCCAAAACAAGCTTTTTGTTGTCCCTGTATCGTAGAGGCTGACAAAGCTCCCTCTACTGGAGATTTGTTTAAGTACAATAAAACGACCCTCTTAATCCGTGGAGATAGAAACGAAATGTCTGAACTATCAGTCACCACAGACAGGGCCTTGCGTAGATCCAAATATGGGAGACTCTGTTTAACATTCAGCTTCCAGCGCAGAGCTTAACGGCGAAAGCAGAGCCGCTCACTCTTAAGCTGGGTATTTGACGGCGCGGTGGTACGCGGGAGGACACACACAGAGTGTCCGTGTGCCGGAGCTGAGGGAAATGACAGGCATGTCACCCATGGCAGGGGCACCCATGGATACCCAGACAGTCTGAGGGAGGCAGTGTTTCACAGAGACCCCTAAATACAGGAGTGTGTAAAAGTCTTAGGCAGTCAAGAGAAATGTTTAAAGCCATTTGTCTGGGTATTAAGTGCACTTTTGCTCAGAACAGAAAACACAATTTAGCATTAGAACATGTGCAAATGCAGAAATACACAATGAAAACTAGTAAAAATGTCTTCCGTTCTTCGAGAAGTTCCTGACGTCTTGTTGGATGGCTAGATGAACAGCGCTTCAGTTCCCAAACCTCTCCTCAGGGGCACCTCAGCCATTTCATGCATTCATTAAATTTAAATACTAGCACATTTAATTAATTAATTTAATTAGAAAAGTCAATGAGATATTGATTAGCTATACAAGAAGTGTTAGTGGTCGGGTCAAAAAACACCTGGGTGTAGTGGATGGTTGCTGTAAACTCTGGGGTGATTTTCAGCAGAGCTTTTGAAATGGGTAAGCTAAGTTGCCTACGACTTTTGCACAATACTGTATATAAAATTCTCTGTACAGTACAAGGGAGGTGGGTAAGAAGACAGGGGGGCCACAACTTCTCTAATCGGACTTAACCAGATCTCTGTCTCGTCCCGTGGCAGCATTTTAGAGATGATCCAAACCGACTATCTCTGGGTGATGCTACGGAAAATATAATCACGCCTTTGCTGGCTTGCCGAATGTGCACCGTGAAGTTTTCCCCGCGGAGGGCGGCCTGATATCCCCCTCCCAGCTGTCACGAGCTCTGCATAACAAAGCGTGTTCCTTTGTGTCCCTTTGTTCTGCCGTTCCCCATTGTGTCCACCTGTCTTCTAGCTGGCCCCCCACCCGGACGCTGCGGAATAATGTCATCTCTTAGGGACGGGAGGCTGCTGCGCCACACTGTTCCTCCTGACTGTTTGGAAAATGAAAATCATTCAGCGATAAGCCAGGGGAGGATAATGATGCAAAGAATACAAAGCATCAGCATCTTCTGCACCCTAACCTTCACCTCGGGAGCCGGACCCGTGTGTGGCCTTGTGCGGCGTGACAGCCTCTCACCTGTCATGTAGCACCTGATCTCATGGCTGTTGCTGATGGGGTTGTTGTTCTTGAACATGTACAGGTTGAAAGGGGCGATGTTCTCGCTGTTGAGACGCCTCCACACGCCGTGGTCCGGCGTGGTCCAGCGGCCGGCCAGCACGTCGTAATCCCTGCGGCCCAAGTGGACCAGCTTGCTGAGGGGGTCGTAGAGGCCTCCATGATAGCCGATGATGAGCTGCAGGCTGGGGTTGGAGTCCATGTAGACCTCGCCGTAGGCCGTGTGCAGGATCTGCTTGATCATCTGGCCTGTGCCGCTGAAGACGGCCAGCGGCGTGCCGATGTTGTCGCACGCCACGTAGAACTCGTCGCCGCTGCTCAGCTCCATAGCAAAGAGGTGCCCTTGAAGGTCATAGTAAAGGGAGGTGATCTCCGAGCTGGAGTGGTTGTACATGTGCGTGACCCTGGTGGGGCTGGAGAGGTCGGCGTAGAAGAACTGCAGGTGTTGCCCACTGCTGCTCTTGCTGGACACCCTGCGGCCGAGGCCGTCGTAGCGATACCGGATGCTCCAGCTGTTCACTTTGCTGTAAACCTTCACCAGCAGTCCTGCAGAGTTGTACTCGAAGTACTCGCTTCCCCTTTGCCTGAGGAAGCCATCTTCATCCATCCTGTACTGGATGTCCCCCAGCCTGGTTATGCGGTCCCTCAGGTCGTAGCGGAGTGGGATGAGCCGAGCGCTGTTCCCAGGGCTAAGCAAGTGCAGGTTCCCATTTAAGTCATAGCTGTATCTCCAGAGGGGTTTGTCGTTGATGGCCACCACCTGCAACTGGCCGTCGGCGTCATACTCGTAGGAGTAGCGGGTGGTGTTGGCATATGGTCCCACCTTGAGCTCCTTGCTGACCACCCGGCCCATGTTGTCGTACTGCACCATCATCCAGAACATGAGCGAGCGGAAGATTTCGTACTGCACCTCCTTTACGCGCCCGTAGGCGTCGAAGTGCTTAGTGTGCGTCATGACGGCCGTGGTGATGATCTGGTTGATGTCGTAGTAGATGACCCCGAACTTGCCGAACTGCTCGGTCTTGCCGGACACGTCGTCATAACGGTACAGGTCGATGGGCAGCGGTGTCTCGTTGATGACGGCCTGCATGCTCGTCACCCGAAAGCTGTTGTCGTAGTTGTAGTCGAAGCGGGCGTTGACCATGCCTTCCTCGCTGAAGCGGAAGATCTGCCGGTCGATGAGTGGGCCCATTTGCCGGTAGCGTATGGTGCAGGTAAAGCCTTCACTCTGCAAGTTGACGGTTTTCAGCATGCCTGAGGCCTCGTCGTATGTGAAGGCCACGCGTGATGTGTCATAGAGAACTTCGAGCAGCTTGGACAACTTGCCGTACTTGTAGATGATGCGCCTCCCAGTAGCTAGGTAAGTGGTCTGCAGCAACTCCCCATCTTCACTGAAGTCCTGCAGCACTGAGCTGTTACCTTCGGGGGCTCGGTAGATGTTTCTATAGTAACCGATGGAGCGGGTGGTCTCCAGCGTCTGCCGGGCAACGTTGGGCATGGTCACAGAAGAGAGTCGGTCGTTCTTATCAAACTCAAAGATGTACTGTCTCTGGCTGTAGAGCAGGAGCACCATAGACTGTAGGGGAGGAACGAAAGAGGCACGTGAAGGAAATTAACAGCAGCTGATTGGACACAACCCCAGCGACCTATGCATCCACCCTTCCAATGTCATAACCCAGTGATGGAATCCGAGTTCTGACTGGCCAATCCTGGGAAGCACACTCACACAGCAACGTCATTTTAGCACGTTTGCGGACTGTGGAGGAAAAAACACGAAGGCAGGGGGCACGCAAAAGGTTGAGGATGGATTCATGCCCACCACCCTGGCAGTGTGAGGTGCCACCCAAATAAAAAAGTAACTAATGCGTCTTTAATTCATCAAAATAAAAAACATATGTTCTCATGTTTAAAAGATAAGCATATTTCCACATGTACCCTGTTGTGTGGGCCCTCTATGACAAAGCTCAGGCTTGAATTACCGTTTCATTAGTAATTGTTAAATATTTCTGTCCTTTTTTCCTCTCCTAAATCCCACAAACCCACCGAATGTCTAAAATTGCCTAAAGTCTCATGACTTTAAAAATGTTGCAAAACCTAAGAGGCCATTCATCACTTAAAAAAATCTATTTTCAGATGAAAAATATTTATATGGATCAGAAGGAAGATTTAGAAAAATATCATCTGAAGTAGTTTTCTGTGTCAAATGAGAGACTGCATTTCTTCTGATTTGAAATTCTGGGAGAATCATCTGAGTCCAGAATCCCTCAGCGTTACGCCGCATCAGTTGGGTAGCAGTGTGATGAAAACATCTTGTTCGGAAGTTAATGGCGTGTTAAAGACGTGGAAGGGTCTTCACTGTGGTAAATCTATATGCAAATCTCCCCTCTCGCCTCAGAAGTCTTCAGCCTCATTAACCAGTAGTAAGTGACAGTTGCCCCCCCCCTACTAGCTACTTCCAAGTAACGGTTAATGTAGTTTCTGTTAATTTTACATTGTGTTTGGCAATCTTACATAACATTACTTGGAATTAGGGATTATAATAGCACACTTTTTATTGATTCACCTGGTTGGCTGTACGTGTACGCTTATAGAAAATTAATCGCCACACCTCTGTCCTGGGTTGTTCCCTGCCTTGTTCATATAGGCCAGGGGTGTCAAAATCCAGTCCTTGGGGGCTGGAGCCCTACACATTCTTGGGTTTCCCTTCATTTTACACACCTGATTCAACTCCTTGCACCTTCTTGCGCTAATTACGGCACAGCTCTTGAGCTGAATCATTTATGGTGGAACAGGGAAAGAACTAAGCTACACAGGGCTCCGGCCCTCCAGGACAGGAGTTTGACATCCCTGATATAGGTTCTGGACCCACTCTGACCCTGAATAGGACAAACAGGCAATGGACTTCTGACCAATCAGATTTATTTATAGTTTATACTGGTACATACCAGTTTCTGATCTTCGTCAAAGGTCTTGCTTGCTCTTACTTAATTATACTCTCTTTGGAGAACGTGACTTGTGAAATGTTCTACTGTAATGCAGAGTGATCTCTACCTTCTCGAGGTAAGTGTAGCTCCAGGACTTTCCATCGGCGAATGTCTGCGACACGATGCGCCCGTTGCGGTCGTACTCCATGCGCACAGACATGGTGCCCCGCTGGATCCCCGCCACCTGCCCTCCGGGGGAATAGGTGACATTGACACCATTGAGGCGGCTGCTGGGGGCCCAGAGCGTCGGCCGGCCCGCCTGGTCGTAGTGGATGCGCAGCATGAACTTCCTGTGGTCATCATACACCTTCTCCGTCCTGGTGATGCGGTCGAAGTCCAACGAGAGCAGGTTCCTGTTATGCACCTGTGGAAAAGAGAGAAGGTTCTGTAATGAAGGCCGCTTGTCAACGAAAGGCTCACGCCTTGTGGCATTTTTAAAAAATCCACGCGTGTTTGCCAGATCCTTCTGCCTGCAATATGTGGCCATCATCGCTAAGCACGGTACAGAGGTGTCAAGAGCCTCATCTTCAAGCGACGTCACTGTGATTAGAAGAATTAGCACGTGTCTCGATTTATTCAGCGAAACAGCAGTAGCCCAATCCATTCAAAGCCAGGCGACCATTGAACCATCCCTGAGCTTTCAGATAAGAATTATCACAAGGCGACGACATTCCGCCGCTGTGGAGCGGCGCCCGCATCCGAACGACGTGTGAATGTCGCTTCGCTAAGAATCACTCCGGTTTCTCTCCTGTTTACTGCTTACGGTATCTTGGCCTTGATCCCCGCTTTGATCGGAATAGAGAGGCGGTCTTCGCGGTAATTCGAGGAGGGCGCCGACGAGGCAGCGAGCCTGTCTGAGAGTCACTCAAATGGTCAGGTGGCCCCTGTTCACACTTCACGAGCAATGCAGGAAGAGCCTGAGAACTCCCCAAGCAGGTGCCCTGCTTTGGTCATTGCTTCAGCTTGCTGTAGATAACTGGAACCCAGGGGGACTTTGGCACAGTCGGAGGCGGTGAGCGGAGGACTCAGCCCCGTCTGGATGGCTACACCGAATTTCCCTGAGCGTCAAGCATGAAAAATATGTCACTTATAGGCAACTGAGGGCATTATTTTATACTAGAACAAAACCCCGATGACATGTTCACTCGCGATTCAAGGCAATGGAGACCTAGGGGTCTTGACACTTACAGCCCCCTTCCAATGACCCTCTATGTGTCATGGCGCGGGTCACATGCTCCAGACGGAAGCCCCGACTGCCAGCATAGCTGTGCTTAGTCTTGTTTACTCTTTTAAAAGCTTGCCCTAAAGCGGGAATGGAGACAGATCTGACTGCCTAAGAACCACAAAGAGATGTGAAGGTTTGAGATGACAGAAGTGAGAGGGATAGAGCCAGCGGGGGGTGTTAAAGGTGGGTGCCAGGAAAAAGCGGGGGGGGGAGGATGGGTTAGTCATTTACCCTTCAAAGTGCTGGTGGGACACGCAGAGCATCACACACGCTAATGATTGTTAGCATCGAGTTCATACACTCAGCTGAAGAGCATGGCTGAGAAAACACTGACACAGGAAGATGGATGCAGAAATGGTTAATTACGCCGTTGGGTGAGAAGCGGTTGCGTGCAGGAGCGGGCCGGGGAAGGGGGGGGCACCTTCGTCAGTGGCAAGGTCCGCAGCCTCGCTGCATTGTTTACCATAACGTAATTAAGCCAATATCTAGTGTGGCCTCACCCACCTCGTTAAGCACTGATTTATGCTTCTCATTTGTTGCAAAAAAACTTTTTTAATTAGCACAGACGCACCTGCACAAGATTTATCACGAAGGTGAACTAGCTGTTAACTAGCAGGCAGACCCAGATCTGCATCTGTTTTGAAAAGCCCGGACAAATTAATTAAGAGGTCAGGTAATAGGAAATTGGGCGGGGGGGGGGGGGTCTCATAAGAAGGACTACGATTGGCTGGCCTGTACTCATGGTTAACAAGGACTACAATTGGCTGGCCTGTACTCATGGTTAACAAGGACTACGATTGGCTGGCCTGTACTCATCGTTAACAAGGACTACGATTGGCTGGCCTGTACTCATGGTTAACAAGGACTACGATTGGCTGGCCTGTACTCATGGTTAACAAGGACTACGATTGGCTGGCCTGTACTCATCGTTAACAAGGACTACGATT
>JAODKE010000038.1:6078674-6110572 GCA_026779605.1 Mormyrus hasselquistii
TCACCACAAAGTTTCGATACATCACAGTATGGTACAAATTCTCATGAACAGAGGTGGATCGTTCAGATCCAGACCAGGATTTTTTGTTTCAACCAATCAACTGTCAAGTCACAGTTAATAAGTACTCAACTGATTGTTTGAAACAAAATCCTGGTTTAGATTTTTACTTTCTGGACCTGAATTAGCTACCTCTGATATAAAATCTGGTATAAAACACAAGCATCAGCACTACACGTGAAAAAAAATAAAAGAAAAGGTACATTTTATACAATTAGTCCTGCTTCTAGTTTATATCAATATCAGCTGAGAGCTTCAGGACTGTGACTCTCTATACTCAACTGGTTGGTTGAAACAAAATCCTGGTCAGGATTTTTACTTTCTGGACCTGAAATTTTCACTTCTGCCAAGGAAACTATAAATGATGGCTGCATTTCAATGTTGATTTGAAGGCCGTTTTCCCCGTTCTTTGCCTGTTGATTTTATACAGTGAGTATCTTGCCTCAAGGTGAGCATGCTGAAAAATGTCCATGTTGGTAGTTAACCTGAATCTCCCCTAAGAGGCACTCACACAGAAACACATTTGTGTTCACAAGTAAACACTGTACATCAAGCAGACAGTCTGGCAATCTGCTGTCTGCTGGTGGTTAAAAATCACCTGTCTGCTCCTTAAACCTTCCAGAACACTGAAGCCAGACACCAAATTTAGCCACCAGTTCTACTGCATGATCTATGCAGAAGTTAATATATTAGGCTTTGAGAACATTTAGAAAAAACTTACACTCACTTAAACTCACAATTATTCTTAGAAAAGTAAAGAAATGTGGAAGAAACATGGATGTGACAGCTGGGATGTGCGATCCATTCAACCTTTAAAGCGATCTGCATTGTTAGAATCTGAGACATCACTTTGACACAGTCCCGCCAGATGCAATTATCATTATAAAAAGTCTTGGCAGTGACGGCCGGTGATTCAAACCGGATAAGAACGGGAGATATCTGTCAAGTTCTCTGGATCTTTGCCCCAGGCTGCTCAGTGTCAGCCTCCATAACCTGACGGGACCTTCCAGAAGAGCAAGCAGGGCGTCAGTCAGATGCTGCTCCGCCCCTCAGCTGACCTTCTACAGTAGGTCTGGGCCATGTCTCTCTAGGCCATCCCAGTCCAGCAACAAAGACGGGAAGAAAAGCCTTGACACGCTGGACGCTATCCTTTACATTAGGGTTACAAGCTTAAAGTGTGTCATTTAGGGGATGGGAGCTCTACTGCTAGGTAATGCTGACCATGAGAATGTGTGTGTGTGTGTTGTTATTCAGCAAATAGTTTTATCCAAAATGACACACATTTTTCACAAAGTAGGGTCAGCCAGTCCCTGGAGCAATTGGGCATTAAGGGCCTTGCTCAAGGGCCCGATGGCAAAATCATTCCGCCAACCCTGGGATTTGAACCAATGACCTGCTGATCACGGGCACAGTGTCCAAACCCAATTAGCCACGCACCACTCTTTTCCACAGAACAGCTGTGTTAACATTTCCCACAAAAAAAAGTTGCTAAAGTAAAGTATGGTAAAAGTTCTTATCAATTTCCTATTGTTATTCATATTGCTATGGCGCGGCTGCGGACTATCCGGACCCAAGGCGTGACTCAGACACGCTCCCGTACACGTTTCAGCACTTGTCTGCTCTTGCTTGGGCAGCAGCACGCATAAGAGTGAGGAAGGAATGCAGTGACCTTCATCAAGAAAGTCGTGGTCCATCTGTATTCCCTACACTGGCAGCATTTGATTCACGGAGGGTGATTGAATGTTAACTGCACACTGGTGCGTGCTGTGCTGCCGAAGACAGTAAGGGCCTGGGTACAGTGGGACTGCCCACAGAGCCTCTGTGCTTCACTGCATGTGACAGTGAGGTAAAGAGCATAGAATGCACTTTAATGCACAGCATCCCATCCCGCATCCCGCATCCACTCTGCCAACCCTGGGATTTGAACTGATGGCCTTCCGATCATAAGTACAGCATCCTAGCCCGCTGAGCCACACCCCCCCAAAAGCTCTAGTCTTCACTTTGTGATTTTATACACAGACATCAAAGAATAAGGCATCAATGTGACACACTGACACACTTCTTGATGTCTAGCACCGAAACAGTAAATTAAAAAGCCGTGGATTGAGGCTGACCTTCACGAACCCACACGTGCAGCAGCTGGGATGAAATGCGAGTTACATGGGAACTGCGCATTTTCCCCTGCAGCAGCGAGACCCCCCAGGGGCTGCGAGCAGCCAGACCGATCCCCTCGGCAGAACGACTCGCCCACTTTATCAGAGGAGCTCGTGTTCTGCCTCCCCGTCTTGTGATTTGTACCCCAGCAAGTCCCATGTGGAGCCTTCGGCAGGTTTCATCTGGCTGGGATGATTTCCCCTTATCCTGCATCGCTCACACTTGACTATGCATTTTCACTATCTGCAGCTGCAGTTTGAACAGCCCGACCGTTTTGTGAGATCACAATCTTCCTCTTAAAAGAATCTAATCCCCGGTGGGATCTGTATTTAACACCCATTTCTGCTCAACCCAATATCACTTATATCAACACTATAGCCCACTTTTACACAAAGGACAGTGGAACACACACAGAAACAGAAACACACACACACATGCAAAGTGAAAACACCATTATCTCGATCTCTCCGCCTATTACCATCCAGATTATTATCTTAAACTGTTCTCCTTGTGGGCTGCCTGTGATTTCAGCTGTTGGCCTTCTTACAAAAAACCACGTTTCCAAATTTAAAGAAGAAGATTCTCTTCAGAGTTTCTGTCCCGGATATGCTCCCAGCAAACATCGCCCATGGAGCTGAAGGCCGTGTCAGGAATGAGTGCCGTCAGAACTGACGTGTCAGACAAGCAAACCTCGGGTGTGGCAAGTGAGGATCTTGCAGTCTCGCAGAGTCTGGGCCTGAATGCCGCCGTCTCACCCAAAGGGTTTGAAAAGGGAGTCTGCCTCGCATCTCAGACCCATGACCTAAATGTGTTCTCAGCCTAAAATGATCCTATTCACTTTACTCTCTATCTTCCACTGTGGCAGAGCTTTTAGCCATTTTCTCATCGAATCGGACTTTAAGATGCAGTTATTGTTCGATATGATAAATGCTCAGACGAACGCAGAGCTGGATGCCATTTTGGCAAAGAAGGTCCAATTATTTTGCAAATACCTGATGATGCAGTAACGAGGCCCATTAAGAATAGAACGGCCTCAAACAACAGCCAACAAGAGTCTGTAAATAATTCTAGCTATAGTGGAGAATAAGATCGAATGTTCACCTGCAAACCTTCCGAGTACATAAATTCACACGTATTCCGTTGGGGCTCGATTTAACAAAATAGGGACGAGTCGATTGTTATCAGAAAGAAACAGCAGAAATTCTCACTAGGCTTATAAAGCATGTGAACATGTTTACACACACAGTACAGGGAGCTGCATGCTTTCGTGTTTGAGGAAGAACATCCGTAGCTCCTTACCTATGCCTGAAATCTTTATTTCTGACAGAAGAAGCCAGACGCAGCGGGAACCAAGGGAGAGAGACAGAGAGAGAAAATGTCGTTAAAACGAAAGGAGAGACAGCACTTTTTGCACGAATGGCCTTTGGCCTCTGACCAGGGGGTGGGGCCTCTCAGAGCCGCTACCTGAGCTCCAGTATGCTGCTGACGTTCCCCGTGGGGAAGATGCGACGCACGTAATTGAAGTCGCCCACGTAGAGGCTGCCATCGGAACCAAAGGCCAGGGCCACCGGGGCTAGTAGCTTGTTGCCGTCGGCAAGGCCGTTGCAGCTGGGGCAGGAGATACTGCGGCGACGGCCGTTGCCCATGACGCTGCCGATGACCGGGGGCTGCTGGGAGATGAAGACGTTCTCGCCGTTGCCCTTATGCAGGACGCCTGCGGGGAGTGAGAGGTGCGTCAGTGCGTTCCCAAGGCCCCGGACTGTCCCACAGAAGACGTGCGTCTCTGAGCTAATGCTGCTGTTGACGGTTTTTAAAAACAGGCGCTGGCAGACACCAGGAAGGAGACTTGGTGAGCGTGTGGAAGGAGGAAGAGGCCTCCCTGCCCTGCCAGGGCCGCCGATGACAGACTGCACAGCCTGCGCACGCATTTCATGCAACTACGGCTCATTTCCTCTGATAAGAGCAGGCTGACAGTCAGCGGCCGGCCCTTCCGCTTGACAGGAGCGCAGAGAGCTCTGTCTCTCCCCAGCATTGAGGTGCAATTCCCCCGCAATAATAAAATTGGGCCCTCTCACCTAGCATGGATGGAAAATGACACCATAATTAGCTAGGCGGAAGACTATTTCGGAAGTTGCCGGAATTATGTCAATTTCGACAGATGGACAAATTGGCACAAAGAGAAAAATGTAGAGGTGAAGGAGCTTTGTGCCCGGAGGACAAGGGATAATTCCGACAGGTACCTAAGAAATATCCTGTAACTACAAATGTGTTCAGAAGGGGGCGCTGTGTCAAACATTGGGACACAGATGGATTGAGTTGCACATGGTGAGCGCTGCTTTGAGAGGCAGCCAGGCGGAGGCTCACCGCTCTGGATGTTGAGGGCTTGATGTTTGTCCAGTGCCCAGCCGCCGAGGTTAGAAGCGTCACTCTCGTAGCCCTGCAAAACGGCGGTCCGTTTCTCCCACAGGATCAGGTCGGGGCACGACTCGTACTCGTAACCAACCGACACTGTGGGGAGTCAAACGGAGCATTAACCAGGGGGACCCCCAGAGAGTGACCCCCCCGCCCCCTCCCCAGGCATGACGGATAGCTCACCAAAAGCCTCGCTCAAGCCATACACCTTCTGGTTGTAGACGTCGGCCTTATCCCACACAAAGCTGTAGGTGAGGTCGGGCGCGGCAGGGAACCACTTGCGGAGCAGCCTGCCCTCTACGGCCACAGTGAGGTGCACTTTCATCAGGTTGAAGGGGATGACGGCATGGCTCAGCGTGATGCGCAGGACCGACTTATACCCTGGCGTGCGGCTGCTCAGGTAGTTCAGCTTCACGTCTGTGCCAGGGATGCGGATCTCTTCCTGGATGGCCTGTGGGGGGCGGGGGGGAAGGCGTCAGGGCACCCTCGGGGACATGCTGTACACCACCGCACGCGGCTCCAAGCCACAACAGGCTGAACCTAAGAACACTGGTGAAGGCGCGAGGGTCAAGTTTCCCAGCATGCCGGGGGAGTAGCCGACCCCCACCCGGGGATGGAATGACATCGCGTGAGTGCCTGTGGCTGCATTCTCCACACCCCCCCCCCACCAATCGATAGCCATGAATTCTCACCGCCTTTGGAGCCTGAAAAAAGGGCGATATTGTTTTACTCCTGCAGGAAGACGAGCTGAACCTACAGCTCCCCCCAGCACCTTTTGCCGGACGGGTGCCGGGCGGCTCCTAGGGTTGGGCCTAATGGGTGCCGGCGGAGCGCCTCGCGGCTATTCAGCACGGACCAATTAGCCGGAGGCGATTCAAGCGTGCGGGCTGTTTGAGTCACCACCCTCATCTGAAGGAGCCCCCCAGGAAAGAGAGTCGCCCCACACTCCGGGCGCTTGGCGAGTCATTAATCTCGCGAAAAACAAGGCGAGCCGCGTCTTTAGCGGCCAGAGAAAGAGACATATGTGACTGGCCAGAAGACCGGGCTCCGGGCCGGCCGCTAACTCGCGCTCCTGCGTGCTGAGCACTCGCCTGCAGCTCCCACTCTCTTCCTGTGAGAAATCTAATCAGCGACCCGCCAGAAGGAGCCTCGTCGTGAATTGGACTGTACAGCTTAGGTCAATTACTTTTAGGAGATACAATACAGCGTCTGCTACGATGCAGAATTGAATTACGATTTGCAGGCCAATTGCAGGTATGGATCTGCGAGCCCCTTGTTTTCGGCAGTCCGTGCGTGAGCAGAGTCCCGCTGCAGAATGAGAGAAATCATGCTTTATCTGCCATTTGCACAGGTACACTGGAGTGCTTCTTTTCACATATCCCGTCCTTTGAGACGCACATACACAGTGCAGAGCGCAGGGTCTGGGCACAGGGTCGTGACATTTATCAGGGGCCCCTGGAGCATTTTGGAGGTTAAGGGCTTTGCTCAAGGGCCCAAAGGAGATGTGACTATTCCGGCGAGGTCAGGATTTTAACCAACGACCTTCCAGTCAGGGACACAAAGTTCTAACCGACAGATCCATAAGACATGTGACCATACTGGAGAGATTGGGATTCGAGCCCATGCCCTTCTGATTACAGGCGCAGAGGCCTAACCCAAAGCCCAACCCCCACATGTGACAGAAATAGACGAGAGGGAAACATGTGACGTGATACTCGCCTGGATCTCGGGGGCGGTGGGGCCCCTCTCGGGGCAGGTGCCGGCGAAGGCGGTGAGGGGCGCAGGTGACACCACGGGGCTGGGCCGCGTAAAGCCACTCACATCGCAGCTGGGGATGTCATTCTCCTCGTGCCTCATGACCACGGTGTCCATGACGAAAAAGCGTCCCCATGGCAACCACAGCGTGTGCTCCAGTGTGATGAAGGGGGCGCGTTCAAACCGCAGCGTGAGGGCGATGCCGCCGTTGGTCACCAAGTCAAAGCTGGGCAAAAAAAAAAAAAAGGTACCCATAATGCTTTAGCTCAAATGTGGGCGTGCACCTTCCCAGTCCACTTCCTGGTGATTTTCGTTTAGATCAACCATTCCAGTTCCACGGCATAAACACACAGCTTTTAAATACCAGGTAACATTTTCATTGGTGTACAAACATCCAGGCGGTGATAGATCTGTTTGCAGGATGCTGTTGTGTTAACACAGTTTCAGCACCAGGGCGGCGCCAAGAAACAACTGAGTTCAGGAAAGGGGAGAGTTTGTATAGTAACGGCATTGCTGGCTCCCAAAGCAGGGAAGAGCTGTGGGGAGCAAGGTGAAGGGCAGGGAGTGACAGTTATCCATTCGCTGCCAACCACTGACAGGCCTCCAATTAGTGTCAGAGTTCCATGATGTAATTAAACCGCTCTGCTGAGAGGTGGCTAAAGATGCCCCCCCTCCCCCACCACCCTACGGCAGCCAGCCTTCCGCGTGATTCATTTACCTGCTCCGCTGCCGATTTAATAACTGGGAGGCCCCACCTGCTCTGCATGCTGCTGCTTTTCAAGAGGCAATTAGTGTGGGGATATCCACGCCACCCTGGGGAGCGACCGGGTCTCCCAACGAAGACCCACGCCAGGTAAGTAAGGCGGCGCGGGCGGCGGAAGCCAACCAGGGGGCCCGGCAGTGCAAATTGTGAGAGATGCCCAGGTGCGGCGCTATTAACAGGCACCTCATTGGTTGGCAGGGTAAACTTGGGGCTCCCCTTGTTTGGGGGGTCAGGATCACACATGCTGACGTTCAGCTCAGCTGCACCTGTACGTGCTTCACTGGCACGGCGACCCGCTCACTGACCGTAAGGACCACTGACTGACTGTGAGGACCGCTCCCTGACCACGAGGACCACTGACTGACTGTGAGGACCGCTCCCTGACCACGAGGACCGCTCACTGACCACGAGGACCACTGACTGACTGTGAAGACCGCTCCCTGACCACGAGGACCGCTCACTGACCACGAGGACCACTGACTGACCACGAGGACCGCTCACTGACTAAGGCCCGATCACTGACCGTAAGGACTGCAGACTGACTGTAAGTATGATTCACTGACGATATCTTTCATTGACTGTGCGTATCAATCACTGACATTATGCATCTTTCAATGTACATGTGTAACGTTTACTGAATGTACACAGATAATCAATAACTGCGCGTGACGTTCATTACCTCTATGTCATGTTCACTGTCCATAAATAATGTTCACTGAGCACATGTAACGTGTGCTGATCACACATGACGTTCCCTGACTAAAAGTAACCTTCTGTGAGTCACGCTCTGCATTTCATCATCTGCATTTCACTGTCCGCATCACCCCTTCTCTCCTCTCCCAGAGTTCAGTCAGCAGAACCCGGTGATCCGTCAGCAGTGGGGGTCAGTACCCCCCCCCCGCCCGCCGGCAGCTGGATAGCGCATTTGCTCTCTTACATGCCGCCATGCAAGGGAGAGTAAAAGCCATGAATCTGCTCCCCACTCACCCCACTAAAGCCCGGGAGAAAATCCAGGCTGTGTCAGGAGATCCCATGCAAGGCTTTCGGCTGATGGGGAGACAGTCTAAGTCAGAGCTAAGCCCCCTGGACAATTACAAAGGAGGGGGGGGCTGCATAATAGCAGGAGAATGCAGGAGTGTTTTCCGGCTTCTGCTTGGATGAGCAGGTGCGGACCTGATTTCATGCTGCGCTGATTCTGTTTACCGTGACTGGGGGGGGAAGTGGATTTATGGGGGGGAGGGGGAGCTGTGTTTACAGGTATGCTGGGAGGGAGAGGTGGATGACGGAGAAGGGGCAACGATACAGCAAAACAGGACCGGGGAGCCGCAATAGAGGGAGAGGAAGACGGGGGTGTAGGAGGAGAGAGACGGGGAGGCGGGAGAGGGAAGGAGAGTCATGGGAGATGAGGAGAGGACGGGCGTAATGAAGTCAGAGGAGAGCAGAGAGCAGCAGAGAGCGATGGAATCAAAGCAGAAGGCTCCTGGGTGCTGCCTGTGAAGTCAGTGGCGGAGGAGCCCGTCCAGCACAGGCGCAGGCGGCACCGGGCACAGAGAGAGCCGCAGGGCCTCATTAGCGCTCAGGCTCCGGAGAGCGGCCGCTGGCATGGGAGGGAGACGGGGGGGGAGGAGGAGGAGGAGGAGGAAGCCGGGGGTGTGCCCACCTGCCATCCTGCCTGGTGACAGTGTATCCGAAAGCTGGGTACCCAACGAAGCTGATGTTCACGCCCACCAGTGGCGTCCCGTCGGAGGTCAGGACCTGCCCTCGGATCACGCAGACATGGCTGTAAGGGAGAAGGAGACAGGGGTCAGAGGTCCCAAAACACGCCCCATGATGGCCAGAAAGTGCATTTTCAATCGCAGGTGTCCTGCATCATCTTTCACTGCTCCCTCCAAGGTCAAAGCAAAGGGATAAGCGCTGGAAAACAGCAGCTGCAGTGGGATCAGTGGGGCCGTAGCAGCCTTCTAAGGACAAACGTGGGGGGTGAATCAGTCTGCAGAGGGTGGGGCAAGAGCCTTAGGGTGTCATTTGTGGGGTTTTAAAAAGGGAAAATTATCAAATTCATAGAGCGAAATTTAAATTCAACAACTGACCCAATGAGATGCAGTTAGTCGTCGGTCACCTAACTCTACCGTGACTCTGCAAAAGTTCAGCGTAATCAGGAATCCACCACAGACACACAGGGACATCCAGCAGCTATATGCCACACAGGCCAAGCTGTGCTGAGCTGTGTTAGGTTGTGGTTGGCTGTGTTAGGCTATGTTAGGTCTGTTGGACCCAGTTAGGCTGTGTTAGCCTACGCTGGGCTGCATTTGGTTTTGATGGACTATGTCAGGCTGTGCTGGGCTGTGTAAAAGTATGTTAGGCTGTGTTAGCCTACGCTGGGCTGCATTAGGTTTTGATGGACTATGTCAGGCTGTGCTGGGCTGTGTAAGGGTATGTTAGGTTGTGTTGGGCTGTGTTAGGTTGCACGTGTCTGTACTCCCTTTCGGCTACATCCGCGACGCGCTTTCCCCCTTGCGCTCTCTATTTGTCCTTTTCTCGCGGCAATATCACTTAGACGTGGCGTGGAGGCCACTGGGAATGGGGCTCGATGCTAATTCAGTTTGCTGTCTTCCCCTCCAGGAGACCTCAGCAGATCTAAGATGTCGAACCTTGTACTCTGTAAACAAGCAGAGAGGCGCCATGCCTGTTGCCAGAAAGCCCCCTCCGTCCGGAGAGAACGTCTTTTTGGCTTTTGATTTTAATTACCCACATTGCCCATTTGATTCTGGGAGTCCGCTGATCTGAAAGGGGGTATTGAGGGGTGGGGTTCTTTATGACCTTATGTAACTCACCCCCCCACCCCACCAGTTGTCAGCACTAACATTCCCGCAGGTGTCACAGTGCTATGGAGATGGCATCATCACAGATGTGTCAGACAGGCTGAACGTCCCTGACACCCATGGGGGGGGGGGGGTTCGGCCGCACGCTGAAGGATGTTGGGCTGACACCATACACCTAGTCACATGTGCTTGTGGTGGCAGACAGAGGCGACATGCTTTACTGCAACGGCCCAGCGGTTACAGATCGATGCCGGACTGATCAGGTGACAGGATGCGCCGTCACCTCAAATGCTAGACGTGACCTAAGGCGCAGCCGGTGACGGGCTGCAATTGGGGACCGTCCTCGGGATTGTGGGTGGAGCTAGGACTTGACTACAGGTGCAGTTATTACACTGAATCGAACAAATCAGTACCTGACAGACAGAGGTACTGGGGACCGGGGGACCGGGGGCCGGGACATGGCACTAATGTGACACTGAAAAGTCACATCTGGAAAATTATAGTCCACATACTGGAGCTACAAGCCCATCCAGTGCTGTGCATACTTTTTGTAGGGCGGGTGCTCGACCGTGATTGTTGGAGATCGAAAAGGGGCATGTAGAGGCTCATTAAAAGGTGACCGCATTTCAGTCCTTCGGCCAAAAGGAGGAGGTGCTCAGGCATTTATGATGCAGGACTACAGGAGTCACGTCAACTCAAGTCAACTCAAGCCAGGTCAACTGGGCTTGTCTGTCGTGCCGTCCATACACAGGTATATACTGGCATGGAATATCATTCCCCAGGACCACAGTGAACTGAAGGGGAAGGTTTCACAATACTGCAAAACACAGGACAGTACATAACCATCTTAACCTGCTGTGAATTTCCAGGACTCCCTCTGCTTTTGCCCAGACAGGACATCCGCTCTGTCCTTGTCAGGCTACCTTAGCGAGAGCTGCAAGCCTAAACTAAATGAAGCCAAACGAAGGCGCTCAGAAACAGAGGTGGTCCTGTTAAGCTTAATGTTGTATTTCCCAATCCGGTCCTCGGGGACCCATAGACGGTCCATGTTTTCGCTCCCACTTTCGGTCCCTGGTAGACAGTCTGCATTTCTGCTCCCCCTCTGTTCCCATGAGGTGGACTGTCTGTGGGTCCCCGAGGACCGGATTGGGAAACACCGGCTTAACATATCGGGGGTGGGAGAAGCAGCACTATCCAGGCACTGTGGGAGCAGAAGGATCCCAACAGGAAGATCTGGCCTTATGTGATCAAATGAACAAAGTCATCTGCTAATCCAGCAGCTGAATGCAGAGCAGAGGTGGGCGAGCAGAAGCACTGACCTGCCCTTGAAGGGGTTCGCCCCGGGGATGACGTGCGTGCTGTCCTTGCCCACCAAGAACTGGACCCGGTCATAGAAGGAACGCAGCCGGCTCTGGGCGGTGTGGACCTGAGTCTCCTGGATGATGTCCAGCGGGTCGGGGGAGCCCACACACAGGGAAGTGCTGTGGCAGGACGTCTGGAGGCAGCAGTCCGGATCCATGCAGTCCGCCAGGCCATCTGCACGGCACAGCAAAGCCAGTGTGTCAGACACACCTGCTGCAGACAGAGCAGCTGCCCAGAGCAGGAAGAGGGACAACAGGAGGGATGGGAGGAGGGATGACAGGAGAGAGGGAAGGAGGGATGACAGGCGGGATGGGAGGAGGGATGACAGGAGGGATTGACGGGAGAGAGGAAAGGAGGGATGACAGGGGGGTTGGGAGGAGGGATGACAGGAAAAAGAGAAAGAGGGATGATAGAAGAGAGGGAAGAAGGGATGACAGGAGGGATGGAAGGCAGGATTACAGGAGAAAGGAAAGGAGGGATGAATAGGAAAAAGGGAAAGAGGGATGACAGGAGAGAAGAAAAGAGGGATGACAGGGGGGATGGGAGGCAGGATGACAGGAAAAAGGGAAAGAGGGATGACAGGAGAGAAGAAAGGAGGGATGGGAGGAGGGATGACAGGAAAAAGGGAAAGAGGGATGACAGGAAGGATGGGAGGAGGGATGACAGGGGGGATGGGAGGAAGGATGACAGGAAGAAGGGAAAGAGGGATGTGTGCATGTCTGTAGCGCCCCTAGGTTTGTATGCATGCATGTAAAGCAGTGTGCCGAGCAGATTCTACCTCCGTCGTTATCCTTGCCATCGCTGCAGGCCGTCTCCATGGACATGTCGCAGCCAGGCCCCCTCCATCCCAGCTGGCAGACGCAGTACCAGCCGCTGTTACCCAGAGTGCACCTGCCATTGCCGTTACACAGGCCGGGACAGCCCTCTGCAGACACAGGGAGAAGAGCAAGTGTCACCACGAGGGAGGTGAGGGATGCCTGCAGCTTGCTGCATTCTGCTGGAGCCCCTGCATCCTGACAACTAGCTGTACTCGCATTGGCCCTGAGGGGGGCGATGCGGGGCTGCTGCCTCTTCACGGACCCCGTGCAATGTCTCAGGGGGACCACCTGGAGGGGAGCCCCTCCTCATGGGATGGAGGGACGGGGTTCTTTAAGGCGGGGTATTCTGTGTTCTTGATTGGATGGGGAGATGGGACCGGCTTCAGAAGCATTGCTTTAAAGTCGCACAGAGACCAACCCAGGCTCGGAAGGCCCCAGGGCCGGCCGCCGTGACTACAGGATCGCTGGGTGATCACTCATTCTCTTTCGTCTACCCACGGCACTCAGCGGATCCCGTTTGATCCAGCCCCCGCCCCCGCCAACCCCCCACAGTAAATGCGGGCAGAGAGCAGCCTTTGAAATACAGAGCCCAGACACGTCACACATTAGCATAGCATGTACACTTCTTCTGACCTAGTTCGAGGTGGTTTGCGCATCACACGCTGCCGTGGAGCCGGGCCGAGCTGGACCAGCCCCATGAGGGTGAAACTGGAGCACAGGGTGTGGACTTGCTATCGGCCCTCTCTGAGGAACAAACTCACACGCAACACGCACAATGGGGGGGGGGGGGGGGGAGATACCCTGCTGGGCACTGTGGTCTTGTCGCATCAGCCGGCCAGATTATTTCGCTGACAGGAATATGTCGCATTTTCAAGTTCACCAGGCAGCAAGCATGGGGGTTAGACACAGAGATATTTCAGAGCTTAAGCTCCTGTCTTGGTGGGGGGGGGGTGGCTTTCAGAGGCCCAGACTGCACTGGCAGATAAGCGTGTGTTAGCACAGCAGCAATGCCCCCCTAGGAGGCTGAAGAACACATGCCTGGGATGGTCACTTTACCTCACCCCCTGTCAGCCCCCCCTGGAGGAGAATGGCCCACAGTGGGGACACAGAGACACATCGCTGGGCTGGAGCCCTGGAGGACTGAATCCAAACCAACCAACACTAGTGGCCGAAGGGGTCACTGCACATAATCTGCCTCTGCGGTAGTATGGAGAGGTGAAAAACCATGCTCCTCTGCAAGGGTGGGGTAAACAGCCCCACCCTTCACAACCACCCCTCTAAAGGCCCCAAGGGTGTGGCAGCAGGAGTCGAGGTACGACAGCGTCCTGTTCTGTCAGGACCGGGGGAGGGCATCCAGACAGCGGGAGAGCAGCATGATGCAGGTGTCGATGGAGGAGGGGCACGTGTGGGGCGTGTGTGCGGGAGAAGCTCGGTCGAGGGGCTCGGACTGCGGCCCGTGAGCTCGATGATTTGTGGCAGGAAACGCACAGACAAGCAAACGAAACACAGAGGAAGTAGGAATGCCATACCTTTCACTACCTTATCCAGATAGTGAGCTTAGGGGATAAAAGACAAGGACATATAAGGGAGGCTGGAACCCAGAATGAGGGCTGAGATCAACACACAGAAACACAGCACATGCTCCACATGCCAGAGGCCGTGCGGACACCGGGGGTGGGTCACAGAGGGAGGGCTAGCCAACCAGAGCCTGTTCACCAGAGCCGCCACACACGGAATGTTTCGCCACGGCAACTGCAGCTGCAAACATCTGGTCTCCTGGGTGACGTTCTTGGCATCTGACACTTCTCTCCATGTCACAGGGTACCAGAACGGTATATTAACCTCATTCCCGTGTAAGAGGGCGGAGCCACAGACTCTGGTAAACAGGTAGTGATTGAAAATGTCACAGGCTGGAAAAAACAACGGTCAAAGAGCCGCGTCAGTCCACGTGTGTCTCTGGGAGATACCCAGGAACGGGATTGCAGGGTGTGGAAGGGGGTGACATGAGGGCGGAGATTTCCGGGGACTCCCTTGCGAACAGATTTGGGGATTTGGTTTGGTTATGCAGCTTTGGAGCAAACTAAAGGTAAGGTTTTAAAAAAATTAGAACGGTTTCAGCATAAACGCCCGTGACGGCCTTGTCTCTCCACCAAAACATTCTCTCTTGGCAATCCCAGATGAGGGATGGGTATGAGCGACTCGGGGAGGCAGCTCCCCTTCTCGCGGTGTGAGGGGACTCACACGCTCCCTCAGTTCTGGGTAAAGCTGCCGTCATTGCCGTGTGTTCAGGTGGACGGGATCTGCATCGGCGCTGCATTTCGGTCGCGTCGGTGTCATAAGCGAAAGCGATTCAGAGAGCCGAGTGACCGAGGAGAGACGAAGAAACACAGCAAGTGGGAGGACAGCCAGGACTCATCAGAGACGACACCTCACGGGACTTCCAGAAACATCTCTGCGGCCGAGCGAGGCGGACGGACACCAAGGGCAAGGCTTCCGGAAGCATTCCCGCGTCCCGCACGCGCTCAGCCAAGCCGCTCATGCACCGGCGCAGGACTCACACACACACAGAGCCGCACACCGAGCATGCTCCCATTGGCCACGCCCCCACACCAAGCCCTGCCCTGGCCCCACCCCCTACCGATGGAGCAGTGCTCGCCGTTCCAGCCAGGGCTGCACTCGCAGCGGCCGTCCTTGCAGGTGCCGTGTTCGTCGCAGCGGGGGTGGCATGCCCTCTGGTCGCAGGCGGCGCCCGCCCAGCCGTCATCGCAGCGGCAGGCCCCCGATACGCAGATGCCATGACCGCCGCAGTCTGCCCCACAGATCTCTGGGAAAGAGTGGAGGGGTGGGAGGGAAGGCAGGAGTGATTATTTAGGGGGTGCAGTCAATCCCCGGAGGTCAGAGAGGAGGAGGATCACGGGGGAGAATTCGGGAGGCTCCTCAACATCCAGGGCCACCATGGGGGGCATCACACTGCTCACATTTTTTTCACCCCCCCCTCAAGTCAGCTCGATAGATCAAATTTAGCTCAGACTATCTTTAAATTCGACTAGGCATCCGGCAAAGCAGGAAATCATACTTTATGAAACAGACCCCAATTCTAGCCTGGTGAACTGTTAGCCATGTTAGCAATATGAGTTGATAACAACACATTGTGTGATATTCTGTACATAAAAACACTTTCACGTCCACCAAGAGGTCCACAGATAGCAGTTGGACGGGACTGTGTGTACAGCCAAATTAATGAGACACAGATAAGACGTAAGTGTTAATAGGCCGTACAAAACTGCAGCATTAACTTCTGTTGATAAAGGGTGCAGCCATCTTGAATTCTGAAGTCGTGGGTTCAGCCGACTTCAGCCGGCATTCCAGTTGAAATCTCTGACTAGTAATTCAGAAATTCCAAATGTACTTCGGAGATGGACCAGAAGACAAGCCTGTCCCAACACTGACATTCCTATTTCCCTGTGCAAAAAAAAAACAAAAATCTGGACCTCAGAGATACCGAGGCGATTGGGTTTCCTTTAAAAAATAAACACCAGGTTCTCGGGGGGGGGGGGGCGTATCCTGATGTGCCCGAGGTGGGGATGCCTAATCTTTGCAGAGTTGCTGACTCCTTGAACCCTGGCGGTCCTGACTTCTAAGCACCGGTGACCCTTTTACAAGCCGCCGCCAGCTCTGATACCCAGGCCGAGCCGAGCGGAACATTAACGAAGAAGCGGACCCGGATGAGTCGCGAGCGGGTCAGCGGGGGATGTGGCAGGAGGCACGCCTCTGCCTGCACCCACGAAGAATCGCCGGCCACGCTCGATGTATTATTTACCACGTGAGAGGGAGCGGGGGGCTCGACCGCAGCTAAAGAGGCACAGAGCAGCCGCCGCCTTTATCTGCCGGCCTGGGATTTCTCCACGGATGTCGTGTCTCCTGCTTGCATTTTTATATTAAAACGGAGACGGAAATCTGATCCGTTTCCAAAAAGGGGTTATTCAACAATGATGAAACTGCAGCAATGCAAAGGCGGGCTGGCTGATGGCAGCCTCAAGCCACGAGGCAGCTGTGAAATGTGGCGTTTGTTTTTGCAAAATTAACTACGATCTGCCGCTGTCACGACGTGGACTCTGGGTCGGCAGAGAATGACCAAAGGCACCCCTGCAGCGAGCACTGGATGTGCCCACATGCTGGGACCTCGCTGCACGGGATTGACTGCGGCGGCTGGCCCCAGGTGGAGACATTTACATTTACTTATTCAACAGATGCTTTCATGTAAAACGTCGCACAATTGAGGAATCAGGCTCAGACAGTCCTGGGAGAAGCTGCGGTTAAGGGTCGTGCTCAAGGAGCACTCTACTGACTCTGGGATTTGAACCGACGACCTTCTGATCACAGACACAGCCCTAAGCTGCAGAGCCACAGAACACCCCCAAATAAGCCCAGCACTGGCACTAAAATTGACAAAATAAAACGCGAGGCAATGGGGTGCAAACAGGCTGACGTCCATGCGATGCTGGCCGCCCTGCGCGCAGCCGGGGACTCCCAGTCGCCACGGTGTTCCCGGAGAACCCGGATGCAATAGCTGCTGCGTTCTCGACCTACAATCATCGCGTGACGGATTTATTAGCCATCCATAATACATATGTGCAGGACATATGACAGGATGTAGCTGCCGTTTGTTCACCGCCAGCCACGCGGGCTGTGGTCCCGACCACACGAGCGGCGGCGGCGATTTGACGAGGAGCAGAAACTCTGCAGTGGAGCCGTTTTAATCTCCGCAGTAGAAGCGCATGATGCAACAGAGCAGATGCCTAGAGACGCGTGAGTGTGAAACGGCAAGAGCTGGCCCTCGTCACCGCGGGGGGCCGAAAGCTCCCGCTGCCTTCCGGAAAGTTCCAGAGAGCACGTCCCTGGGAAAGTAAACCCTGCTTGCTGGTGCTGCACCGGGGTTACTGAGCAGCGAGGGCGCCCGAGATCCAGCAGCGGCGCGATATCAATTTAAAACACGTGTCACAATTCCGAAAATAAGTCACTTTTGTCATTTGTCATTTGAGTCCCCTGTCAGACCGTGACATCAACAGGGAGTCACAGCAGGACACTAGGATGAGCCACGTTTCTCTCTTCTCTGTCCTGAGGATGGGTGAAAGGCTTGTTTTTCATTTTCTTCTCAGGTTCCAGTAGGACACAGCTAAGCACAAGGAACAAGACCCGCATCAAATGCACATCTGCGGTGTGGCGTCATCACAAGTATGCAGCGAGCCAGGAGTGGGAGACCCGATGTGGCGTGGGAGAGCACCAGGCCCAGGGAGAGTTCAGCTCTGTGGGCTCGGCGCTGCTCTAGGAGACGGGCTTCATCGCCCTCCTCACCACACTCAGTTCCGGGGTACTTTCCCACACGCTACCGACCTGCTGATATCAAGCTGAGAACCGCTTCAAAGGTCCCCGAGACATAATGACTTGAAAGCAGTTTAACACTGACAGAGCAGGCGTGGAGCAGCGAGGTATTCAGGAACAGAAACTGCTTACGTTTCACACCAGAAATGAGGCGGCAAATCAAAGAAAAACACAGGACAGGAGCAGGGCCAGGATACGAGAACAGCCCACATCACAACAGACGGGGACACGCAAGACCTACGAGCTCACAGGCACACACACACACACACATACAAAGACACACTGACTGACAGACAGACAGAGCGATAAAGACGCACAGGGACACAGACTGACGGGCCGGCAGACAGACTGAGAGACACACGCAGTGACGCGCAGGCTCACAGACAGGCAAACTCAGATGCTCAGACACACATATTGTGAACTCACAGACAAGTCTCACAAAGCACACAGACAGACACAAAAACACACAGACACTCAGATACACAGACTGGCAGACAGACGAGCACATGGGCCACAGACGCCATGACGGACGCTGGGACAGACACCGGGACAGACGGCGGGACAGACACCATGACAGACGCCGGGACAGACACCGGGATAGACATTGTGACAGACAATGGGACAGACGTTGTGACAGACGCGGGGACAGACGCTGGGAGAGACGCCGTGACAGACGCCGGGATAGACATCGTGACAGACAATGGGACAGACGTTGTGACAGACGCGGGGACAGACGCTGGGAGAGACGCCGGGTCAAACGCCGTGACAGACGCCGGGATAGACATCGTGACAGACAATGGGACAGACATTGTGACAGACGCCGGGACGGACCCCTCTCACCGGTGGAGCAGTCCTGGCCGGTCCAGTGCGGATGGCAGCTGCAGGTGCCCGTATCTGGCAGGAACGTGCCGTGTCCTGAGCACTGGTCCAAGCAGGAGGTGCGGGCGCTCTCACAGCCGGGCCCCCCCCAGCCCGCCAGGCAGTGACACTGCCCCCTGACGCACACCCCCCTCCCGGAGCATGTCGGGTCCAGGCAATCCACTGGGGGGGGGGGGGGGGGGGGGGGAGAGGGGCGGGGGGGGGGGGGGGGGGGGGCTTTCCCAGCTCGCTGAGAGTCTGCGGGCGCCTCTCACCAGGTTCATGAGTTTCAGGCCTTCAAGGAGCTTGCAGTTGCGGTTCTTGAGCCGATGTGCTTCGTCGATGACCACGCAGCGCCAGCGGATCTTCTTCAGCTCGGGGCAGTCGGCCATGATCATCTCAAAGGTGGTGATGACCCCATGGAATTTAAACATGCCCAGAATCGGGTTGCCCTGCGGGGTCAGGGGTTGCCCAGCAGGGAGAAGAAGGGGGGTGTTACTTTTTAGTAAACAAAAACAACATTCTTGTGAATTGTAATACTGAGCTTTAGATTAGATTACATAAAATCATCAATATGGCCTCAGACATGATGTTTTTAATCAAATAAAGCAAACACCACAACTGGAAAAAGACGACAATCTGGTACCTTTTAACCACTAATAAAGGCAGGCCTGCCCCTTCGCTTTCATCAAACACATCTACTTCTCGGCCGGCCCGAATCAGCTCACTTCTTATTGTTTATTTGCTTATTCGTCTCAGTTCCTATTGGATTAAACCAGGCTGAGACTGACAGAAGAAGACAGTACCGCCCACCACCAGTCAGGAAAACCCCTTTGTTTCCCATTGCCTCAGAACAGATAACAGAGAGCAGAAAGGACAGAGGGAAGTCCGGTTCCTGCCTCCCACACCTGCTCGTCCCGGTGGTACATCTCATACTGCAGGATCATCTGCCGGCTTATCTGGCTGCCGTGGTACACGATGGCGTTCATCTCCGTCCAGGTACGGAACTCCCGCTCCCAGTTGGTGATGGTGGAGAGTGGCGCGATGATCAGGAACGGGCCTCGCAGGCCCATCAGAAAGATCTCGTACAGAAATGTGATGGACTGGATGGTCTTTCCCAGACCCATCTCATCTGCCAGGATGCAGTTCTTTCTGTGGGGGGGGGGGGGAGCATTCACAGCATGAATCAGACAGACAAGCCGCGTGACCCCCTAAGCCATCATCTCATACCGTCACCCCCCACGGTTCGACCAAACAGTTTCGTTTTTTTTTGCTGACATAACTAAAAGTTACATTCACATACTTAGCAGGTCCCTTTTTCCAAAACTACATACATTTTTTGAGAAAGCAGGGCGAACTAGCGGGGAGTTAAGGGCCTTGTTCAAGGGTCCAACGGCAAAACTAACTCTGCCAACCCTAGGATTTGAACTGCAATTAAACAATTAGAGGAACTCCCGTTCAATAAGATTACCAATACATGCATTTTGCAACCCCCAGAACGTCCATTTTTTTTTGCTCACTCCCAGACAATCCACATTTTTGCTCCCGCCTAAACTCCATATCTGGGAGAGAGCAAAAACGTTGGCTGTCTAGGGGCCCCCTAGGACCGTGTCGAGAAACACTGATCCAGAACAAGGTCAGAATGAGCCTGCAGCCTATCCTGTAAAGCACATGGCACACGGTAGAAAACCCCCTACCTGAATATGCAAGGAAACCATGCCAACAAAAATCATGTAACCAAGCTATTCTCTGGCATAGGAAGCCAAGGGCTTGAGGCAGGTCAGAGAGGTCCTTACCTGTTATACCAGTTAAAGAGGAGCCAGTTCATGCCCTCCAGCTGGTACTTGCGAAGCTGGTTTCCGTTCCTATAGTCCCGCGACTGCTCCAACTTCTTCCACTGATCTGGGAGAGGTCTCTCCTGCGGGGCGGCACCATACAAAAGTGAAGCACAGAGCACAGATCCAGCAAGGACTTCCATTCCAAAGGTGGACGTCCGCAGACGTGTCAAAGCACCCTGTGTATCCATTATAACACTGCCGTGCGTAGAGATGAGTACACGCACATACCGACAGACAGATGACCAGCCATACGGAGACACACACACACGGCGCTGGGGACACTGCGGTCGAGTGTTGGTGGTAGAACAAGCCAGCATAATTGCACATGCTTATACAATACAGTCTGCCTTTTTCGTATTAAAAGAGGCACTAACTTCTCATAATCATGCTTACAAGAAATGAAGACAAAGGCCGTCAGGGACGCTGAAAGTGTTGCATACTCAGGAATACCGGTGGAACATGAAACAAGCGTGTTCCCAGTGCAGACCACCCCCTCCATCCTGCTCCCCGGCCCTCACCACATGCTTCAGCTCAGGGATCTTCTTGTTGTCCTCGAACTCCTGGATCTTGCCGGGGTCCACATCCTCCTGGAGTTCCCAGGTGCTCTCCTCGTAGGACAGAGAGCACCACTTCACCAGGTAGTGCGTCACATCCTAAACAAACACACGAGAAAATCGGCATGTGTGCAGGTGACCTTTCGACTGGACCTATTTTACATAAACTCACATAGAAAACCCAGAAGATCACAACATTTTTTAAATTCCATTTTGATTCATTCTCCCTAGCAGGGAGGAGGGGGGTCTCAGGCAGAGCGCTCGAGACATGAAATCAATTGACAAAAAGATGTTCCAGTAGAACTGTACAAATGGGAACCAGCAGCCCCACTTGTGGCTCCCATTCTACGTGGCTACACACACCCAGCATCGCTAAACGAAACGCCCCCCACTGCGAGGGACCGCTGAACTCACCTCCCCTGTCTCCGTGTCGGTAGTGTGAGCAACCTCCAGAACACGGTCCACCTCGATGTAGTCTGGGTTAAAGAGGTCTTCGTCCGGCTACGAGGAATAGGAGAGGTGAGAAGAGAGAAGGTTACTCAAGAGCTCCATTCTGACCTGAACGGACAGCAACTACAGAAAAAAAAAAAAACATAATACCCGTATTAAAAACATATAACAATAAATCAAATAATGTAAGCATTTCTTTAGCATATCACAGCATTCCAGGCCAATTTTTATGTCCTCCGAAGAAAGACGAGATTACAAAATGAAAAACGGTGTTACCCCGGCAAGGATCACACCAAACGTGACGAGAAAGAGAAGAGGCAGACCTCAGTGAAGATGTGCTTCATCTGGGCCTGCTTGTTCCTGAAGCGCTTGATCTTCTGGTGGATGCGCGGGTCCTTCTCCAGCTCCTCCAGTGTGGCCCACTTACAGTGCAGGTAGGAGCTGCGGTGACGGGAGGAGAAGCAGCGCTGAGGACACCGTGACAGCCGAAGGCAGGCCGCAAACGGAGGCGGAGAGCAGGCAGAAGCGGGCGGGGGTGTTTTAATCACATCCCTGCAGTGCCAGTACCATTTGACCTTTTCCCTCTACAGGCCACAGACTTTTACAGTAATACATTCACATCTGTGGGGGTTAGGGGCGAAACATTCCCGTGAATGTGAAAATTCATGCATGATCCTCAGCTCCCCCTAACCTTAAAAACTTAGTCTGCTAGCCCAAACGATAACATAAGACTATTTATTACTAATTTCTAAGCAAACAGTGCTGTCCTGTATGCATGGAAAATTGCTTTGTCATTTTTCTCTCAAACATTTGATCAAAAATCCACATCAAATTTTTGTTCAAAACCAAAGATCCGGGACAATTTTCAATAAGGAAACAACATTTCATAAACGTCAATAACTTTTGATACAGACACCAATATATAACAATAATGGGAAAGTAATGTAAAGACTGGTTAAACGCTCACTGATGCCATTAACCATATTGATTCATAAAGCACATTATCGACTGGGTCCGGATTAACTTGCGGTTCAGTCTGCATCGGAGCACCCGATCTTTTAATATAACATACAAACCATCTAAACTGTGCCCCTGCATGTATAAACTTACTACTGTATGGACTGGGTGCACTATGCTTTGGACCCATTATTAAAAATGCAAAATCACCCGCACTGAAAAGTTTAAGTTATGGCGAGAAACTCGAGATTCCACAGTCACGATGACAGCTAACATGTCAGCGAAGATGGTTGCGAAGACAAAGATGTACAGTGTACTCAAGCTAAGATTTAATATTAAGGATACAGCGTCCACTACAGAATGATACCACAAATGTGATGGATCTACTGCCTCCTCCCCCATAAGGCCTTGGAGCCCAGGAGCTGTGGTCTGAAGATGGCGGACTCAAGAAACCAGGAAAAACCAGGAATACTGTACAGCAGGGAGGCGGCATGGGGGTGGGGGACCCACTACTCACCGGTAATCAGTCAGTAACTACTCACTACTCACCAAGTCAGTAACTACAAGCCAGTAACTACCCACAGCAGGTGTGTTGTGTGTGACACGTGGAGGTCAGGAGCATTAGTCTGGCTATAGTTTGCCTGTGTTAGTTACATAGTAACCAGTTTGCCCACCAATTAGGGCCCCAGGGGGCAATAAAAGCTCCGCCTCCCCACTCCAATCCCCCTGCTCCCGTGTCCTGTGGACCTTGGCTCTCCAACAAGAAGCAAATGCCGACATCCTGTGACGGGGCATTTCGATCAGAGGGTGAACTTTCTTTTTTTCTTTTTACGTCCCCGATGGACATACTTACAAATTCCTGTATTTGACGTAGAACTCCTCTAACTCCTGGGGCAGATCTCCCTGGGATCCCTGCTCAGTGACGGCCGAGACAGAAATGACACATCAGAGACGGCCATAGAATGGATGTCCGCCATCACAACCTGACAGACATTCGTGTATCTTCCAAGAAGGCGACCATACCTCCTTCTTCGCCATGCGGACGGCCAGGATCTTCTCAATTATGTTGGCTTCATCTTCAGGGGGCTCCTGGGTATATGAAACATAAACCAATGTTGTGACCATGCTTGAAGTACTGAATCTTAACATCGGGGGGCGCTGTGACTCCCCTACCTCGGCCTGCCAGGCCAGGGTGGCGGAGGACAGAGCCTGAATCCTGCCAGTGCCCAGCACGGCAATGGTCTCCCCGTCATCATCCACCACCTTGAAGTCCAGGTCCTCGTTGTACTTCCTGCGTTTCACTTGCCGCCCGGAGCGACGTTTCTGCTTGGAATAGTCAACAAACAATTAATACACAAAATGCCGAGCTCGGCTAAACATACTAATAGAAACGGCCGTAGCTCCATTTATAAAGAGAAGACTTTCAAGTTGAATAAAACAGTAAACTAGAGCACAGCGCCACCCGCAGGGTGACTTACCGTGCCGTCGAGGGCGTCACTGCTCTCCTCGTTGCCGGTGGCCAGCGCACAGAGGGACGCAGTCTCGTCACTCTCCGCCGCCTCCTGCAGGACGTCGTTTTTCCGCTTGCCCTTTTTCTTCTTCTCCGGCGGCACGGGGCCCTGCTCTCTGAATGGAAGGGGGCCGGAAGACAGGGAGCGTCAGCAGCCTGTCTCACCAAGAGGTGCAGAAGACACACCTGAGCATTCAGACAGAGGCCCGGCAACCTCCAGGCATGACGAGCTAACCAAAGCTAACGGCACCAAATTAAAGGCCGCCAGGCTAAAACGGCGGCACACATATACGTTTACAGCACAGGTGACACGGCAGCGGAGGCAGGGCTCACTTTGCCTTGCGCCCGCGCTGTTTCGGGGGGGAGGGGGTGCTCTTGCAGTCTCGGGAGGCCTTCAGCTTGGACTTGGCCCTGGCCTCCTGTGACTTCTTCGCCTTCTTGGGCTCCTTAACCAGCTTGGGCTCCCTCCCCTTCTTCAGCTCCTTGGACCTCCGAGGGAGCAGCTCCTTGCCCTCGACGGCCTCCTTCTTCTTCTTTGGTTTGGGGTCCTTCTCTCCCTTATGCCAAGGCTCCACCTCCTTCCTGTCTTTTTTCTTTCGTTTCTTCTTCACCCGGGCCCCGCCCCCGCCATCATCCTCCTCCCCGTTCAGCGGCGTCGACTGTGGCCGGGGGCTGAGGCGGCCGGCGGTAGGCCCCGCCTCCCCAAAGCTCAGCTGCTTGCTGTGGGCCATGCAGTGATTGGTCAGCCCACCGGGGCCCCTGCTCTGCTCCTGCAGGCCCGGTGGACTGCTGGGAAAGCGGCTTTGTGCCTTTTGGTCCGTGGCAGTAGGCGCTACTGAGGATGAAGTGTGCTTTAATAACTGGGTGGTGGACATCTGGAGGACAGCGGGCGACAGCGGGGAAGAGGAACAGGGAGAGATACACAGGGTTACACAGTGACACCATGCAGACACACCCCAGCTCTCTAGAAACACTGGGGGATGCAAGCAAAAGCAGTAAAACAACCCAAAAGTACAACCCAAAAATTAAAAAAATAAAAAACGTCTCCCCTCGGGACCCATGTTTCTCTCTATTTTCAGTCCTTAAAGCTGTTATTTTCCAATAAACAGCTGTGTTTGAGGGCTCTCAGCAAACTGAATTCCATCAAATGCACCCAGGATTTTCACAAAGTCCTTGAATGCCACCAGCTACAAGTCAAATGCGAAACACAAAGTCCAGATCATTTGACAGACAGTTAGCAACAGCTTCAGTAAAACTACCTACTAGTAGCCAACAGTAACAGGTAATAGTACACAGGACAGAAACACGGATGTTTTTAAAGTACTCAAAAGGACATTTTGTTTTTAGCTTTGCATAGAGGTTAACCGGTTAACAACAGGTTCACCGGTCATCTGAAACGAGCCAAGCAAACAAGCATGTTTGGGTTGAGTATAGAGATATATGAGAGGGACTGACAAACTCCTGTCTATAACCCCCATTCTAAGGACAATGTAATAACACACCTGACAAAAGAATTTCAATAAACCTATGGAGAAGCGATCGCAAAAACGAATTCTTATCAAGATAAACTCTACACAGCCTAGAAATTTTGGCCGCAGTAATTTGTTGTTAATTCCTCTAAACAAAACAAAAGTCAATATATCAAAAAACTAATAACCACTCTAATCACCATTCATTCATTCATGGCAAATGAATCCTTTTTATCCAAGATTGTCAGGTCTTAGAATTGACTGTTTTTATTCTATAACCTCACCTCAGCTAACCAGTCGAACTGCTTTTGATGCGTCATTCTGAGAAATAGTGCTCCAGGGTACACAAAACACAATTAACAGAAAGAGAAAATATTTGCAGTAAAGTGAGAGCGGCGATTAATCACAGGGATGCAACAAATGCCGCGATTGTTGAAAGTACAATGTAAACTGAATAGCTAAAAATAATACAGACATTATACATAACATTATGAGAAAGGGCAGGGGGGGACCTATGGCCTGGAGGGAGAGACAGCTCATCCTAATAGTTAACTTTGTCCACTATCCGACGTTTCCTGTGTGTATAATTAGCAAGTGCTTCCTCTGGATGCCCCACAATAACCCCAACCACAGTACCAGTTCCTGTACACAGACTGGGAGGAACACTGCTAGGCTGTCTTGTTTTTTTTTTAACCTGTCCTCCATCCAATCAGCAGTGAGTATTTTGGTTTACGTTTCCCGGCCAAAAATGTGACAATATTGTTCTGCACTTGCTAACCCACTTGTGGTTTTTTTGCCATCCCAATCCAGAACCCCCAGATTCTTTTAAAACAAATTTTAAAATGCAGAAGTCCAACATCACATGGGGTTGTTCTGATCCTCTCAGTCTTATGACTCCATCCATCTGCATAAACAGCAAGGTCCTGCAGCCAGAGTAGCCGGTGAGGGCAGGAAACCAAGTGTAAACGGAAAAGAAGCTCTTGGGAGCAGGGAACTGAGCGTAACAAACGAAGTCCTGCAGCCGGCACAGCCGTCAGAGCAGAGGACCAAGCATAAAAGGCAAAGCCCAGCAGCCGGAGCAGCCGCCAGAGGCAGGGAACCAAGCATTAATAGCAATGTCCTGCAGCTGGAGCAGAGGACCAAGCGTAAAAGGCAAAGCCACGCAGCCGGAGCAGCCACCAGAGGCAGGGAACTGAGCATGAACAGCAAAGTCCTGCAGCAGTCGGAGCAGAGGGCCGAGCGTAAAAGGAAAAGTTCTGCAGCGGAAGCAGCAAGTAGGGGCAGGGAACCAAGTGTAAACAGCACAGTTCTGCAGTCAGAGCAGCCACCAGAGGCATAGGATCAAGGAACGGAAACGCTAATCAAAAAGAGCCCGAATGCTCTGAATGGCTGGAAAAAAATCACACCAAAAACAGGGGGGACCCATTTAAAGGCGCAGATCCAAAGAACGACACAGACACTGGATGAGGTTCAGCGTCTTACTCAAAGCCGCAATATAACAGGACCCTCAGGATGTAGCTGAGGCACAGAACTTCCAGGACTCAGAGTATGTGCGAGAGGAATCCTGGGAATGGGATTTTGGAGGGAGAGGTGAGGCAGTCGACTCGGGCTTTGGAATCGTCGCAGTGTGAGCGGGACTGGGAAGACTGAGGAGTCACAGCGGCATTCTAGGGCGAAATGTAAACATCTGCTTGTGAAATAAGAGGAAAGGAAACTTTCGGTATATAGGCACACAAACATACATACACTGTTTAACCCTATCACAGGCTACTCACCGTGACAGCTCAACGTTGTGACTGAACATCGTGATATTATTTCACCCTTAAAGGAACGGAGGAAAACCGGCGCGAAACGTGGACGATCGCAGACGGACTACAGCTCCCGCTAACGGCAGCACGCCTGCCGGTAGTTTTGTTTTCCCGCGCGGCAGCCTGACCCGCGAGCTGACGAGGGGCTGGACTTCTGTTTGCGTCCGCGAACAGGGCAGAGCGCCTGCCGCACTCTGACAGGTACGCGGCTAATGTCAATGAATCACGCAGGCTCCACAGCGGGCTGGAAGTAGGGCCGTCACCACGGAAACAGGCTTCGTACCAAGCCGCAGGAAGCGGCAGCGTAAACACCGTCTCCGAGGTAACCCTTGCGGTGCCGGCAGGTGGCGCATGGCGGGTGTTTGTGCTTCTATGTGTGCGCGCACATGCCGTCTCGCTCCAAATTGGACAAAGCAAGGGATCACTTTGGACTAGAGGTCTGGTGACAACCCCTGCTTTAGCTTACGTGCGCCCGTCTGGCCTTCGGGGCAGCAGCAGTGACCCAGGAGGCACTCTTATTAAAGAGCATTAAAGATTAAGCTAAAAAGCATTAGCAAAGGGTCACCTTGAAACTAATCGTCATACTCAGTCGAGGTTTTCGGACTTGCAGGCGAGGGGCCACGATTTCCTGGGGTCCGCGCTCATGCCCGGACACAGCTGCCTGCCTGCCTGCCTGCATGCCCGCCTGCCCGCAACTGGCCAAGAGCAAGAGAGAAGCAGAGCATGAGAGTGCAAGCTTGCTCCTGCGGTAAGGGTGCAGACGGACATGCACACGCACGCATGCGGACACACAAAGCCCGCGGCTCCGCCAAGTTTCTGCAGTGCACGCGTTCGCCAGACATCCTGCAAAGCACACACACACACGCAGACACACACACACACACACACACACACACACACACAGGCTGCAGTCCAGCTGCCTCTGAATCAATGGAGGCTCCCTCCCGCATCGTAGAGGCGGCAGCCGCAGTCGCGTCAATGCCAGCACCGCCGTTTCAGGCAAAGAGCTCAAGCAAACGGCGTTCAGACAAAAGGCTGCTGGAAAGAGGCGGGGCATGGGAGGGGGGGGGGGAGGGGAATCCTAATGCATACGCTAAACGTGTTTACTGTCGTTTGGCCGGGGAGGGGGGGGGGCTGATAAAGGAAAGAAAAAAAGAATCCAAACCACACAGCAGAACGTGCCTGGATGAGGCCTCCCCATGTGTTTTCGTCTATGCGGCGACTGAGGAAGGATGAGGCACGACGTCGACGTGAGCGCTGCTTCCGACAAAGATCTCGCACTCTGTGCCCTGGCGGCACCCAGAGCACTCCACATGGGACAGCAGCGCCACGCTCCGGCCGGTGGACACCCGCTGCTGCGCTTCGCACCCCATCTCGCGGCCCGAGCCAAGGGGGTCATCGATTACCCAGCGCTACCTCGACGACAGACAACCCGTGTCGAGAATGTCAATATCAAATCCAATCTTCGGAAAATTGAGAGCAATGTGGCTCCACGGGGCCCAGAAAAAACATGAGTGGGCTTTGCGTGCGGGAATTAGCAATTAGACAGGAGACAGACTGTGTTTAAGTCTGAGAACACAGCAGAGACATACTGGTTTAAAACCACTGCCTCTGATCATTCCAGAACCTAAACACCCCCCTACCTTCTGCACCAGGGAACAGGAAATGACTGTCAATGGTTTTACCGTCTAGTCAGTATTTCACAAGAACAAAATAATTCAGACACTCGCCTGTCAGATTCTGTCTGTATTTAACCCCCACACGTGCATTTCAGAAACTAAAATGTCACATACAGTTTCCCTAATTATTTACATAAATATTGACATTTACTTAAATGTTGCGTTATTGCACCATGTATTATTAAACACTAGCATTAGAACTCCAAAGCAGAACATAAATCTATAAAAAAAAAAAAAAAAAAAACACATTCCCTGTACATATTACACACAGACATACCAATTTCTCCCTGTAATTCTTCTATACCAGAATTCCACACAATAGCTGCGACAAATTAATGTGGAAGAGTCCAGAGTCTTTATTACAGAAACAAAAATACTTAATATAACTACTTATACTCTCATATAAGTACTTACATTCCCTTATATAGCTCAGCGTTGGTGGTGAAGCCCCATCCTCGGGTGGATTTCCCGCTTCTCAGCCAAATCTCTTCATTAAGGTAATAAATTTAACTCTCCATCCCACCATTGTTACCGATCATATTTCAGGAGTCCCCCACCACCACACCCAATAGAGGCGTGAAACTAAATTCTCATCCGCATGACAACAATCAGATACGAAGACGACCTGTTAATGACGACACTGAAGACCTGTCAGCAATGCAGGAGACACTGGATCATCCTTTCATACAAAGCTAACCTTGATGAACTTAAACCACCATAGGATCCCTACTGCTGAGGATGTCAGAGTTTGGGCTGAAGGTTCCGTAATCTTGACCCACACAATATGTAGATGCCGCATGTTGCCAATGCTAATGATTGCTGGTTTTCTAATGGGAGGGGACAACTGCTCTCTTACAGAAGTACAACATGCTAATGTTAAAGGCCAGCTAATCAGTCACCCTTGGGTCCCCAGGTGACCCCAAATCAAAGTCCGACTGCACCATATGACACTGTCCGATGTTGCGGCTGTCCATAACACCCTTCTCGTTGCTACATTTCAGTTAAAGGCTTTGGAGGGTCTATACCACAAAACGTACGAAAGAAGAAAACAAAGTGAATTGACTGGTACATGTGTTGAGACTGAAATGATGCCCACAGCATTTTCAGTAACCTTTCTGAAAGCGTACACCTGCTCTAAAGCCTTGCAATGACTAGACATGAATCAGACACAAACATACAGCACACGGTACAGACAATGTCTTATTTTAGAGCTGTTTTACGTCTGCCCAATTAATTAAATGTATAGGGAAAATAAACCAATGATATCCCACCCACATCTTTATGTTAGCCAATAAAAATGAAGCCTCCCCTCACAGCCACCTCTCTGATAATTAATGACATCACAATGGTGGCATTGTTGCAAAAAAAGTTACATTTCCCCGTCGGTACCACTCAGAGACTGTGTATTATTTTGGTGAAAAGCCTTGTGTTCAGTCCCTGTTTAATTACACAAAAGATCATTAAGAAGCAGGACTGATGAATGTCATCTATTCAGTCAAACAGGTTTGACTGAAGATTTAAATATTCATGTACTAGTGTACTCTGAGGCAGAAGGTACACAACCAATGAGTTTTTTTGGGCACCATGGGGATGACAAAAGGTACCTCAGCATTTGAGAATTTAAGCATTAGCACTAGAATAAAGGAACAGATGATCCCACACCTGCAAAGAGAGGGAAACAGGATTTTTCCACTAACACTCATCTCTGTTTTCTAAGAGATCATCCTCAGATGCTACACACTTTATCTGACAGGCAGCTGTAAACTTTCCGCAGTTTACAGACGATGCTGATGCAACTGAATCACAGGATCTTAGAGAAACACTAGAAACATAAATGAGAGCAAAACGACCCAAAAAGCAAAAGCAGGATCAATAAAAAAAAAAACCCGAGGTAAACAAGATTTAAGAGCGAGTAGAAGAGGGAACTCCAGCCTGAGGCAAGCACAAACCCGGCAGGAACGGCAGCATCCCACAGCACTGTCCACAGAGCAAACGGACGGCTCAGGGCTGAAGAGGGGCCCCGCACTCCTAAGGCCGTCAGGGGGGCTGATCCCTACAGGAAGGGGAATCCAGACCCCAGTGTCCATCTGCTCCGCAGGGCACAGGGAGGCGGAAGCCGCATGCAGCCCTCAAACTCTCGGATCCACTGTGCCCCGCAGTAGCTTTAGAGAGACGGGGAAACCGTTTCAGCATTCGGCTTTTAATTTAGCCCAATAAGCGAATGCGATTGCCAAGCATGGCAGTCTCCCGGCCGCGTTTCCAAGGGACAGCGTCGGCGTCACGGGGTACTAACCTGTTTGTCTTTCTTTTGTATTTTCATTATTTCCTAGTCCTTGTTGCATCTACAAAAAGAGAACAAAGAAGTTTGTTAAAAACAAATCACACCGCAATCATTATTAACTAGCATCGTGGAAATATGGAGATTTAAGAATAGGTAATGGCAGATAAAAACAGAAAATTAGTGAGATTTAATAAGTCAAAATGCTTTGTTTTGGTATTAAATACAGATAAAACAACATTCCATGTAATCACCTTAAATGGCTTTTCAGGTATGACCAGGGGTCCCCCTGACCTGATCAGAGGGGACCTTACTTTCATTTGCACAGCAGGTTTTCGGCACTGATTGTGAGATTTTGTTGTCAAAGCTTTATTTGGATACCTAGGTTTAGGGGATTTCGTGAAATTGGCCAGTATTTTTTTTTTTAACCGGTGCATTTCAATGAGGTTTCTTTTTTTTGAATGACATAATGACTAGGTAAAGGTTGGCAAAACAAACAAAAAATATCCTAAACGCTCATGGAAAAATTTTGATATATGTAACATTTCTGAGCAAAGAAAGTTGAATCTGAAGTGTTTGTACACTTTCCAGTAAATGTGCTTACTTGTAGATAGCCATTAATGAGTGATGGTTTATATTCAGTACATGCACACACAAATTCATATGTATTCCACAAATCTAAGGGGGGGGTGGGGGTTAGTTCCCCCCCCCCCCCCCCCCCCCCCCACACTGTGTCCAGGGACAGCCTGACAAGCCGGAAAAGCGCTTTGCTGCAATAATTAGAACAGAAGAAAACAGAGGCTGACACTGGCAAACATAATCTCACTTCAATTAACTTTTCTGAGAAAATTATAGGAGCAGTACAGCATTGCTGTCCCGGTGCCCCCCCCCCCCAACCCCCCCCCCACACCCACCCCCCCCCCCCCACAAACCCCGCCGCCTGCCACCTACCCCAACACCCCCCCTTGCCCC
>JAODKE010000038.1:6133714-6178482 GCA_026779605.1 Mormyrus hasselquistii
GCCAAAAGTCTTGTATTTGGGTTGGTTACTTATGGTTAAGGTTAGGGATGGGTAGAGGTTAAGGGTGTCGTGATTGGACAGAGCAAGCTTAGTGTTGGTAATTAGAAAGAAAATGGGGCAGTCGTTTCTAAGGATAGCTATATTTAATAAAGTCATTAAACAGAGTTACGGAGTGCAGCATATGGATCTCTGAGATATATTATCAATCATTAGAAACATAAGGAAGATATTAAACTTTCTAAAACTGCCTAGAAGGGGAACAAACTGGGAGCAGGAAATAGCATGCAGAGCTTTGTGCACCGTGATCCGGCACCATACAGGCCTACCCACTCCTGTCACTTATACACACCCCTAGAAACTGGCAGCACTTCATCTGAACCTGCCTCCCCTCTTGCCTGCAGATGAAATGTCTAAGTATAAGTGATGACAGTCCAGCTGAATTTGCTTGAGGGATCGGACTGAGTATTGGGGGAGGGGTGATTTGTGTGCTGTGCGTGTGGGTGCACGTGTGGGCACCTGGTTAGCAGACTGCCAGCTTAGGAACTGAATTATTAAAGATATGTGGATGCCACTGGGAGCTGAATGTGTATGACCACGTTTTCAAATGTTTTCAAATGTACCGAAGGAATTTATGTAGGCAGGTTAGCACTAAATTAATCATTAACAAAAATCAGAAAATGACTGCTGGATGGTGTTGAGTAATTAGTTAGAGATGTGGTTACAGTATATGTCAGAATTGTTTTCTTAGATCTCTTTAGATAGCCATGTGGGGACTCCTCTTTTTCCAGAAGAGAATGATAGCCTCAGACTCATGTTTGTCCGGGCATTAACTTTCTCCACAACCACTGACCCCTGAAACTCACCCTGTCACTTCAATCAAATGTGCAGCTGATCTCACAGTCCAATGAGGCAACAAGTGCAACATCCTTGTCAAATAGCGACAGTATCACCCATAATTAATAATAGCCTTGATGCCTCGGATTGCTGTAGTTCCTCCTGCCTCCAGCATCCTTGAATAGGTTTTGTTACCTCATTGTAGTTGTAAAATACCATCTGGCCCCTTTCCAATGTACCACAGCAAACTAACAACACTGTCCAATTTTTAGCATCTTCAGGTAAATGGCAGGCCACCCTTGCAGCTGTACGCCCTCGGACTCAACATATTGTAATGATTTCAGCGACAGTGGTTAAAAAAAAAATCATCAAAAATCAAATGCTAGAATTAAAACAGCAAAGTACCTTCACTCCATTGCTGAACACACTTTGAAGCCACATGAGTATATTTCCCTGGACCTTCCTAAAACTCCCATACTTCAGATATTATACCAACAGCTGCCCTTCCTGCAGTCTTAGCATGCAAACATTTTATCTGGATCCCTGCTAAAGCATTCCTCCGGAAGGTCACCTTCGTCAACGTGACAGCTTCCCCAACACCCAAGTTATCATCAGCGTTATTAATGGTCCTCTGACTCCCAAAAGTCACTGCGGAAAAGTGTTCTTTCAGATTCCATGTTCCTGACCTCACTCTGCACGATTAAAGTTCTTCCAAGGACAAGAGTTCATCTTGCATAGAAAGGGTATTGCTAGTTATTCTGAAGAAAGGTTCCGTGGTCTATCTAGCAGTGGTATCGTGCACCAAATGTAACTCACCTGCAAGTGTTGCTTACTTGGCATTTATACCACTGTGAGCACTGTAGCATCTTTATGATCCTCCTTGTGCTCGAATCTGTTGCTTTGTTATGGATGGTCCATGTCTAACATGGACGGGCAGGGATAACTCAATGCTGGCGTTCACATCCAGCAAGTCATTCTTAAATACATTTCTTCAGCTATTTCCTGTTTGTCCTACTATTCACAGCACGACCCGACATTAAATCAGCAGCGAGAATCACCTTAGATATTTAGCGTGTACGTGCAAACGGCAGCTATAGTCCCTTTCTTTGCAACTTGTCGTTCTTTACCCTTGGTCTGGCGAGTGGTGAACTAACAAGATGGCCACGCATATGACATGGAACCATATAACAGCTTTAGCCTGGAGGTTTCAACGTTCTTCATCAGGGCATGGTATGCTGATCTTCTTTGTGTACCCTCAAATGAAACATTCTTCTTCACAGGTTATGTCAGAGGCCTCGCATGGAATATAGATAATGCATTCATTGGGGGATTAACCTGAACATCAGTAAAAAAAAAAAAGGGTTGGGAGGTTGTTGTCAGAACATTGGAAAACCAAATTGCTGTTTGTAAAGTACAAATAACATGCAATCTTTTAGATTTGTAATCTGTAATACTTGTGTTTTGTTGCTATTGAAATCTCTTGTCCTTAGTGCTTAAAGGATTGGAGTGATGGACGGCACTCTCACAATAAAGACATGAAATATGTTTGGCCTGATAAAAATGCATAAAGGTAAACTTTAAACTCAGACAGCTGGTTGCCTAATACCCTTCATGCATACTGTACAGTGTGTAAAAACTCGAGCTCTTTCAATACAACAAACCTCAAACTAGGCCTGATAATAGGGTGACTTTGTTCAGCGTACAATATTATTTAAGGCGTTAAGTCCTAAGGAAATAACAATAAGTAATCTGGGATTATCAGGTCCATTTAAATAGTAACAGAATAAAATAAATGTGTCAAAAAGAACTTATTCTCAATAGCATTATTTGGCACCATTGCAAAATACTCAACACTCAAGAACAAAAATAAGGATTCACCAGGTTCTCAGTCCTGTTCCTGGCCAGCTAGCTTTTAACAATATTGGCATTAAATGTGAAGGTTAAATCGGAAAAAAATATTACCAGCAATGCAAGAGTGCTTAAAAACTGTATATTCAGTAGTTCCCAAGGGCAAGGATCCAGGACCCCTAATACAGAGAATATTAAACCAAAATTGCAAAATGCATTATTTATGCGCAGCTGTTGAAGTTTAATACAACGTCAAATAATATATTGTACTAACTGATGGAGATTATAGACCATGAAGGTAGTTTTATAGGGTTACCTGAAGCAGTTCCCAGATAGAGTATGCTCATGGGAGTTTAACTTATTGAAACATGTTCTGAGGGCAGAATGAAAAATGATTGGTTCAGAGAGATAACCAGAGTACAGGAGGTGGGTACAAGTAACTAGAGGAAGCAGGAGTAAGGCATCTGATAGGTTGGTCCCATGTCCTGTAGTTGCTTTAACCCATCTCCTCTACAATTTGATTGGTTATCGCTCTGAACCAATCACTTTAGTAAAACTCCCGTGAGCGTAGGGTGACACTGTATAACCTGCAGGATACAGACTCACTGACAATCGCAATTAGCGCAATTTCATGTACATGTACTGTATTTGGAATTTCGGGCACCATGAGGAATCCCCCGTTTGAACAAGGCGACCCTCTCGCGTCTGTTGGGGAAACCCCCGTTTGAACAAGGCGACCCTCTCACGCATGTTGGGGAAACCCTCGTTTGAACAAGGCGACCCTATCGCGCATGTTGGGGCCAGAAACAACCCTAACTCTGCAGATATGAGGCTACAACGCTATGGCTAATACAGTGTTTCTGTCATTTGCTTTCTGCAATACATTGTGTAATCATTTTACATTAGACACTTGATTTATACTCTTACAAACTTTAATACTGTACTTGGCTTAAAATATGATGTCGTTTAACAGAGCTTTCTCAGCATATTGACTCAAAGATTTCATATGCGATAAGGCTTTGCAGGTGTGACAGGACCTTGCAGAATTGCGTACAATCTTAACTGTGAGACTTTTATCTTCTACGTACTGATCAATGAACCACAATGAACTATTGAATTAATCAAATACTAATTGCATATAATTAACATAAGGTAAATGGCTCATTTGTATAGGCCTATTACCTATAGCATATTTTTCCATTGAGTTAGGTAAGTTGAGCTGAGTGGCATAAAGGAGCAATTGATAATTTTTGTAAATTTATACATGATAAGTATATCGCTCTGTATGTGTTTCAGTACACCATACTACCGCATACAAGTTATTTTTGTATTTTTCCGTAAGATAGTCGCAATATAAGCAATGCAACATTTCTTGTAATTGAAACACTACAGAAGAGAGGATACACTTCCATCAAGCACGTTTTTTTCCAGCTGTGATTTTTAATCTTTCCGTAATCACAGTTTGCGGTACATTGGCATAAATATTTGAATCTTTTTTTATAGATCCTCCTTTTTTAAAAAAGAATGTTCCGTACACATTTTGGATAATTTAAAGCTAACATGTGTTTAAATCGGATAACGAATAGACCACGTTAGTCGATGTTGATTATAAGTGATGAGAATTCATTTACACCATATAAGTAATAATCACGTTACAGATGTTGCACTGATATGAATATATAGTTTGCATATAAACTTCCTGGTAATGACTGATGGCAAGTGATGGTAAAGCGCAAGAGCAAAGGTCTAGCAAATGAGAACAAAAAAAGCTTTAGGGGAGGAACCTGAGTTCAATCCAAAGTCAGGAAGCAATCCACGGCTAAGCTCACAATTCCCTATACATATATTTTATATATATATATATATATATATTTACAGTACCAGTCATAGGTTTGAACCACAGAATGGTTTATGTGTAGTATTTTTCATATTTTAAAACTATAAAATAACATATATGGAATTGTACACTGACCAAAGAACTATTAAGCAAAAAAAACTTTGTTGGGGTGGGGGTGCTCTGTGGCTTGAGACTAAGAAGAGTCATGCCATCATTGGGCCTTTGATAAAAGGCCCTTAACCGCAATTTCTTCAGCAACTGGCTGCCCCTACTGTCCCCGCTATGCGGGTTCCATGAGGCGGCCTCCTGGGATGCTTTTCCAGCCGTCCTGAAGGAGCCCCCGCATATGCCCTATCTCTGGTCAAATTCCTCCAAAACCATTTCTACTGATTTTGGTCAGGTGGCCAGATCATGTGATGCAACACTATTGCTCACCTTTGTAGGTGGCTTGGCGTGTCCATACTTTTGACTGGTACTGTGTGTGTAGTATGTGTGTGTCTATATATATAGACACAAACATTCTTTTGACATTTGAAATTGATTTTAAAATTATTTTCTTTTTTAAAGATTAAAAAATCTTTAAAATCTTTTTAAAGATACAATTGCATTCACAGAGATTTTTCACAGTTTTTCCACAGTTGGCAAGCTGCCTGTTACAATCATATTCTCACTTATCTAAAACCCCAGTCATGCCATATTTTGGTACTTTAAAGTAATGAATATATACATATGTAATATTAGCATTGTATACTGGGTATATACTTACATTATTATGGAAAAAAGCATAAAAGATGACTGTCATCAGCATTCCCTATGTCTGAGTGTGATTGTGTCACATCCTACAAATGCATTAGGTGTATATGTCATATATACACTCAGTGACAAAAAAAAAAAAAGTTAAGTATGTGACAGAGTGGTGCAAATTAAACAAATCTGCACATGATGAAATGTCATGTGACTGTATTGCAATCATTATAATATGTGATCAAAGGGCAACAGAGTGGGCAGTATGGGCACACTGCTGGTCCCATGTCAGTAGGGTGCGGCAGCCCCACCCCCATCCTGGATACCTGCGGCGATACGATGCGGAAGGGAGTCATACAGCTGTTGTATCCTCTCCTGCGGCAAGTCGGCCCACGGCTGTTGTAACTGACCCTCGAGATCCTGCAGACTAGGCCTGGGCCTGAGTCTGAATTGATCTCACACATGTTCGATTGGGGAAAGATCAGAGGACCTGGTTGGCCACAGGAGGACCTCAACATGACGCAGGCAGTCCATAGACACAAGTGTCATGTGTGGACGGGCGTTGTCTTGTTGAAAAACTATACCAGGGTGCTGTTTCAGGAGAGATAAGTCATGCAGACGCAGGATGTCACTGACGTAGCGCTGTGCGATCAGGGTCCCCCGAATCACTACCAGAGATGACCTGAAGTTATACCCTATGGCTCCTCACACCATGATGCCAGGAGTAACTCCAGTGTGTCTCTCCACAACATTGGCAAGATTGGTCCTCTCCCCTCAGCGCCCCCATACACGCACACGAAAGTCATCCATGATGATGCAGAACCGAGATTCATCGTTGAACATGGTACGACGTCACTCATCATCAGTCCATGCCTCCTGCACCACTCCGAATGCAGCCATCTCTGTGCTGGTGTTAATGGCAGCCTACGCATGGGACAGTGTACCCATAGTACAGCTAATGCCAGTCGTCAAAACATGGTGCGGGAAAGGAGTGTTATAGAGAGTCCAACACCTGTGTCTGGATAGCAGGCATGGATGTCATGGGGTTCTGTAATGCTTGGCGAGCAATACAACGGTCCTCCCTTGATGTGGTCTGTCTTGGGTGACCGGAACCTTCACGACTTGTTCCAACATCGAGCGACTGTGACATCTGCATGCCCCACATTCCGGGTAATTGCATAATACGACCATGCAAACCCTCAATGTGACCCCAATCAATCTCCGTCAAGTGCTGGTAATGCTGTCTAATGCGTCGATGAGGCATCCTCTGTGTCTGGTGACTAGACATGCCAGCTCCTTGAAAATCAAATTATTTACATACCCATTGCTGGTCTGCACGTGTACCAAAATACATCCAAATCAGACCATTACTTCTGGGTGCTTCACTTTTTTTGTCACTGAGTGTATACACACACACATACACAAAATATGCTCTTAATTCATTACAAAGTAATAAGTTTACCCTCTGATACACAATAAGGTAAGGAAATCTACTTATATAAATAATGTCATTTGTAGCTGGAAGTACACAAAGATACAAGAAGGAAATTTGAAAAAGTAAAATAAATTGCATAACAGGAAATGTCTAAAACATATATTTAGCATTGTCTTCTTGTATTTAGTTTTTCTATAAAGTGAATGAAATGTAATACTTTCTATTTAAACATTCAATTATTAACATTTGAGGCTTTTTGTGTTTTATTAAAAGATAAACCACAGTAATTTCCTTTCAGTACCATGTTTATATTTGAAAAAGGGTTTTGTCATCTGTGAGCTCTTCCAGAATGGAGCTGTAGTGAACTGGATAGGTACAGTATAGTACAGTAGAGATAAAAACTATGATCATGATGCTCGACTGCATTGCTTCCGTCATTGAAGTCTTTCAGACATGTGTCTCAAAGTAGGAATGAGTGTGTGCTATGAGGGGTGTGGCCAGGGCAGATATTTCACCATTTTGGGGCTCCTTAGTGCTTGAGATGAACTCACAGATGTCCAAAAACAGCTCATGGTGCCTTTGCTTCCATTCTCTGAACTTCTTGGAGGTCAGTTCGGAGTCCTCAAGCACTTGATTAACAGCTGTCAGGTCTCCCTCTTTGGCCTGAGAGAATACGAGTACCTGAATGGTCACATCTCTATTCCAATTTATCAGTTAGAAATAAAGCCTGCTCGTAAACACATGTTTATAGCTATTTCTCACTGAACGACAGTGTTGCATTTGGAGAATTTAAATTTTCCAATGTGCAAAGCAAGAAATCCTTAACGTTTTTCAGTCCAGATGCTACATATACATTGTCCACAAGTCTGTGCATAATTGCCCTTTTTGGAGTATCGCCTATTAGTATTTTACCTTAAGGGTACTGCGCAGAATGCGGATATGATGCAGCTTTTCGTTGACGAATGGGTTGTTGCAGCGCTTGACGAAAGAGCGGCGAAACTCCTGCTTGCTGAAGGGACGCTGCTCTCCAAAGGCTGACAAGCTTGCCTGCTCCAGCGTTTGGTAAAGTTCCTGCAGGCCATCGATGCTGCGTTTCTTATGCTGAGACTCTGAAAGAGGTGCAGGGGACATATCTTCCTTTTGTAAGTAGTTTTCTCTCATTCACTTCTCCTCACTCCAGAATTTAAAGCATCAGTTTCTAAAGTATAATAATTTGCCAAACAGCATTCATTCATCTCAGACACCAGCAATGGGACGTATCCAAAACATTTATCAGCTGACAATTTCTGCGGTTACAAAAATTCAAAGCACACATTTGAATTCTAAAATGTCTATAAAAAATGCACAAGTTTATTATTATTATTATTATTACTATTATTCAGTTTTCAATTTTGTTTTACAAGTGCTTTGCCTGGTAAAATAAAGGTGAATGAATGAATAAATGAATCAATCAATGAATCAATCAATCAATGTCCTTCAGTTTTATTTCCAATTTTTTGTCTAATTCTGGATATAATACATTTTTCTAATATAGACTGTTTATAATACAATGCATAGTAAACGTATTTCAAATATATCAGCCATCCACCTGGCACCTTGAAGCCTATACAAAGCCTGGGGCCACCCCGACAGGGACGCCATCATAGGGCACGGTCACAAACACTTAACGGGCAGCTCAGAGATGCCGCCTATTGTATGAGCTCGGACACACATACTGTACCAGAAGAGGAATTTAGACTTGTGGCTCAGAAGCTGAGAGGTGATAGTAATACCCAGTGAGCTGCCCTGCTACCCTTCTGGGAAAGTCAGATTATCTAATTATTATCTCTATAATGCGATTGTCCATCTTGCAAAACCATTGTCTAGTACAGAATCCAGATAAGACTGCAGCCTAACCCATGCAGACTAGGGTTTAATCAAAGGGTCGATGTTGTGTTCTCACATACCCATGTGATGTCGCCTTCCATTGCTAAAGTACAGTTCCTCTTTAAAGGACAGAAGTACAGAGGACAGTAAAAGTCCTCGGATGTGGTTCATGTCCGCTCCAAATACAAAGGAAGCATCAGTTGCATCCTTGCTGAAGAGAACAACCCCATAATTTCTTTGCGTCGCAAGTTAGTTCCTGAGAGGCAAGTTAGTGAGAGCACTCTCGTCAAAAGTAGAAGTAGGTTCTTTGCATTACTTGGTATTGATAAACATCCTTCAATGCTTCAAGGTAGAGGAGACCCTGGGCTGGTGGCCACTCTATCACAGGGCACAGTCAAACACACAGTCGTGACCCTATATCAAGTATAGGTTTAAGTTAATGCTATGTTCAACCACACAGTGCACTTTATGCCAATCAATGCCTATCACACAAATCTGATTGGATGTGCCAGTGAATTTTGAATTAAGCATATGTGGTTTGGCTTCTTGGATTGGTTGAGTAGTTTTGAGACAAGTAGTCGCAGACCCAAGAGTCATTCATATAGGTTAATTCTACGACTGGGCTGGGAAATCTGATTGTGGGTCACCATAGGAGCTTGCCGGTTTTAAAATTCTTACATTTCCATGACTCAAACTTGAGCTGTGACTCATGGGTTGAGAATCGCTGCAGTAGATTGATTCACCTAAGCCACATGTTTCTGGACTGCAGGGGAAAGGCTGCACAGCTACGGGAAGGACAGGTAAACGTGTCACACAGAGCTGATAGCAGGCTTCACACCTCCAGCCCAGAAGATATAAGGCCGCTCTGCATTACCTTTCCTGTATACAGGGATCCCAGTCTAAGTCAAATGTCAAATTCCCTGACTTTTTCCTGGCTTTCACTGACTAAAAAGCTGAATTTCCATTACTTATAAATGATGGAAAAACAGGCTGCCTTTGTGCTGAGCAGACAAAATCCAGCCCCGGTATTTTAAGCCCATCAGTTACCATTCAGATGGCTGAAAGGGGCTCCGTCTCCCATATTTGACAGCTCAATAGTAGTTTGCATTTAGCTTTTCTGTCATCTACTCTTAACACGCAGACTTTGAAGTCATGGTTTGCAGCCGAACCTTTTGAAATTTGCATTTTCTTGGCTTGTTTGCCTTCGGTAGCAGACACTGCATATCTTGACTGAAGTGATTGCCAGGTGATGGCCAGCAGGAAGGGTATAGATGGGCACGGAAAATCAAGCAACTAATAAATGCATGAAACAACCCAATGAAGAAAAATTGTGTATGGGAAATATGAGATTTTTATGAATGGCAACTACATGCTACAAACAAGAAGACCACAAAAAATGATCAAGTCACTTGACTTTCTATGCTTTTTAAATCGTATGCAAAAAATACTATTGAATGAAGATTTAAATAAATCAAGAAACACACCCTGGAAAATATGAAACAAAAATGTATATTTAGCAGACAGGGGATTGTCAGCAGTGCCATTTGTAAAGTTAAATGCAGCAGATCGCGTAGGAGCATAATGTGCCTCACCCTCTTCGCTGCTGACGCAAACATCAAAGGAGACCTCATCATCCTCGCTCTTCTCCTCAAAAGGCCTAGATCTGTGCAGGAAGCCCTTGGGCCCTCGTCGGTCATGGTTCCGTGGCAGACTCTGGCTGCGCTGTTTGTGGGCGTGGAAGGGAACACGTAGCCCCTGCTCCTCACTTTCCATTGGGAAAAAGTGCCCCTCGCTGTCAGACTTGTGTCGATACTGCACCGGCAGAGTGGCCTGGCGCCATTTGTCAGGGGCCGCGCCAAGCTGCTGGTCTCCGGCCTGGCCGCCGAGGGCTGCCTCGTGACCCTCAGCTGGCCCCGTATGCAGGAAGTGCATGCCTGTGCTGGTAAGGGGTGTCTCCATTAGATCCTGCCAGGAACGTCGCTCACAGTACATGGAGCGGCAGCTGGAGGAGCCGGCGCTGCCGCATGCGTTTTGCTGAGCGTCCTCTGCCGATAAACGGGAGTATGTGGAGTCACTGGAAAAATGGTGCCCGTGCTTAGGATCAGGAAAGGGGCTTGATGAGTTTACCTGTTGGGATTGAGATGGTATGTTGGCTTTTAACAATATAATTTGCACACGCTGACTATTAATCCAAAGAAAATTTTAGGGTCTAAGTATCACGCAGTAAGAGTAAACAGCAAGTGCTGAGTTTATTTGATGGTACAAAGGAATGCAACAAAATAGATAAAAAAGATCAATATATTTTATCCTCATATTTTATAGCTAGAAAACTAGCGTGGCATTCAGTTATCCTGCCAGAATGCCAGTGAAATGCTGCTCAGCTGAGTACAATTCTATTACAGATATGAAAGTTTGGCAGTGAAGGTTTGTACTGTACGCTCCTTAGCCCGTATGAGTGTCGACATACTCACAGAATGGATGCGATGGTACGTGTCACACAGCGAAGATGAGCTGTCTTGTTTGAGAGTCATATAGCCGTCATTATCATCCTGGTCACTTTCACTCCAGTAATCTAAGAAGCAAAGCAGTATATATGTAATAATTTAGAGCAGGATTGAGTACTGATCAGTATAAACAAAAGAAGTGAACGGTACAATTCGGGGAGTAGCTAGACATTCTGCACCCCCTGACAGACATTCTGCACCCCCCCCCCCTTGCATTATACAATTTAATAATTTTACATATTCAAAGGGCACTTGTAAAGTGTTGGGCACCCTGAACCTGTAAGGGTGTCCAAGCCTCTCTGGTGCTCCTGAGTACCCTACCAATTTCAAGGTTTGATGAACTAATGCAAAGAAAAAAATATTATTTTTTATCGTACCTTCATCAGGGCGCGGCATCTCATCATCAGGCGTGTACCCAATAGCTGCTAGTCCGAGGCGGTTCATCCATCTTAACGAGAAATGACAGTACAGGATTCAAGGGACTTCCCTCCCATGCCGGATGTTATGACAGATAATAAATAAATCTGCTTCCATCTCTGTCTCCGACAGTCGTATCTTGTTCCTGTTTGGCCAGCAGATGTCGCTGGCCATCCTGCTCATTCTCCACTTGTTTCTGTTTGCTTTCACCCTGGTGTTCATTATCTGTGAATGTATGTGTCTGCTCAAGCCCTGTTACCCTGTCAATCACTCTAGATGTTAGTGTGCTTAGTGTTTGTTGTGGTGCTGAACCCTTCTGTGCTCCTGTCCCTCCTGGCTGTTCTTCCCTGCCTCTTTTTTGATCCCTTGCGGTCCTTTTGTTTCTGTTAATGTATATTTTCTTTCAGTAATAAACCCCTCCAGCCCCTCTTTTCAGATGTAACTCTGTCTGCTCTAGTCTTTTGGTGATTTGGACCAGGTCTGTAGCCAGACTTGAATTTCGAAGGGCATCCAGCAAATTTCAAGGGAGCTTCAAACTCGTAATTTTACTACATGCCTACATTGTATTTCTGAAGCATTTCACAAACATATTAAATTACAGTGTTATCACATTACTTGTAATCCTAATTCTAACAAATGAAAATATAGGGTCACGGATGCACATGATCCGTTTTGGTATCCCATAGCTGAAATACTATTTGATGCAATAGCAATGTTCTACGGACATCTTTGCATCTTGAATGTATGCAAGAAAATTCCTCCTAGTAGAATATATGTGCAAAATAAATGGGCCCAACCCAAATTGCACAACATCAAGTTTGAATCCGTTTTTTTGTCCAGAACTGTATGTAAATTTTTTATTATATGTGTGAGATAAGGGTATCAGCCATATACTATGGCACTGAAATTCATGGTTACAGCTCTTACTTGAGAATTAAATAAATTCAGGTAAAGATTAACCTAGACACAATAAGAAACTGCTTGAAATGATGTACTCACCTGTTCATTTCATCCAGATGGTCAGTAGCAAAGAAGAAACTCTTGATTTTAGGATGACATGCTTTGAACGCACTAAGAAAAACAACAAAAAATTGTCAATGAATCTATTTTGTTGCAGCTAATTATCAGGAAGGCACTATAAATCATTCTTTTCGTCAGCCTTAATGTAAATCTTCATTAGTAGCTCTGACCAGACATTCATTTCTTGAGTGGATGAGAGATTCCTACATGGCACTTTGATTTCCGTGCAGAGTTTTTGTACTTTGATTTAATTTACTGTTCTGCTGCCAAACCTTCAGTTACTAGCTAGACTCTGCTACAGGTAAGACACGTGTGAGGAGCAACTGTGAAACAACTTGATATTTTAGTGCATTTTCACTGGGACATAATTTTAATGTTTCATTTTCAGCATTATGTTTCAAGAAATGTTGAGTACTATTTAACCACACAATATGTACAATCTCATATAAAAAAACAACATTTTTTACATATTTTGTTTAGTTTCTTTTGTGTTACTTTTAAGTGGTAACACAACATACTGACAAATGAATGTACTGCATCTTTAATACTGTAAGCATAAAAAGCATAAAAACTGTTTTATTTATAAACTTTACACACTTAACCGAATGCTAAATAACTTACAAAAACTGCTGGCTGAGGAATGTAAATGCTTGCTTCACCAGTTGCATCACTGAGTCACCCCATTTATAAAGCAAAGGAATAATTTGCAAGAAAGATTAGTAAAGATTAAGAAATTGTGTCATCTATTGAACAGCTGAATGAGCCGCTGTACTGGACGACCTGTCATCTGAAGAGGGTTTTAGAACAGTCTGGTGATACAGGTACAGCTGTTTAACAAACACCTCCTATTCTTTTCTAACCTTCCGTTTAGAATATAGGAAGGATGGCTACTTTTATAGAACTCAAAAGATATTTAAAGCAAATTCAGCTTTCAAAGAGCAGGCTGCAGATACAGTTAAATGTGATACTCACAATTTCTTTCTGCATTCGACAGCCCTGTCTATCCTGAACTCCGGGAGACTGATGAATCCCTCTGCTTTCTCATCCTGTTAAGTTGGTATAGAGAGGGATGGTTTGGGTAGCAGCATTGAGTGGTTAACTACTGATGTCCTTCAAGTTTGCTGTTAGATCAAAACTATATGCATATAAACAATGAGTATATGTGAGCTGTAAAATAAACTTTCCAGGGCACCCAACCTGTACCCTGAGAGATTAAAAAATGTGACAGGATTTAACATAAATACATAAATATCATGAGAGGCAGCAATGAACCGAAACCGTCCCAGTGCACTTTAATACACAGTGCTTGAAGTGGGGAAGAACAGGTCCAGGTACTCCCCTTGTTATTCAGCAGCCCATGCAAGTACTCCCCTTGTTATTCAGCTGCACATGCAAGTACTCCCCTTGTTATTCAGCAGCCCATGCAAGTATTCCCCTTGTTATTCAGCTGCACATGCAAGTACTCCCCTTGTTATTCAGCAGCACATGCAAGTACTCCCCCTGTTATTCAGCAGCCCATGCAAGTACTTCCACTGTTATTCAGCAGCACATGCAAGTACTCCCCTTGTTATTCAGCAGCCCATGCAAGCACTCCCCTTGTCATTCAGCAGCACATGCAAGTACTCCCTTTGTTATTCAGTAGCCCATGCAAGTACTCCCCTTGTTATTCAGCAGCACATGCCAGTACTCCTCCTATTATTCAGTATCAGTGGCCGGTACTCCCCTTGTTATTTAGTACCAGGTGCCAGTACTCCTCCTATTATTCAGTATCAGTGGCCGGTACTCCCCTTGTTATTTAGTACCAATTGCAAGTACTCTCTTGGTTATTCAGTACCAGGTGCCAGTACTCCCCTTGTTACCCAACATCAGGTGCCGGTATCCCCACTGTTATTCAGTATCATCAGATACTGAGAGGCGTTGATACACTGAATTTAAAAAACAACTGAGATGCTGGTACTGTGTACCAGTGAGTACCGGTCCACTTCAAGCACTGGTAATACATGACCCAAAGACTGATCTGAGGCAATTCACTCCATCCCTTTGGTCTTTTGTTACACAAAGTTGCCATTATAAGATGAATCTATGAATGGCTGGGTGTGGCTGCTTACATTCTGGTTGGTGTACCAGTAAAGGGAGGAGTCCTTCAAAACGAACCAGTACTTCTTCCACTTCTGTTTGAAGTAGCCCTTGGCATCCTTCTTCTTCCACAGCCAGCCCTCACAATCGCCGTGGCCCAGGTCCTTGCAAGAGACTCGCCTGCGGCTGATGTTGGGTACCGAGCCTGACGGACAGCCAAACAGATCAAGCCCTTGTTGGAACAGAGGCCTCTCTAGTTCTCATATGTGTTTCCCCGATTATTATTATGCTTGCGTTAGATTTCAGTCTCTTTGAAACCCCTAATTAAACATGTTAATTAATACATTTAATTGTTTTTAGAAATTGCTGTTGTACGGCTCAATTTACATTTTACAGAAGTTATTCATAATCCACAATCCACATAAGAGCGTAACAAACACACCCCACTTAAACAGTTCTTAATAATGCAGTTGTAGTATTAGCACAGTAGGCACATCGCATCGCTGTTGTGTTTTTATAATAAACTTCTGGAAATGGAAATGATCTAATATTGTGCGTAAGTATCTTTTTTTCCTAGTGTTTATTCAAAGACCTGTGTCGTTTCGCTAATTCTAATTATAAAGGGAGAGTGTCATTATACTCTGCTGTGAGTTAACGGTGCTCGAAGAATCACATGCATCTCTTACCTTTAGTTCTGCTTTTAGATTTCGTTCGTAAGGAGGCATAGTGAAATGACTAAACGGGGAAATACAGAGCAGTGAGAGAAGCGGCGTAAACAACATGAACGCTGAAGATCCCACGGTCTCCTTATCTCCTTACTGAGAGCCATAGCTGAGTGATACCACAAGTGTAGCAACAGTTCATAGTTCTAAATAAACAACAAAGTAAAAATGAATAAAAGAGTGGGAGTTAATGTGGTTTGCAAACCAAAAAAATCTAACATTGCTTGCATAAAAAAAGTATTGATAAATACCTCTTCAGTGTGTGTGTTACAGGACATTAGTATCATTCATATTTCTATCTCTTTATTTCCTTTTTATCAATGACTTTATCTTTGCTTCAGGCATACAATGACTTACTGACCTTCTTCATGGATGTTCCACCTTGTTTTTCAATCCCTGTATTTGCATATCTGCAGAAGGGAAATGAATAAATGATATAATTCATCTGCGAGAAAAAAAGGTTAAGAATCCTTTCAATCGTCTCGATTTGAACTGGCTTATTAAATGTGACCTCGTCTTCATTTAATACGGTGTGTATTTCGTGTAATGTCAATTAAACAAGGCAACACATGTGAGTATCGCATATGGACACAGGCACAGAAGCACCTGAGAGCTGTTTCGGTGAGAAAATGCAGATATGAATCGGGTAATACCATCACCTCACCGCTTCTTATCTGAGCTATCAGTCGCTTTCTGTTTAGTGACTCTTAAAGTCGGCTTCCTGTTCCGTCTCACTGTCACAGTATGTGCTGATTTTAAGGTTCTAAGTCTAAATGCATTATTAGGCTGAAGTATATTTTATGACCATGTTCGTCTGTCCCTGTACATATGTCTATTACCTACTGCTTTCGGTTTTGTAGACTTTAGGCAAAATGAGTAATATCTTTTTTTTTTTTCATAAAGGCAAGAAATAATGGCCGTACGCAGCCACAACTTCCTGTAAATGTCCTGAAAATGTGCAGAGGAAACACCTATACATTATGATAGAAGAGATAGTTTGGCCAAAGGTATACAGTATTAGAAATGTATTCTGCATACAACCACATTGTTTTTCTTCTGATGTACAAAATATTCTAATTATTGCTCTAAATATTTAAAACCAATCAAATATTATGCTTTGAAACATTTTTGTCAGACATATGTCAGCAAGGTAAAGGAAAAATACATTAAACTGAAAATAGTGCAATGCAGGAACACAATTTTAAGTAACTAGTGACTGGATTGGAATCAACCTGCAAATATAAGCATGCACATTAACGCCATATGAAACTTATCTAGCTATTAAAATCACAGAAGATACACACACATAGAGTGAGGAAAGATATAAAATTACTATTACTATTAATGTGTTTGAATAATCAGACAAGTGTTTAAATACCGCATAATGTACGGTTATTATTTTAAGTTTAATAGTTGCCGGATACCAGTCAGAGAAGCATGATAATGCTAATAATGAACCGTTCAGATAGACAACTATAAAAAGGGGAAATGATGTATAATTGCGACATTTTAAGTCAAGTGAGAGTCTGCGACATATTAGGTTCACTCACCGATCAGTTTCAACCCGTTGTGTGTCTCCAGCACTCTGCAAAGGAGCAGAAGACAAGACAAAGAAACGTCTCAGTCAGATGCTGTTTCCTGTCGCTGTGATGGGTGTCAGCAAAACTTCAGCGAAACCCTGCAGAGATTTCTCCTCAAGCCAGCTCACTCGTAATTAGATTTGCGATATATAGAGACGGGAATATGTGTTCACATGATTGACTGTTTGTCACCTCGTAGCTTAGAATAAGTCCCGGTACAGATATTGCGATATCGCTCCAGAGAGAACTAGCAACAGCACATAAATGAAATTCTTCCAGATATACCTGGGAGCAGAGCAGGTCCAAGTAACTTACATGTGAACTGAAATTAAACTCACCTTGAAGCACTTTTTATTTGGATATCGGGACACCAATCTCATTTGTAAATCTTGGCCCAGGCCTTCCCCTGCTAGATTTGTTATTAAGAAACCCAGGTATGTCACAGAATGCGAAGGGCTATTTCTTGAAAGCGTCCATTACTGAAGTGGAACAGCTCTTGACATGCCATCAATTCTTTATACAAGCCACCATTCAGGGGCCTAATACAATATGTCACTGGATTCCCCGAAGCGGTCTGCTTTTATGCATTTATAATTGTACTAAGCGTTTGTTCTTGACAAGCCCCAGCACAATTTTCTGTATTCCTTGAAGGAAAAGCATGACTTTGTTATTACTGAACAAGAAAACACAAAGAGGAGGATCACGGCACACTGATGTTAACTCATCTTAAGGATTTTGGATAGTGTTTCCTTCTGAAAAAACTACAATTATAAAGTAAGTTACAACAGTAAATGCATTGTACTTTTTCCACTGTAATTTTTGTGAACAAAACCGAATGAATGATATACTATGGAATATAAGTTGTTACCAAAGTGAATATAATGTCAGGAAATTCACATTGGACTGCTATCAAAGCGTGACTGTGTTAGTAAATGTGTATGTGTATAGCCCTGGCATTAGAACTATGTCTATATTAGAACACAGGTAATGTGCTCTTCATTTGTGATGAAAGATCTTTACAGGAAGAACAATCAGGGAAATATGACATATCGGCATTTCAGCATCATCATTGCGCAGTACGGGCGGTCCTCAGATTACGAATGGGATCAGTCCCCTAAGTCTGTTTTTAAGTCTAACTTGTAGGTAGGTGGGAAAATGAATAATGCAGTACATAATAATAATTATCACTGTACAGTAATAAAAACGTAACTACATACTGTACTGTTACTCGAGCCGACAAACTGCTTAAGCTGCACTTTGTTCTCATGAGGATCAGAAAGTAATCAATGCGAACGATTGTATTTAACAGGATTTTTGTTTTGACATAATAGGTTACATGACAGTCTGTTCGTAAGTATTCCAAGTCAGATGTTCTTAACCTGAGGACTGCCTGTAGTCACATAGCATTTGTCTGCACTGATCTGTCAACACAACTCGTGGTAACTTCACCAACTCATTCAATACGTTCTACTGGTAGATAACAAGTTCGTTTTGCCTTTAATTTACCTCAGGTCATTTCATCTCTTTTTTAAAAAAATATCGCAATATTACATGCAGATATTTCACATATCACGATGTGTATCCCAATTTATGTTACTAAATTATTCCAAAACTATTTTTCATGGTTCAAAAAACAATACTGTAAATGTACAGTAACATGTATATGCACTGCCAAACTCCAACCCAGAATGCAACAAATCTGAGAGAATTTATTCTTGTGAAGCAATATGGTTTAAAAAGGTAAGAAGATATGCAGAGAGCTAATTACCACGTGCATGCAAATGTCCACCTCTGCATACCGTGGAATTTTCTAAAACACAGCAGAAGCCCCACATGGAAAGACTCACAAAACGAAACAGGTCCCTTACATTATTAGCAGGCAGCAGGGAGGGGCTGATATGGTAACGGCTGCTGCTGCTGCTGCTGCTGCTCTTGCACTTCCTACGCGATTGCAGCCCAGTGTCCCACCCGCAGTCCCTCCCCATGTCCAAATCGTCCTGAATCATTAGGATCTTGCTGTCACTCCAGTAGTGTGGAAGGGAGTTATTAGGATCTGTAAAGAACAGGGGTAACAAAAACAGGTTGCTCTCACACTTCCACACAAGCAAATACAAAACCTGAAAATCACCCACATCCCAAGGAAGTTCATAAGTCACAATAATATAGCAAGAAATGTCAGTGCCTCCGGATTTAGTTTAGGCTTGAGCGATTGTTCATGCAGGGGTCAATTACTGAACGTTTTCAGTGACCTGCGTCCAACAGCATCTGCGGCACACCTGGTGAATATGATGAAAAGTGCATTCTAGCAACTCTGATGTTCTCTGATGCTCTTTACTTTTTAAAAAAAATCCAACCACAGTCTCCGTGGATTTCCAGCCTTGATCACTGAAGCTATATGCCTATGCTTTCTTACGGAACTCCAGATTTGACTGTATAATATATCTACGATCGATTATGTAAATTAAATACATTTATAATAATATAAAGATAAGAAAAAACTGATCAAATGTAAGATCCCCCATTCCGAGATCCCCCAGCTGGCGGCTAATAGCCCTTTTCTAAGTTCATTTAGGTGACGCATAGTAGCATAGTTCATACAATTTGCTCGCTATACCTTTATAAGAGAGCATGCACTGCACATTCCACTGTGATTCTGTCTCCTGCATAATATAATATGGAAAATAATTAGCCTAGTAATTTATTTACTGAAGCAAAAGAGCAGCATTACAGATCTACTATGTTATCCCTCAAAGTTTACCACAAAAATATATAAAACCAAAAGGTATAATACAGGATCACAAAATAATTTAAACAACTTGATACTCTGTCATGTTCACTGTTCTCACTTCACCCTCACAGGAAACATGGCTGAGTTTCAGTTCTGGTTACTGTTGCCACATTTGTACAACCTTCCTACACCTAAACTAATTATGCAACATAGTGATATAATTTCACATCAAACGCAAAGAGATTTTTAACACATTATACACTCCAAAAACTTTAAATTGTACAGATTCTATCGAACGTTTTGTTACATGCATGTGATGTTTTCTAGGAATATTACACTTGTGCTGAATTTTTACCCAAAGATTTCTCATTAAATTGGCCTGGATAGTTTGACTTGGAAAATTGTTTTGCTATTTGTAAGATTAGGATAAAATTGTCATGTTTTTTTTTTCCTCTGTGGGTGTGTGCCTGTCATGTAGCGGGTTTATTTGTAAGACATTGTCTGAAGTATTACGTCAGGGCAAAAGCAAAGCCATAATTTCCACTCAGAGGAAATGCTCAAAAAAGCGAGCATAAAAATAGCTGGGTTATTTTTATTTTAGCTTTGCTGGTGTGAGAAGAGTCAAAACACAATGGAAAAGCAAAGTAATCTTACTACTATTATTGAAAATGCTATCTCAGGACTAATGTACTTAAAAATTAAGTAATAAAAAAACAGCTACTCCTTTGTCTTTTCATTTTCAGTCTTTTCATTGTACTCCCATGTTCTACTAACGAACAAAAATCAAATAGTTTGATTAAAAAAAAAAAGAATTAAGTATGAAAACGGGAGATTTTGTGTTGTGTTTTCGTGACTGTGTTTATTAGCATTTGCTATGTTGTATTTTTGGCTTGTGATGCTGTGCACTCCAGATTGGCTGGGCAAGAAACAGACAAGAAGGGCAGGAGGATTAATGTCCTGCAGCAAATTTAGACCGGCTTGGATACAGCATGAGCCCCATGGCTGTTTCCAATCTCTTACAATATCAGAGAAACCTCTTTTTCAGTTTTACATGTACGTGTTTTAAACATATATATATATATATATATATATATATATATATTTAAAAATGATAATAAAGAAGAATGATACATGGCTTTTAGCACATTTTAAGAAAATGCTCTCAGCCTCTAAAAGACAGTTAATTTAGCATTTATTTTCATCCATAACTTGACTAGGAGAAGATTAAGCATGTCAAGCAGCGTTTGTGTTTCTGGGGGACCAGGACTGAGCTGAAATCTGTGAAACACCCAAGTTTGCTTTCCCCTTGGAGATCAAGAAAGTATTGTTATTCTATTCTATTCTATTCTATTCTATTCTATTCTATTCTATTCTATAAATCTGCAAGTTAAATATGTAAATGTTGTTGTGTACGGACACTATAATGTGCCCTCAATATTTTTTTCCCATTATTATCAACCCATCAGATCAGTACGTTTAAGGGACCTACTGTTTGTTGTGAAACCAATTTCTCTTATCCATGACAAAGAGGTAAATTATACCAGCATTATACAAAGATGCCAAATTATTAATACAGAGTAGCAAGCAGCCCTCTGTATCTCCAGTGAAGGAATGATAACGCATTGAGGGCATTATGCCAATTTAGCAAATAAACAGCAGGGAAACATTTATTGTCATTCCCGCTAAGATACGATTGTGCTTTATCTTCAAACATAAAGACAAATGCTTTTTATTAAGCTATTCTTAATAATATATGTCTTCCTGCCAGGCTACAGACACAGATATGTAACCCTGTCAATTAATCATCATCAATTAACATGCGGTGTCATCAGAAAAAGCTAAAATCATCAGGCATGGCATTATCAAGGTGTCAAAAGCATTCCATAGGGATACTGAATTGACTCATATGGTCTTATCAATTGCCAGTCAAATTGGATAAAATTACATTCATCACTTGATCAAAAGGTCATATGGTAGTTAATGTAAATAACAGTAAACACGCGGTAAGATGCAGATGAAGTAAAACGTGCTCATTATCTGCATTGTGGTTCGCTGTCTCATGTACTGAGCGCCCTGTCTTTCAGTGCACGGCGGTAGCTGACGGTCGTATCCACCTCTGCCGTTCCTCTTGTATAGATCAGGATCCCTGGCTCCTCCCATCCAGCTGCACTCCATCAGCACAGAACCGGGCACTAGAAAGAGGTCCGGGGATTGTGTCGATCAGGTCATCCGTGGAGAGAATGTGTTAAAGGAGTCGGATCTCAGCACAAAAGGTTTGTGAAAGTGTGATAAGTGGAGGGTGAAAGGAAAGCAAAAAAAAAATAAATAAATGGGAGAGAGGCAGGGAATTTCAGCCACCACTGGACAGCAAATAGGCAAAGCAGTTAATAGGGAAATTAATAGCTCAGATAAACTGTACAGCTACCCGCCTGCAAAAGTAGTATTAAGATGTGCTTCCCCAGAATTATCTTGCCACCAGGAACCTTCCAGGCCAGAGAAACCTCAGAAGTTACACTTTCATGTGTCTAAGAGGATTAGTAAACATTGTGCCAGTGTTATGGCCCACAGGTAGCAGCTCATTCCCTCCAGCCTCTCCACTCTCAATGAGAAGCAAAGGCAAGATTTATAGAAACTCTGCAAAGCAACTCTGCAAACTCTGCAAAGGCTTGTACTAATGCGTTATAATGCATTATGAAGGTACCTATAGAGCATTATTGATGGGAGCTTCATAGACCATTCATAATGCAAAATAAACATGGCAATATTATGTTATGTCTTTTCATAAATATGTATAAATTATGAATATATTATAATGCATTATAAAGGTACCTATAGAGCATTATTGATGTGAGCTTCATAGACCATTCATAATGCAAAATAAACGTGGCAATATTATGTTATGTCTTTTCATAAATATTTATAAATTATGAATATATTATAATGCATTATGAAGGTACCTATAGAGCATTATTGATGTGAGCTTCATAGACCATTCATAATGCAAAATAAACATGCCAATATTATGTTATGTCTTTTCATGAATATATTATAATGCATTATGAAGGTATCTATGATACATTACGGTGACTGCTTTAAGTAAAGCGTTATCGGGAGTCTGACCTTGAGGAGAGGATCTTTCTCGCCGAGGAAGCCAAGAGGAATATCCCCTGTCGTACTCTGGCCCCAGGGCCGCCTCTTCATCCTCCACCAGTGGGAAGTACTTTTCATTTTCATGGTCAAGGTAGTAGCTGGGTGACTCTGAGCCCTTTCTGCCAAGTCTTGCTATGTTGTACTCGTTGATATCATCACAGGGAGTGACGTCCATCTCATGCCTTAAAAATAAAGTTACATTGTTGGTACATAGCAAGCTAACATGCTGACAAACAGAACTGCCAGCATGCCTTTACAACATGTATAATGTATAACAAGCAAGCTGGCATGTATGTTTATTATTATTATTATTAGTAGTAGTAGTAATAGTAGTAGTAGTAGTATTAGTGGTGGTATTATATTTAGTTTATTTGAGATTCATTGAAGATCCAATGGACTCTCCAGAAAACTCATTAATAGAATAAAATTAAGTAGAATTTAGCTTTCTATAAATTACTGTCTCAAAACCCACTCATACTACAACCTCGAAGCTAATACTATATACAGTATACCTATAAAATGTTAATACTTCTTCCAAGTTATAAAACCTAGGAATATTCAGCTATTGCGATTCATTGTAAGATCAATGTTGCAGTATAGTCTTCTGATTTAAAAGCTGGAGTATGGTAGGCTTAATAATACCTATTGTTTGATTATGTTTAAAATGTCATGATGGTAAAGACTTCAGTTTTATTTTCAATTTACTATTTTTAGTGAACCCAAGAGTGGGTGACAATCGACGAAATACATCACCTGGATCCATAACTTCCAGACACAGGAGGCATGATGAAGACGTCATGCATGTTGTAATTATCTGCCTTTGGAAGCATGTCCATGGGGCTATTTGGGCTGCTGGGATTACTTGGTGGACTAGTAGGGATGAGCTATAGGAAGAAAACTGCATGTTAGATGTAGCAGGGTAACATGTATTAGCATGGATACCCTTGGCATTTAAACTGCATGTTAGATGTAGCAGGATAACATGTATTAGCATGGACACCCTTGGCATTTAAACTGCATGTTAGATGTAGCAGGGTAACATGTATTAGCATGGACACCCTTGGCATTTAAACTGTTTCGTTCAGGTTTTTCTTTGCCTTTTTATATCTGCAAGAGAAACATAAAAAAAGAGGAATATTAGGGCTGCACGATTCTGAGTAAAAAAAGAATCATGACACCGAATCGTGACATTTCACAGAGCTGAGATCACAATTTTCTCTCACAATTCCTGAGCAGTATGCGTCTCTCTTTTTATCATTTTGCATTTCATGTTGTCTTTATGAAAACAGAAGAAACAATATGAGAGAGATGCATAATATAGGCCTGTTGGTTATTATACTGTTTCAATACTCAAAGTGAGATGCAGCAGAGCTACAAGGAACTACTGGACGATCACCGCCTTTCTGTAACAGAGGATGAGAGATTTTGTCGGCTCATTGACCACTTACAAGAGGTCTCCTGACATATTTGCAATTCATAAACATGTAATGTTATTCCATAAATCAAAGCCTGCAATTGCAAGTTTCACCTGCCGGAATCTATCCTCCACACACACACCCTGCTCAATAAGTGGCTCAGAGATTAACTTATCGTTGTCGGCAATATTACACAAAAAATTTATATCTGTTAATGGTCAAAGTATGTGCACTTTGTAGATGTCTGGTACTGCAATGGGTCACATCGCCTTCACACCACAGAAAGGGCACACACCTGCTTTTTTTGCAAGCAACTTATTTCCAACATAAAGTGAAACCACCTCTGCTCTTGATAACCCCTGTTTTTCTCTCCCTCTGTCACCTGATGTTATAAATGGTGGGTGGGTGTGTGGATGTTGTGGGGGGGCAAGTTCCAGGACCAAACCTTAGATGTTAGCAATTTAGTGTGTTAGCGATATTTTGGCCTTTCAGCGCAATTTGTTGCAGCAAATGGTATATTCTTCTTTTCAGTTCGGCTAAGCTGTCAAAACAGGAATTTTAATATTTACCCATTATCTATTGCTTACACAGACATACACCTTATACCTTAATTAAATATATATATATATATATATATATATATATATATATATATATATATATATATATATTCTATAAACCCCCACAATTAGTCCATGTATCTGTTTAATATACCAGCAATTCAGCCCATGGTCCAGAGCTAGGAATTTTGAAAGAAATTAACTAAAGGCTCAATACTGAATACGTGGTTACATTACACATAAAGTTCCATATAAGCAAAAAGTGTGTGTATTACAGAAAAATATCAATTCATTAACATACAGTAGTGTGCAACTTAGCCATTTTAAAACTTCAGCTAAAAAAATCCCAGAATTTGCACCAGCCCTCCAATGCAGCCATGGATTTTTTGACCACTAGGATACCTCATAGTAAATCAATACGTCATTGACTTTTCTTAACTAAATAAATAATTAAAAGAGCTATCTGGAATGGCTGAGGTGCCCCTGAAGAGAGATAGAGAACTGAAGCGGTGTTCATCTAGCCATCCAACTAGATATCAGAACACATTCAGTTCTTACAGTGTTTATTGTGTTACTCTTAATTTGCATGCGTTTTTTTGTTCCGAGCAAATGTGCACTAACTACCCAGACAAATAGCTTTAAACATTTCTTTTGACTGCTTTTGCACAGTATTGTACACAAACTCACACGCATAAAACATTAAAGGGATAATTCATCCAAAGCAGTACACAGAAGACAGATAAAAGGTAATTGTTATCATTGCATATTTTGAACTGCTTGCCACTTTAAACTGAAACAATTGGATCTACCTGCTCAGCTTATCAAGAAAATTACATTAAAAAGACAAATTTTGACAAGAAAATGTAAAAACAAAAAAAAAGTAAAACAAAACAACGCAGTCTTTCCTAGAAACAGGTAACATTTAACACTAGACACAGACATCCAAAGAGACAAAATGTACATGAGATGCACATAACCTATTTTACTTCAATAGTATGGGAGGTATTTTCTGAAAAAAATCAAATGAAAATGGTAAAAAATAACGTACTGTACAATCTTCACTTTGCCATTTAGTTTCCAAAGTCTGTGCGCAAAAATTAAAATTAAAATGAAATAGCACCATTTGCATTTTAATTTTCCACTCTTATGAGTCAGATGTGAAAAGTTAAAAAATAAAAATTTTGTATTTTCATTTTCCAATCTGACTTTTCATTTCCTACTTTGCCTTTTCATTTTTAAGTTCACTACATGCAAATATATGTTAATCGGAGCAGCACAGTGGGCGGAGCTACAGATCACTGCTGCGCTTTCTCAGTACGTTTGCCAGTTCCATTGTCTTCATGTTTCTTGCCATGGTGTCGTTCAAACTAATGGCAAAGTCACACACAGCTTAAGTTAGCTACTTATCTGCAGCTTCCAATTCATTTAGCTTCTTATTTTTAGCGACTTATTTCACGGCTTAAGTTACTTCCAGCTTCTTTATAGTGTTCGTAGCTGCACATGCTGTACAGTTTTTAGTCTTGCGATATAATGGCAGGTATGCCATTGTAAGGAAACACTGAAATTAGCCTGGGCAAGGCTGCCATGTTTTCAGCTAGGTAGCTAACTGGCCCAGGCTAATTTCAGTGTCATTAGAGTGGCATTGCCTGCTGTGTACTATGCATTTCATATTTGCCTTTGGAAATATGGCTTCTTATTAAAATGAGTGTGAACAATTGATCAAAGTGTCATGCGACCAGTTTACTGAAAAATCACATTATGCCCCGATAATTCCACCATTTTCAATACAGGGAGACTTTCTGATACAAAATAAATATATGTTCTATAGCTCAAACCTTTATATTAATACGTTATTTTGTATTTCCAAAATGTCTTGTAAAACCTACGTCATGTGCGAACATTCCCTTCTAGCGGTGCTGCGAATAAGAAGCTAACTCAAGCACTGAAATAAGACGCCACGAATAAGAAACGAATCGGAAGTTGCAGAAGTTGCTTAGCGCTATTTCATTTTAATTTTAGCAGGATTTTTGCGTTTTGGAAACTAAATGGCAAAGTGGCGATTGTATTTTCTTTTTATCATTTTCATTTTATTTTCTGCATAAGATACCTCCCATACTGTAGAATGTGCTCTACTGGTAAAGTAAGATCAGTTCAGCTAACAACAAATATGAACAAAATTATCAGGGAGGCCAGCTTCGTCAAAAGACTGACTCTAAACTGATTGGAGGCGGCTGCACAATAGAGGATGGCGGCAAAGCTAGAGAACATCACAAAAACTAAAGGGTGCCCCCTCCATTATCCCCATCTGCCATTAGCTAATGGCTAATTTCATTATGCTTCATTAATGGCTCATAGGCCAAGGTGACCAAGTTAGTCTTAGTTACAGTGTTTTCATCTTTAACTTCCCACATCAATAAACCAAAAACATCAAGATATCGTCTGATCATCGACAGCACCGACACTGCAGAGAACACTTTCCTCAATGCCCGCCACATCTCTGCCAGACCACCTGGTTTTCTCGAAAAAAGCATTCCCATAAACACTCTACTCTTACCTGCACTGTGGTCATTTTATTAAGCATCCGTGAGTTGTTATTAATGGCATATTTAGTGGAAGGTTGCAGCAATGCTGGAGACTATCCCAGGAAATGAAGGGCACAGGCAGAGATGCCAGGCAAATGCATGGCACACACACACACTCACACACACACAAGTTGGTCTTCCTATCTAAATGGGGACCATCCCTTAACCCCTACCCATCCCTAACCTTAACCATAAGTAACCAACCCAAATACAAGGCTTTTGACATTTTTACTTTACACAGATTCACGGATTTTTATAAAACTGAGGTTATCCAAATGGGGACCTCAAAAGATGTCCCCAAAAGTAGGGAAATTTCAGTTTTTACTACACTCAAATGTGATCTATGCAAACCCACACACACACACACACACGCACACACACACACGCGTGTGCTTGGCACTCCAGTCAAGCATTCGCTTACGCTTCCAGTGACCTCTGCAGCATCATAATCGTCCAAGGATCCCATTAACGATACCGGGCTGCGGGCCCACAGGCAGCAGTCTGGAATTACAGTACAGAAGCACCCCCACGTACCCCCCCCCCCCTCCATCCACCACCACAGATGGAGGGTGGGGCGGGAGCCCGTTGCAGGTTCTGCATGGCAAACGGCTGCTATTCCACTCACCCTTAAACGGGCCGATCAGCCGACCACCACCTTCACCCAGTGCTGAAAGGATTTAGCTAAATGTCAAAAAACAAACAGAACCAATTCACGACTAACCTTCAGCTCATATTAGGCTCCAGTGATTCACAAAACACTGGGAGAGAATCTATTTATTTAAAGTAATATCAGGGTGTCATTAACGGAGCTTGTCTGCAGCAGCACCTCAAACGAGGCATACGCTCGTACACGAAGCTCCGATTCGAAGCGATGGCTTTGTCCTTCACACATGCCTCACACACTATTTTACATATTTATCCTCAGGCAGTTAAAAGAAAAATAACACAACCATCTTGGACCGATCGGCACCCGAGACCCAAATGTAGGAGCAACACACAGAGCAAATACGACCCCCTCCATGCCACACACATGTAAAAAAAAGCAAATAAATTCTGGCAGGATGGAAAAAGTTGCCACGGCAGTAACCCTGCAGCCAGATGGCCAGACAAAAACGGCAGCCGTAAAACAGTCGCTGAAACCGAGGAGGCTTTAATTTCATTAAAATATCGCTCGTGCGCACAAGGGGGGTAGATTACTTATTGATTTTTTTTTTCCAAACCAAAGAGCAGAGCTCTGTAAGAAAACAAGCGTAGAGCCAGAGAACATAAGGACGCTGATTCGCTGACTACAGCGTCAGCCGTTCTGTTTGTTCCGCCAAGTCCGATCCTCTCGTCTCGAAGGCACGACACAAGAAGAAAAAACGTGCCCTGCATCTGGTGAGCTTCTCGTGACGATCTGGATGGGCATAAAGGAACCGGGAAGCCAGAGGCACCGCAGACGGCTGCAAGGGCAAATCCCCCCCTCAAACTGAGAAGGTCACGGCTCACCAGGACCAGGGAGGTGCATAATACCCCCAACGCCCATGTCTGGCCCCGGGCGGCACGCAGACACTGTGTGGAGCCAATCGCTTCAAGAGGAAACATCTCATTTCTGGCTGAAGTTTCCCCTGCCTTTCATCTTCACCCCCCCCCCCCCCCACAGAAGCCCCCCCACCAGATTACCCCGGGTGAAACTTAGAGCTGACATTCTGACTTCCATCTGCATCGCCAAAAAAACGGCGCGCGAGTCCACAATCACGAGCGATGTGGGATCAGCACCGGTGGGGAACCTCACAAGCCGCCAGCAGGCAAAGAGTCTGAACACAAACTCACCGTCAGCCGAGGCAGTGGAAGGAGGGCCCCGCTTCCCTGAGCCCGCTTTAACTAAGAACGAATCGAGGCCAAACTCATCTTCGGAGTCAGTGTCCCGGCTTGGCTGAGCCACACGGCTACCTAGCAACCTTCTCTGGCTCTCATTGGCTGGGAGGGGGAGAGGGAGAGGGGGGAACTGTTCGACTGGGGAGGAAGATGAGGCGGATGAGCAAGGCAGAGGAGGACCTGTGGACCACAAATAGAGACAACACGGAGGGGGGACAGAGTCACACACTGAAGAAGGACGACAACACAGCAGACATTCAGACGATGGACGAAGTCATGCATAACTGAGTAAACAGATCGGGCTGGTGGCTGGACTGAGATCGCTGGGGTGCCGGCCAAGTCCGCCAATGTTTTCAAAGACTTGGGCGTGTTTGTCTCAAGTTCTGAATAAAGACAGATTTGTTTGCTGAAAGATGTGCCTCGCACGGGGAATATAAATACAATTCAGGCATGCGCGTAAAATAAACAGAAAGCGCACCACAGAGAGAGCTACTTAAGAGAATTAATCATCCAAGGGGAAACCATTAATCATCCTCGATTTTAAAGGTTCCGCTATACGTTTAGATGGCAATATCGCTGTGATTAATTTACGTTTGAGGAGGAACGTACTGGGCGTGGGGAGGTCAGTGTATCTGCATTACACAGCTAATCAGAGGAGCCTTCTACCTGCTATCACACGTCCCGCCCGGCCGTCTGCACACGTCGGAGGGTAATTCATTAGGTTGGACGCAAAGCGAGGCTCCGCCCGAAGGGGGCGCACTCGCCGCTGGGCATCGACAGTATAGCTGGCGGCCACCGTGGTTGTCGTGTGGCACGATTCACTCTGCTCATTTTTTCTTTTTAAAGTCCTCTCACAATTTAAAACATACCCCCCCCCCACCCCCCTGACTGCAAGGACCCTTGAAATTACACTGAGCGTGGGGAAGCCCTTGTTTATCTTCCTTATCGCTGCATCAGTCAACTCCATGAGCCACATGGTCACCATACAGCATATCTGTAGATTGCTGGCCTTGCGTCTTGCAGTCCAGACCCTATTACACAGTCTGTGCTGCTCACGGGGCCAAAAAATAAAAATAAAAATCACAGCTGCGCTCGTCTCACGCATAAACGCGGCTTCGCTACTCCACGCAGCAGCATGACTCACTCCGGAAACACCAACACAAGGGACGAAGCTCCTGGCTCCTCACACCACGTCGCCCCCTGCTGCGCAGGCTGTGCAGATGAGAGCAGGCCAGATTAAACGGCGACAGATTCAGAATTAGCATTCATCATGTCACTCTGAAGGAGATACAGAGCGTGCGCAATTAGCAAAATTAACATAAGTGCTACGCATGTTGCTTTTTAAGAGGGTTATTCCTGAGCTTGGGTGTTTGCCGCCACGGATGTGACAGCAGCCCGCAGCTTCTCTTTATAAAAGGCAGCGGCTGGACAGTGAGCCTCAACCACCTAATTCTACCGGGGGACTCCAAAACGGAGTGTCGCCAAGTCTGAATTCAGTAGCCCGAGTGTACAGTCGATGAGCGTGAAATGTCACAGTTTGTCAAAAGCGTAGGACACCCCCAGCCCCACGGATGGGACTCCTCCCCCAGTTGATGAGGTCGCCTTTGACATTAAGCTTCATTTGCCAGCGTTCTCTCAGAGTTATAGAGAGAATGTTCTAACTGCTCACAAGTGACATCAATTGGGATGTAAAGTCATGCTTAGTACCACTTCCTGTGTTGTAGTGTGAAGCGTCACTGAGCTCTGTCTACATTAACCGCCTTTCCCTGTTAATTGGCATTTCAGGTTTCTTCTCATCCTGTGACTTGGACAGCATACACGGGCTTCGAAAAGGCCAAGAGCGTTCTTATCTAGTTCTAGCGATTTCTGCCGCATGCTGTCATCGCCAGCATAGCGCTGGATCTCCTGCCGATTGGCCGGTTTGAACGACGCCCTCTCTCCTCGCGAGGACAACAGGAGCCAGAGATGAAGGAGCAGCATGACAGCGAGAGAGAGAGAGCGAGCGAGAAAGAGCTGGGGGCCTGTGGAGAGTCACTTCGCAGGAGCCGGTGGACACTTAGCAGAAAAACACGGACCAGTGCAGCCAATCGAGAGGCTCATTAGCTGGGGAGGAGATGGCATGGGAGATCGGCAGGCAGCAGCCAAGGGTAACACTTAGCGCTGAGTACGTTACGCTCAGCACAGCCTGCGTGTTACGCTCAGCACTGAGTGTGTGCTACGCTCAGCATCAAGTATATTACGCTCAGCGCAGCCTGTATGTTACGCTCAGCACAGCCTGTGTGTTATGCTCAGCTCTGAGTATATTACGCTCAGCACAGCCTGTGTGTTACGCTCAGCACTGAACATGTTACGCTCAGTACAGCCTGCGTGTTATGCTCAACATTGAGCGTGGTTTACGCTCAGCATCAAGTGCATGCTACACTCAGTACCCAGTGTGTGTTACACTCATCATCGAGTGTGTGTTGCACCCAGCACTGACTATGTTTTACCTTTCAGTGAGTGTGTTTTACGCCCAGCAGTGATTGTGTTTTATGCCCAGCAGTAAATTTGTTTTACGCCCAGCACTGCCACATGACCCAGTATGTTCACCCTGCAGAATTGCTGAGAAACACGGCTTTATAATATTTCAAAGAGCCGCAAAGCTGCTGGAAGAAAGCCTGCCAGCTGCTATGATTCTCTTCCTCCATTCATTCACGTTACAGCGGCCGAAGAACAGCCAGTTCCGGGTTGGCGGAGCATGTGCGGCACCCCCCAAAGGCTGCTGTGAGGGATGCCAGGCTGGGAGCGGCCGGCTGAAGCCGTCAGCCAGAAGCGAACATCTCTATCCGCCTGGGAGACGGCTAATTACCGGCAGAGCGGCCAGGCCATGATTAGCAGATAGAGGGGAACAAGCAACGTGGTCTCCATGGTTATCCATGGACCAGTCCCTCGAGGGGGTGGGATGCAGATGTCTGCCGGCTACGGTGTATGAGCCGCTAGCCTAGATTTGTGTGAAAGTTAATCAGTGACGTGGCAAGCTTGCGGACATGGCTGCTTTGCCAGTGCAGAATCATCTCCTAATCTTATAAACAATGATGGTAGCAATATGGCTTTCAATATGGAGACATGGCCTGCATCGGCAACGCTGCGCGGCTCTCTGAGTGATTGCTCAGCCTTTGTGTGGGCAGTGCTCAAAGAAGCCACTTTCAAACTGTTATATAGGTGCAAGAATACTCCGGAGCACAGAAAGCCGTTTATATATGCAAATACATTCAGCTGGCAGACAACAGAGGCATTGTGGGTTAAAGACGAGTCCCAGAAGACCATCACCCCGGGTGATCTTCCCTTTGCTTCCAGTTTGAAATGGCGATTCGTAAACTAGTGTGATTTAGGCGGGTCAAGCGGCACGAACACGGTGCCAGCGGGGCTCAGCCAGCGCTCTGGACGTTCTGCTGGGGGGCACGCCTTTTTGATCAGGATGTGGCACTGGGGGCTGCCAGACACTTGAGATCTAAGCTGAACAGCCGGCCGGATACAGACGTACGGTCAGATCAGATGTGATAGCTGCTTTTACATAAAGATCCTTTTTCAAATTGCAAAACCTCCTTGGTCTTGCTTTCGCGCAGGTTCACCAGAAACAGGAAGGAGTTGAGCGGGAGGCATGTGGCTCTGCAGGTTAAGCTGCTGTGCCTGGGAATGGAAGGTTACTGGTTTGAATCCCAGGGCCCCTAATCCATGGCTCTGGGTTCTGTCTGAGCTGCTTTCTCAAAACCATGTTGTTCTGGATAAAAGTATCTGCTGAATAAAGGTAAGGTATGTCTTTCAATGCAAATATCATTCTGCAGTTTCCAGAGAAGAAATCTAATTGTTGGAGGAAATGCTGAAAGGTAGACAGATTATACACAACCAATGATTTTGGATATGAGCACATAGGAGAATGCATGAACACGGTCTCACCGTCACTTTGGGGCAGCAATCTGAGGATGATGAAGACTCGATAACAGCCACCCACCCGTCCGATCATACCCAATCAGAAAAACTCAGGCTCACTTAACTCTGCCGCTAGACACAGCTCCAGCCATCCTGAGGAATTACAAGTCCTGTACTGTTTTTTTTTAACGCCCAGGCACTGGGGCAAACAGGTGCCACAGCACCACCAACGTCACGAACGAGTCACACTGTAAATCAGCGGATGTGTGTCGTAATGTGTGAGCTGGGTGGGTGTCACATACCCTCCCCCAAGATGATGCGCATTACGCTGTTAATGCGCCGTCAGGCATGTCGAAAGAGGAGCGCCATCATTTATTTATAGCAAAGAGACGCAAGGTTTTAGCGTAAATCCAAAAGCATCAGCACCACCCTGTTAATGGAAGAATGCAACGCAGTATTTGGGCTGCAGACTGGACTGACAACTCCAGGGTTGTGGGTTCGAATCTGATGGAGGTAGGATATCTTGCCTCAGATTTGTGGGAGTCAAAAAATTGCAATCAGCCAAATCAGAGACTCCTAACTGTTGATAGTGAGTGACTGGGAGTCCTCAGCCCTATGCGCTATTCTGCTGCGATTGGCTCACCACCTGACTGGGTAAGTGGTTAAGAAAGATGGATGGATGATTTACGGCTTTTGTAAAAAAGCATTTAAAGCATTCATCTCAGCTTAAGGGTCCCTGCACTTAGTGGCGCGCCTGGCTGACCTGCTCTATGCCCCTGTTCGCTCTGACCTCATGAGCAAATGTTACGCAGTGTAAACGCAAGCCGGCCGGAGAATAAACACAGTGTGTCGCCACCGTGGCGGAGACTCGGCCCGGAAATACGCGACAGAATGTGTAGCCGTACAAACACGGGATGCTGAAACTGCGAGCGGCATTCATCTAGGAAAGGGGGCACAAGCTGGGGGGACGTAGGAAGGCATCCGGCACGGAACGCCATCTTCCAGATTGAAAAAGTTAAATCACGGGTTCACAGACAATGCATGCAGTGGGGGGTTGGGGACATTAACCATTTATGATCTATGTAAAGCAGCAGAGTTCATTTAAAGATGCAGAAGGAGTGAGTCTCGCCCCCATTGATCAGAAACCCTCTCTGTTCAGGGCCGTCCGCACATATGAGAAGGTCACTGTAAAACACAGGGCATCTCTTTCCCGCTGTCTTGCAGCCCCACTAGCAGAGAGTGTGAGAGCTCACCGAGCAATCAGCCCTCACCCTGTGCACTGCCCCCCACCTGCCAGTGCGGTGGGAGCATATCTGAATGTGGGGGGAGGGGGCAGAACCATCACCAACCACCTGTCTGCCTATTAAACAGCTTGGCGATACTCCAAAGACAACTGCTTCTCGAGCAGACTGAAGTGCATGTGCCCCAGCGTCAGAGACAGCGACGCCGTTACTGACGGAGATGTTTCAAAGGGAAATGTTAAAAAAATGATCAGTGACACATTTCAGCTAATTGTGCTGGACCCTCACCTCAAGGTATCTGCATACACTGCAGTGTTCTGCTGTTCTGTTTGGTTTGATAGGACCTGCCAACCCCCAAATGTCAGCAGCCATGTGCTTCCCTTCTACTGAGATCTGCTCACTGGGGTTAGTTCCTACTAACCTCACTGCACCGAGTGTTCCTACTAACCTCACTGCACCGAGTATTCCTACTAACCCCACTGCATTGAGTGTTCCTGCTAACGCCACTGCATTGAGGGTTCCTGCTAACCTCACTGCACCGAGTGTTCCTGCTAACCACACTTCACCGAGCGTTCCTGCAAACCTCACTGCACCGAGTGTTCCTGCTAACCACACTGCACCGAGCGTTCCTGCTAACCACACTGCACCGAGTGTTCCTACTAACCTCACTGCACCGAGTGTTCCTACTAACCCCACTGCAGAATCTGTGAAAATGTCAAACACTGTACGAGATACTGACATTGAGACACCTTATTGGGACTGTGGAAACATTTTACGGTGTTATAGCGACTATAATGATTTAGGCCACACTGCAACACAAACAGAACCCGGGCCTCCTGCAGTGACACTCACTGAGGACAGTGACAGGCAGACACATCGGCATCTGTCTTGTTGCCCAGCCATTCAGCTCCCTGCTTTCATGACTGCCCTGGACACACCCATTAGTCCAACTAGACACCACAGGTTTAATAACAAAAAGGTGGCTGTTACAGCATCACCCAGGAGTCAGCAGGAGATCAGAGACACCAGCATGTCTGCCCTGGCTTAGTGGTCTGGGTGAGAACCCACAAAATCACAGGATTCTCTCTCTCCTTTATGTCAGCGCCCCCTATGGAGAGCATCTGTGTCTACGTCTTCAGTTTTAATGGGCTCAATAAAAATCACACTGCTTTGTGTGCAATTCTGCTGAGCCTGCATCATATCAATGGGTCGTTATACCGTCACTGAAGACCTTCATCCGAAAGCTGTAATTTACTCCAATGAGCTTTAATTGATATTAAACCTTCTTGTTCCGAATGTCTCTATGAGATGTTTACTGTGCACTCAACAAACCTCATGGAAATTAGCTAAGCTTTCCCCTCATCTCCCAAGGTTTCCATTAATCAATTCCTCATCAAGTGGGACTTATCTGATAGATGTTTCTACCGAAAAGTATTCGAGTGGAAAATTGCTTTCTCTAATCAAATAAATAAATAAACATTAACTACACCGACATTCTCATCAGTACAGATTCCGAGCAGCATCATAACAGTGTTCTTAGCACAGCAATGCTCACAGGTTCACTGACAACTTTCACTTCAACAAGGTTCACTTTTCCAGATACTATCATGCTGCATAAATAACGAATCTACTGCGACTTTGTGTCTTTTTACTTATTTAGGAGAACCTTTTATCCAAAGTGATGCACATTTTTTTAAGATGCAGTTGGGGGTAGAAGGCCTTGCTCAGGGGCTGGGACGCTCTGACAGAGCTGGGATACCCGGGACGCTCTGACAGAGCTGGGATACCCGGGACGCTCTGACGGGGCCGGGATATGGGCCGGAACAATCTCACAGAACTGGCATATGGGCCGGAAACCACATCCAGGGGAGACGCTGGAAATGCAGCCTGGGAATGGATCTCCATCGGAAAACTAATAAATTGTCTCTGACAACGGCCATAAACTGTGAAGGATCGATACTGTAATATCAGCGCGGGGGCGTAATATACGTTAGGGTTAGGCACAAATTACCAAGGCAGGAATGTTTTTTCGAGGAAGGGAAGGGGGGGGATGCAAATGACACCCATAGGTAATAAAACAGCATTTAACGAGCCAGTGCAATTAAGACTGGTCTGACTGGCAGCTCAAACCCAGAGCTGTTTCCATACAGGAAGGAAACAAATAGAACCCAATGGGACCGCTGTGGTGTCTTCAGTCCCATCCACTTCCAGCTACATGGAACGACAGCAAAGATACAGCAGTTCTCTGCCTATTTTTTCCACAGTCACACGGCTAATGAAGTAAGGAACACGTAGATCTGTGGGCGCTAATGCTATTTCCTGATCTCTGAGTTCTGCTGACAAATACTCCTGGTGATAAAGACAGCCCTCCTGTCAATCCCCACCAGCCTACCCTGGTCCTGAGCTTCTCTATTGCAATGTTTCCCAACCTGGTTTGCAGGGACCCCCCCCAGACAGTCCACGTTTTTGGTCCTGGGAGCTGGGAGGGAGCAAAAAGATGGACTCGGATGTCGGGGATCCCTGGAGAACAGAGTTGGGCAATGCTGCTCTACAGTATATGACCCACTCTCTTCCACCAGCAGTATTTTATAATCCGACTTAGTTTTCTTTTAAACCTCATGATGATTCTGGCAAACTTTTTTGTATTTAGCTTCAGGGAAGAGAGGAAAAAATGCTACAACAAATAAAAAAGAAAGCAGGCCCATTTACTGCAAGATTCTTTTTGACCCCAACAAACAACATGAGTCCATAACGTCAAGAACACAGATATTGCATCAAATATCCGATTCCAACACATTAATTAATAAAGACAGACCTAGATGATCAAATGACAAATATTGTGCCACATTGCTTACAACTTGAAGCATTTAACAGAAACGGTGAATGCTACCTAATATCCTGGACTGAAATGTGCATTTTCCACTTTGTTAAGAACTCTCAATTTAAGAGTTCATTTTCCCAAGACAGCGCATTTGCTTAACTGAATTCCGGTTTTATTTTACATGTAAACGAGTGAGACCACAGGCCCTGTGAAGGATGGCCTGGGGCGACGTGAAACACGCATTACGCAACGCTTCACGGCATCTCTGGGATGCTCACCCAGGCAAGAAGGGTGCACCCTTCATTACAGCTCTCACTGAGTTCTGGGGTGTATTTCATCTAAATGCACTGCGAAGTACCGGAAGCAGGGGCACGGTCCATTCCGCGGGATTCCGTAGCTCTCCAGTAATGCTATAGTCCACAATCTACTGGGGGCTGACTGGGTAATGTAGAGAAATCAAAATTTATGGCTCCACAAGGCTGTAAAATAAGCCATTATGAAGTCAGGCAAATTCTTCTAGAAGTTTCTTATTGGGAGTTTTAACGTGACAGGCAGGGAATGCGTATGAGAGAGCACCGGATTGCAGAGCGAGGTGATGTCACAGGTTGTCTCTCAGACGACGTTCCAGCTACAGCGACACAACAACCGCCGTCTGTCAGCGTGACTCAGTGCCTGTCCCTCCGTCGGACGCCATTCTTGCTCTGGCATCTAGTTCATGCCTCACGCACATATACGATGTCCCGTCTTAGCAGCGGCAACTGGATTAACTAGTTATCAGGTTATCAAGTCCTGCGAGGCTGTAGATGAGATTTAGCAGCATTTTTTACCAATGTTTGCCTGTCCTTGTGCAGTGCAGTCTATCCCTCTGCAGTGTGGTCCGTCCCTGTGCAGTGCGGCCTGACCCTGTGCAGTGCGGCTTGTCCCTGTGTGGCTATGAGTAAATCTCAAAAGTGCTAAATAAACCATTGTGACCATACCCATCTGATCACTGACTGACGGTGACTGATGGCCTGCAAGCGTCACCACATGAGGCTCACTGGGAAAAGGAGAATTACAGACACAGGGACATGCAGCTCTCTTCCAGAAGGACAGAATATGCCCATTTTTAGCTGTGAAAGGGATGGTTTTATCGTACTTTGGAGCCTTTGCAGATACAGAGTGACTCTCGATGAACAGAGAGAGTGAATGAGGGTTACTGATGGAGATCACAAGCAGGCCATGAAACACGTTTGCCACGTACCTGAAGGAACTACGCCTGCCCAGTGCTCCCCCTCAACACCCCAGTACGCTCTTTGCCTACCCAGCACCACCCCTTAATACTCAGACAGTGCGCTATTGACTCTTACGGGGACTCTCTGGGGGCTGAGACCTCCTTCCATCATTCGTGACACCCCTGCAAATGAAACCGGGGGGGGGGGGGGGGATTTATCCACTCTCCATTTCCCGCTATTTCCTGCCGATGTAACCGCAGCTCCTCAAGGCGGCCGAGCGGATCCTGTGCGTCAAAATCCCAGTAGGAGCAGAAAAAAACACCAATGAAGTGAAAAGGCTGCAAATTAAGTGGCCAAACCGAACCAAACCTACGCACAAGTTGTCATATATCACTTCAGAACTCACGCTTAAGGCGACCTCAGGATACTGGCAGGAACAGGGAAATGCTTAATAAACAAGGTGGAAGACCAGTCTTGACAGGGGCGATTCTAGGACTATTTAAGGTCGGGGCAGGGCATAAGCGAAGCCATAACTCATACAGAGGGGCCAACATCATCATTAAACAATGATATGATGCGTGACAAGGGTGGTGGCATTCCGGGGGCCAATCAGCTTTTAGCTATGGCCTGTGCCCTGTAGCTCCACCCCTGTATACGTCTCTGAATGATGGGCAGGGCAGCCATGTTTTGTCATTTTATCTAAAGGTGTTCAGGTGACTAACATATTACCCTTCGAACTGAATCATATTTTTACAGATACAGTCTGCTTCATCAGGTTCAAACCCGTGTGAGATGAAGCCCTAGCTGACGTAGAGAGAGACCGGCCTCCAACTACGGATCCCCACGCTGCCCACGAGTGAAAGAAAACGTCAATGATAACTTTCAGCACGGTATGACTGCACATTTCTTGAGATCTAATTAATACGCTGCAATGAGTATCGAACGCACCGTGAGGAAAGGTCTGAGCCGCTTAAAAATGGGCCTGCTCTGAGGCCTCTCTGTAAACACTGACAGATGTTGGCTTAAGGATAAAGTGACAAGACAAACACACAGCCATTCCATCACTGGGACTCAGAGGAAGCACAGGTCACGCTATGGGTCACGCATTAGGAAAGCAAATGAAATTAAAAGAAAGAAAAATACTCTGAAGGCTGGCCGCTGCTCTGCCAAACCGCAGCGGGACGGACGACGTCCCAGATGAGCTCCGATTAAGGCGGGCCCGCAGAACCACGAGATGAAAGTCACGCTCGGGCCTCACCAGCCGGTACCACAGCCAGCGACGCGGTGGTGGAGGGGGGTTTCCGATCATAAAATCGGCTGAGCGGATTGCCGATGATAAAATTTGCCGAGCGGGAGAGGGGGCGGGGCTCGTGCGGCTTAGATTAAAATGTGTTTTGGACCAGAATCCCCTAGTTCAGTATCTCAGGTATAGTCAGTATGTGTACCTTTATGTGAATGACAATTGACAATTACACAGAACAATTTAGGGGCATGGTGAGGCGGGAATGTTCAAACGGGGATGTCAGTCCCATGAAAACACGAGCCCAGGTTCACCACAGCTAATGAGAAGTCAAATACATCCTCCTCTCAGACGACAGCGACTGGACCAGCTGCAGGCCATTGTAAGTGCGGGTCACGGTCGCCTCGACAGATACGCTGCGTGACACGGCTTTGAAGGCCCCGCGAGGGTAGGCGTCGGACGGGGGGGGCGCCGCACCGCGGAGGATGTTTATAATAACCCACACCCACTTAGTGCCTGGTAATGACTGTTTACAGTTTAGTGTGGCGGGCGCTCATGCTGCATGCTGATTATCCGGTCTGGCCGCGGCCCGCGTGCGCTCTCCATACCGAGCGGCTCATCAAGCCGCCGCCCCGCAATGCTTTTCGTCTGCGCGAGACAAATTGCTTAATTTGCATTGCCGCTTGCAGACAGTGTCAGACACACAGATAGAGGAGCAAGGCCCTGCATTATCATACGGGAGAAGGGAACCACTAAATGAAAACCTGCCTTTAATAAATCTGCTGCGCACTGGGGGGGGGGGGGGGGCCCGTCCGCAATTCATTCGCAGCCCCGCTTTGCTGGGGTGAAAGGGTGTCGTTAAAAATCAGCCAAATTTTCCCTTCCCATAAAAGCCCTGCCGACGACCACAACGTTTACGAAAAGACCCGAACTGGTGCGAAAGGTTTACCGTGAAGCATAACGGAAACAAGGGACGGATGATCTGATCCGAGGCCAGCCCCTGCCCTTGTTTTGATGGTTTCTGCTTGCTCAGTGACATTTCCAGTGACGGCTGTTTCTGTCACATCCAGCAGCACGTCCCGTCTAAATGGATTGGTGACCCAGGCCGCCGTTTTGGGTTAATATGGGTCAGAACCGTCTGTGTGATAACGAGCGGTCTGGCCAGTGACCTCTGCTCCATGCTCCATTAGAATGACCGCATGGGGTTAATTTCCAGGGCTGGGAACTTAATCAATGAATGTGCAAAGTTAATTTAAAAAAAGCCTTAAGTGCATTGTGGGTACAAAGGGATCTTGGTAGTGCTCCCCGTAATGAGGAAGGTCTGTGATATGGCTGAACAAAGCACAGGAAGTTCTGCCCATCGTGGTGATGTCATCGCCCTGGAGGATACGCAGCAGTGTTCGTATCACAGCTACTGACGCGAGATTCATTAAGTAGGCGTTCCGTCTAAAGCAGACCGGCAAATAAAGCTTATGCATTACAATATAATGCCGTTATGGCCAATGAATCCAAAGATTAAAATACAGTGTTTGTTAATTGGCTGGTTAATTAAAACACTGCTGCCCGCTAAGTCATAACATCGTTTTAAACGATTTTCGGCGAGGGACTGGGACTCTGTAATTGTCTTGTGGTCAGTTTTCATTATGTCTTTTACATTGCTGATTAAAAAAGTCACACAAGCAGAAAGAAAGCGAGAAAACGTCTTAAAGCACAGCGCATCAACGAGGAAGAGACGCCGTGTCGACCTGGAAGGCTAAGCTTCTGAGAGACTTTTAATTAACATGTAATAAGCAGATTGAAATGCGCGTCTCGACTGGCCGGCGTCAGGAGACGGTGGCCAGTGTGGGGCCTCGCGGTCGTGGCCGGACCACGTCCAAACAGTCCCGTCTGATACCGGAGGACAGCGCCGCTGTGAGGCGTGACTGGCTGCCCTCACACACACATGTGCGTGATAATGCCGTGTCATTGCTGACATAACGGCAGATTTTTTTAACTCTGTAATTTTTGGTTCTTCTCTTCTGTTGTCTTGCGGGCTCTTTCTTTCCTTTTTCCCCCTTTTATGCACCATCCTGTACAAACGACGCAGTGGTGGAATACCTCACGCTCTTGTGACAGGCACTGAGATGGAGGGGAGCTGTTTGTACTCAAGACCATGGGGGGCTGACCCTCTGTAGTCTGGGTCAGCGCCAGGGGCCCGGGGATGTGAACTCACAAAGGCCCGCTATCTCTCACATGATCGAACGCCCCCCCACACACACACTTTGCGGATGCCTTAAGGGCGATGGCCTGGCGGGGGTGCTGTCCTGGGGTCGATACCATGAAACCAAAACAGAGAGTCGGACACGGGACACCCGAACTCGAAGGCGTAAACTGAGGAATCACCTGCGTGAGTCGCCTGCCTACCGTTCTCCGTGTTCTCGTGCTCCGTGTCCGTCAGCGTCAGGTTGGAGTTGGCCCGGCTGGAGAGGCAGGAGCTCCGGCCCGATTTGGAGCCCCTTCCCCCCCAGAGGCGCACGGCGTGCTCTGGTGACACCATGCCCTCTGTCTCTGTGTCGACGTCGGACCCGGCGCCCAGCGCATAGCCGCGGTGAGTCAGGCCCGCCTCCGTCCGGTAGGCCATCACGCGGGGGGGCATGGCGTCCGCAAAGCCCAGGTCCCGCAGGGAGAAGTCCGCCCCTAGAAGCACAGAGCGGGGACATGCTTGGTCACCGCGTTTCTGTCACGCCCCAACCGATGCTCTTTAATTAAACTGCCCCATGCAGCTGCTCTACTCTCTAGTGCCCCCTGTCTTTGGCACCAATATTTACATATAATCTTACCTTGGTTCAAGCTGTAGGCCTCAGTTTGGCGTGGGGGTGGGGCTAAACCCCCAAGGGAGCAGGACCGTAAACATGGCTCCTCCCCTCCTCCGTGTATGACAGCGTGAGGGATGTGTGTATGGTAAAATGGCCCCCCTTCCCAGCCTGACAGCCCATTCCCGGCGAATGCTCCAGGTAACCATGGGAAACAGCCAGAGGGAGGGACGAGCAGAGGAGCTCTCAGCGCAGAGCCGGCAGACGTTTTACAACCTGCCGGACCTCCATCATCCTGTGTGGTCCGTACCGTAGCGTAACAGAGAGAGCCCGGGACGCCCCCCCCGTGCTAATTCTCATGGCACAGCTGTTCCGTGAAGCTGCCTCGCTGAAGCCACCGGCGTCAACAGCGTGCGAAATCGCGAATGGCGTACAATCGGTGCGGTGACGTTTACGGAGATCCTTCTCTGCGGCGGTGCGGCGGTAGGAGAGGTCGCTCAGATGTGATGGGTAATGGCTGAGGAGATTCACGGCCCGCTGTGATGCAGGGTGTGTGCGACGCCTCAGTGAGCGGGGAGGATGAAGACATGCACGGCTGAGGCAGTGACATGGCCGCCCGTGTGTCTAGCTTCGCTTATTCTGAGAGGCGGCAGAAGGACATTCTTCACGACTCACACGCTGAGCACGGCCCGGCTTTTCCAGACACCAGCGAGGACACTCACCGTGTACATTGATTTTTTTAATTACTAACATGTTTTTAACGGTATATACAGATGGATCGCGTATAAATTTGCCTTAAGCTCCATCCTCTAAGGTATGAAATCAGGGGATATTTTCAGAAAACTCCTCGATGGAATGGACTGCTTCAGCAGCGGGCTCCGTTCGCCCTCCCATCCCTGTCCATACCATCTCGGTGCTGATGGACGTCACTGTCCCCGCCCCCTAACTCTCATTCACCACCCCCCGTGGATTTATGAAGCTTGACTTCAGCCGTACTAAATGTCTACACAGGATTTAACTCCCGCAAAAACACTGTGTTCCTCTTATTTACTGCTAATTAAATTCTGCGGCCTAAAGCCCCATCTTAGGAACTGCAGAGCCTTCGGTACCACTTTTCTGGAAAGTTCCATGTTTGTTTTCTCGTGGGCTGGACAGCATGATCTACAGGCAGCGGGGGCGGTAGTGGAGACCCTCCCTGTGTCTGATGGACGTTAATGATTCCGCTCCCTCCTCCATGCTTGTTAAAGGTCATAAGACTGAAAACCACGGTGATGGGGATAATAACCCACAATGACATTTGCTCTCATTGTCCCGGCACCATGTCGCTTAAACGAGAAGGAGAGCGAAGGGTCTCACCCTGTCTCCCGAATTCGTCTGCCTCCCGGTGCACCAGGTCCTTGACGAGGCCCCCGTAGGCCAGCCTGGCATCTTGGTCAAAGGCCTTCAGCGTCTCGCTGGAGCTGTAGGACTTGGGCTGCGGCCTGCAGCCCTCGCCATCGGCTGGGGGGTCACCGTAGCGACGCTCCTGATCCCGGCGCGCCGTCAGGGAGCGGAAGAGTTTGTGTTCGTTTGGGTCCATCGTTTCCTCGTCACACGCTTCAGCGTCCAAGGTTGGCGAATCAGTCCCAGCAAGTCTAGAAGAGAGGGAATCACAAGAGCCAGTCAGAGTCAAGGAAAGAGGAAGAGGACATGGAGACCAGTGTGAGTCTAGGAGACAAAAAAAATCACAGCAGCCAGCCAGATTCTAAGACAGAGGGAATCACAGCAGCCAGAGTCTAGAAGAGAGGGAGTCACAGCAACCAGTCTGGGTTTAAGAGAGAGGGAGTCACAGCAGCCAGTCAGAGTCTAAGAGAGTGGAGTCACAGCAACCAGAGTCTAGGAGAGAGAATCACAGCAGCCAGTCAGGACCCAGCTTCCTTGGGACTAAACAAGCACATGCCTCTTTGCTGTTTGTTCAACAACCTATGAATGTGGCCATTTAAATGGGAGGAGCCATTATACAGCTGAGCCTGTCTGTACCCTTCAGAGATAGCCATACTCAGCCTGTGCTGGTTACCCACTTGCAGAGATAGCCATACTCATCCTGTGCTGGTTACCCACTTGCAGAGATAGCCATACTCAGCCTGTGCTGGATACTCACTTGCAGAGATATCAATACTCAACCTGTGCCGGATAACTCACTTGCAGAGACAGCCATACTCAGCCTGTGCTGGATACTCACTTGCAGAGATAGCCATACTCATCCTGTGCTGGTTACTCACTTGCAGAGATAGCCATACTCAGCCTGTGCTGGATACTCACTTGCAGATATAGCCATACTCAGCCTGTGCTGGATACTCACTTGCAGAGATAGCCATACTCATCCTGTGTTGGTTACTC
>JAODKE010000038.1:6215254-6230220 GCA_026779605.1 Mormyrus hasselquistii
GAAAATCACCCTTTTTCCTTTTTCCACCCACACCCCCCCCACCCTCCCCCACCCCCCCCCAAGGGGGGCCACCCCCCCCCCCCCCCCCCCCCAATTTAACAAGAAGCGGTTCAGAAGTCACCAGTTCTTACCCCTTCAGCTATGAGGTCTCCCCAGTTTCCATCCTGGCCATGTCATCGTCTACACCGGCCATTCTCATTCTAACCATCCATCGGGCGGTCAGCTACCTTTCATTCACGGACACTGCCCTAGCCACTGCTAATCTCCCAGGTCTTTTTAAGGGTTTTAAGGTAAGTCAGGTACTACTTGACTTTATTTAGTGATTGTCCTGGGAGAGAGGCTGCAGATGATTTTTAAAGGCTGCCAATAATTAGATACCCTTAGCTTAGGCCAACCTAAATCTATATTTTATCAATACGATGATTTTTATAGCTATATGAAACACAACACCGACCGATTCATTCATCTGAAAGTGAATAGCAGCAAATTCACCATATCGATTTTTGCATTAACTTGAATTCACTTTGATTCTCCAGTTTAAAAAGTAAATCCAATGAATACTATTGTTTGTAAAGTATTAGCCTCAAGTCACTAATACAAAACAATAGCTAAAAAAATAAATTGTGACAGAAGCAACATCATACACAATTACCTAGTTATCGTTGTCCATAAAATTATCATATCGCTTCAGTGGCACCTGATAAATCTGCTTTACATAAGGCGGCGTGTGGCCCTGCAGGTGAGGACTCTGTGCCCGTCTTCAGAAGGTCGCCAGTAAAATCCTGTGCCCGGCACAGTGAGCATATTGTCATTGGTCACTTGAGCAGGGGCCTTAACCTCAACTGCTACAGGAGCTCTGGATAAATGGCTGACCATGAGCTAAGCTCTGCTCTCAACCGTATATGTAACAGGACAAAGGCATTCTAACATATATATTATATAATAACAAAGTTATTATGAAACTAAAGCAGTGTGCAGCTTGGCAGGTTAAGACACTATGCCTGTGATCAAAAGGTCACCGGTCCAAATCCCCAACTCTGAAGAGTAATTTCACAGCTGGGCCCCTTGAACAACGCCTTTAACCACCAGCAATTGCTCCAGGGATTATCTAACCCTGCTTCCTCTCAAAAATGTATGTTGCTTTGAATAAAAGTGTCCGCTATACAAACACAATGCAAGTTAAAAAGACTCACCCAAATCTCCCACGACAGTCAATGTGCAGCCTATAGCCACAGAAACACTGTGTGGGTGACTGAACTTTGCCTGCGACGGGTCTATGAACGTAGCACGCCGCCCTGAAGGATCGCCCATACTGAGGACAGGCAAATCCCCAACTACTTCACAGTCCTCTGATTTAAAGATTTCATCCAGCCTCTCCACCCCACACTGCAGCCAATGAAAGCCCAGGGAGACGCCGCTTTGCATTTAAAAAGTACGACAACATTTTATCAGAATAACAGAACAAAGTGCAATTTACATTGTGCCAGGCTGCCTGTGCAAATATTGAATAACACTACAAGCAGAGCCAAAGCCAGTCAGGCTTGGGGGCTATTAGGGCCAGCTAAGAATGGCTGCTACAAAAAGCATTAAATATGGTGAAACATTTCGAGGACATTATGCAATCAGAAAGCAAATTAAATGTTATAATGGAGCAGGATTGTGAAAAATCATAACGTGGACATTTGTACTGCGCTGCACCCACACCGTGGTGGGTGTGTCCCACCCCCCCCGTACATGTGCTACAAATCATCATCATTATTATTATTATTATTATTATTATTACAATGTTGTGGATATTCGCTGGAAAACACCGCCTTTTAGCCACTGTCTTTATTTCTGCCGGAGCAGGAACCGCCATGCGTGCGCGCTTACGGCGGACCATCGGGTTGAGGAGCGCAGCACAACCCAGCGCGATTAATGGCTCGATCTCGGCATCGGATGGCAGCGCGATGAAGCTGCGCTCCAACACAGTCGGAGCATTGTGATTTCTGTCTTTCTCGAAGGCTTATCGCGGCTTTGAGGCAGATTTTTTCGCCCTGAATGGCGAAGTTATTGACTGATGCGCTTGTTTACTGCAACGCGACTGCATCTACGGGGAAGCACGCTGGCAGATCTGCTGAAATGCGCGACTGAAGGGATGTGTTTATGGTCCCGTCTGAAACATACTCATTCTTTGCGAAAACAACACCTTTACTAGTACGCGCTGACCCGGCAACTAACCGGATACATTCCCTAAGAACTCAGCCTAAGCAGTAATATCGACAATAATAAACAATCTTGGTGTTGATGGCAACATTTTCCAAATGTTTCTTTTGCAAAATACAAATAGTGATTAGGAGTAAACAGGGCTGAGACGCATTAATTGCCTGGTTCATACTTAATTAGGGTACAGTGATCAGGCGGTCCTACACCAACAAAGCAGCCCCACGCACGGTAAAAACAGTCCCACACATGGTTAAAAAAAAGCAGCCCAGTACGGTACAAAGCATCCAAACACATGGTAATAAATCAGATCTACGAGCGGTATAAAGGAGCCTTGCACATAAGCAGCCATCCCTAAGCATGATGCTGCCTTTACGGTCTATAATTTAACAGACTGGACTCCATCCTTAACCTCCGTTTCCCTACCCTATGAGGTAGAAGCGCCTGCACCTAAAGTACATGCCGTAGGAACCACCGGTTGTGCATCAAGCCTTTAACACGCCGATTTCACTCCCCATCCCCGAGGAAGGAGCCCGAGCCGAGGTGTAGTTGGCCGCGTTTCCCCACGTCACCCCCGCGGTTCAGAACTGCAGAAGCGGGGATGCATCCCAGCCCCAGCCGGAGTATAACCTTCCCTCTCCCCTGCATGGGGCTTGGCGGTCGTTTTGCAAACTATTGCATTTTCCCCCCTACAGCAATACGGTCTTACCATTCTGCAGACACATCCAGCGCCTGTCCGTTGGTCCCCTCCGTTTGTACGCAAAACGCGAGCAGACTGTTCACTTTTTTCCCGTGTTGTGCAGTAGAGCCGTTAAGAAACGCCGTATCATCAGGAAAAAGGCGAAGCATTCACACGCAATCGGACCTTAGAGATGTCTTTAAAACCCAACTAGTACTGGGTCTTCAAAACGCCGCAGTCCGCTGTAATAATAATAATGATGATGATGATGATGCTTGTAGTAACAGCAATAATAGTAATAATAATAAGCTCGATGCGGCGCGCAGCATCCAAGCCGTGAGATCCCGACGAGCCGCACAAGCCGCACACGGATGAAATGAGGATGGGAGGCGGAGAGGCGGTGCAGGGCGGCGGAGAATGGGTTAGACTGACAGCTACGTCCCACACCGGCTGTACCACCGGGCCGCGGGGGTGTGAGGGGCTGAAAACAGCATGCGGATCACACACGGGCTGCCGGAGCGACCCGATACGGCGTGCGGAGGCGGGCGGGACCTTAACGCCAGCATTAGGTGCCGCTTGATGGGATTACCGGCCCGTGATGCTCCGGGACCAGACTAAACGGAATTATTCGGGAAATAGTTTTATTACGAGGATGTGATTGGGACGAAGAAACAATTAACATATGAGCATTTCCCCATAGAAGTCAGGCTGGAGGCGCGCTCTTTTTTCCAAAGGCCAAGTTAAACATTAATGATAGAAAACATTATTAGACTATACCATCATGCCATATCCCTATATCACTCAAAGGTAAAATTTAATTACATATTAGATTAGATAGTCTATTATTTTGTTACTGGACTAAATAACTATTACAAAATTATAATAATAAAAAAATAATAATTTCCCGCATTTACACGTAGTGCTTACTCTGCTCATCCACAAAGATGAATGTTATACTGCAGGACCAGCATTTTTACTACCAGTGATTTCAAATCAACGGATTAGTTTCTACGCCTCCGTGCGCGCCGCTTAATTATGTGCATCTATTATGGACCTGTCAGGGAGCCCATTTCATTACCCAATCTATTCATTATCTGAAAATGTGCTTTAAATCCCAGGACAAAACGCCGTGAGAGGTGGTCTTTTATTATTTCCCACGGGCTTGAAGGACACCTTGTGATAAACCGGCGTATTCTCAAGCCCTCACCGGCCCACGACATGGACTCGACCCAAACTCGAAATCCGCGTTTTTCTCGGAGGAGACCCAGGCTACCCGCTTTTTATGAAGCGGTTTCTGTTTCGTATTTACAAAATTATCCGCAAATATAGGCTTTCCTTATTAATCATTATGAACAGTGGAACAAAACACCCTTTCTGCGCCAAGAGCCCAGATGAGCGAAAGATGAAATGGAATCCCACTGAGGTTCACATTTGACAGACTTCGTTCATCTGATCCCAGCGGTTGAACGCCAAATGCAGCTCTCCTCTCTTCTTCCGTAACGCAGATCAGTAGAGCTAATTTTATAAGCGAACCCGTCAATCATCCATACCTGCAAGTGACAGCATTTTCCAGACCGCATTCGTATCCATTTAAAACCAGCATCCCCTCGTGCATCTTCAGGGTCATTCAGATCTGGTCACAGCTTGATAATACGTTCATGGGGTAAAGGTCCCATAGATTAACCTCAAGAGAGGGTAACTTACAGCTGCTGACATAAGCATTATTTTTATTTCATTTTTTTGCATGTAGCCTTCATCACTTTCATGAAACCATGATGCACAGCCTACGAAGGTCTTTTCCAAAACTCATTTGCGTTTTACTGCTGGAAAAAGATCAAATGAGATGTATGATGCAAAGTAAAAAGGACAGGTGAGTATTCAGGTGTTCTTATTATGAGTTGTGTTATTGGCACGTCACATTTTGGCTAGATTAAATGACAGTTGTGTGCGAGGTAACCTTTGAGATAATGCCATTTTTAAATAGTGGTATTTAAATGTTTCATAAGCATCTCCAATGTTAGGGTCAGAACCCATCCTAAGCACTGAGTTATAGGCAGACTGATCCAGGCCGGATGGATCATTAAAACACTCACACTCTTCCTGGATTAAATGAGATCCCCAGAATTATCCGACACAAACGGAGAAAGCATGTGAAATCCACACACTCACGTACAGGCAGACTCACACCTGAGACAACATAGGTTAAACCCAGTAACGCTATCCAGCTCACCAGCTTGCCACCAGTCTGACGGGTAAGTTCCCAGCTGGGCCTTTTGATAACACAACACCACTGTGTTTCAGCGTTTTCTATGTGTGAAGACACTCCTGACAGTTTATGATGTATTGAAGTGTTTGCAAATCTGGCATTCTGATTCGCCAGGGGGGGGCGTGTGATTTATTGTGGAGGAGAAATGATGAATGATTGGCGTTGAAACAGAGAGGAGTGTCCAGCGAAGGTGAGCACGTCGAAAGCGCACGCAAATTGCAAAGAGCAGAGAGCTTAAGCTGCATTAGGGAGAGACGGTTCGTCCAGGAACACAGCTATATCTGATCTGAAAGCTGTTTCTGACTATCCATATAAAAAGCACAGTAATGTCATCTAGAATAATCCAGTCATATTAAACAGCGTGATACAGAACACATGTAAAATGCTGCATGAGTTTGGTGTTGTTACTTCATTCGGCCTATTTTCTCCAATAACAGGATAAACTTCTTGTGTTGCTCTTTTTTTCCCTGGATTTTTTTGTACGCCCTAACCCTGGGAAATGGGCTTCTACGCTCTGCCCAGGGTCAGGGAGTCTGGTGAGAGTCCCTGCCTCAGCCTGTCTTGGCCGCAAGACGGAGGTTTGCGGCCTGCGCGTGATTAAATTCACGGCTTTATTCCTAGGAGCTCATCTCAGCTTTGCTGTATTTAGTTCTCATTGCGCACAGCCTTTGAATAGATGTGTGAAAAGTTAAATTTACTTTGAAACCTATTAGGCTGCAGCTGAATTGCTGTTATGATGTCTCTGCTGAGTGTCACTGGGCTGTGATACCGGGAGAGACCGAGATATACACACACGCACGCACACAGACACACACACACATACGCACACAGACACACACACTTTGAAGCACAATATTGGCTACATGGTCAGGAAGGAAACGGTTGGTTTTGGTTAGTCTCTTGATATCACCGGTTTATTCCATGGTTCTCTGACCTGTGGGATCAGGGTAATACAGCTTTTGATAGACAAGTTTTTGATAAACAAAACAAACATTTGAAAATGAAATCTTAAACAAACGAATTACTGGGAATTGCACATTTAGCTTCAGTCGTCAACCTCATTAGTATTCTGAACATTTTTTGCACAGTATAGAACCGTGTGTTATCCCACAGAGTCAGAGTCAGACACACTAAGATGGTTCGAGATATTCATACTCCAGAAGAAATGTAGGATATCTAGATAACGGTGGTGGTGGTGGGGGGGGTCATGTGGTGACATTGTGTCAAGGTTATCGCTTCAAGAAACTTGAATTACATGCACCATAAAACCCTTAATTACTCCGCACTCAATACTGATCTCGGTCTCATAATGAGATGATCACAGCTAATCATTAGGAAATCCAACAAAGATTGTGGTGACATTTTCAAATAACAATGTACCCCATGTCGCAGTGCAGGGATGTGGTATTATTTTAATTGAAGAAGTTTCAAGCAGCATAATTTAATTTATACTTATCGGCACGTTGAGATTTATTAGATAATTAGGACAATGACTGTTCATATTCATTTTAGCTGTTGTGTGCTAAATGATTAAATGATCTTTTGCTGCTTTGTCAACCTCTAATATGCAGGTAACCTCTAATGCCTTTAAACTGTATTCTGTGAGTTTATTATTATTATTATTTTTTTAAGTATTTTGCTAGGTGAGGTTGGGGATCTGCATAAAGTTGCATTGGTCATCATCTACCTGTTACGTGAATGAATATTGAGACTTCATTGAGCCATTGTATTAAGAGAATGAAACGGCGCCGTTTAAAATCACTCGAGTCGTAAAGTCAGAAGCTCCTCCCCCATTGCTGGCATCAGACGGCGCCATTGTAGTGAAACGTTGTAGCGGCGCTGCTTAATTAAGTGCCATTGATTACCCCTCGCTTCTCTTCCTCTTTAGAATAATTGAGAATGTGAAATACCAATCTATAAACACACATAAATTAAGCAGTTACTCATCCCAGGATGCCTGTATATTTCAAAGAAAACATATTGAACATAAAATCTTTAGACCTTATTGTTGAAGCCCTCTGATATAACACACTTCAAACCCATGCCAGACACGACTGCTAATTAAAAGCCATAAGTGTTGAATAATATAATGATTTATGCGGAGGTCTATCTACATCCATACTCGGTACGTTTATGAGGTACTTCACCTTTTCTTGCCCTTGGAACAAGGCGCCTACAGATGGCCGAAATCCCAATAACCTACTTTAAAAGTGATGTTTCTCGCCAGTATTCACACCCATCGTAACCCGAAAGCACGAACACCGAACTGAGCAAATAAAATGTTCATGACACTTTTGCACACTCACATTCTTCCCACCTCATCCAAGTTTTATGAAAGTTTGCGAAAATCTTTTTTTAAATTGTCGTGCAGTAAAATGTTTTTTTTTTTTTTTTTTTTTTTTTTTACTTAATTGTAAAATGACTTTACTCAGTAAATGATACGTTTGCTAAATGAAGATGAAGATCAAAGTAAAGCTTAGAGCAAATTCATTCAATTTGTGTTGAGGATTATTAAAAGTGGTTCTTAAGGGCTAAAGCATTTTCTGAAACATTCATTTAAGTGTGTATTACTCATTTGAAAGACACACAAGAAATTAATCTGAATAAGCAGCATATTAGAGGCAAACCTGTTGGGAATCGAGCCAAGATGCAAGGAACCATTAAGTTTTTAAGTCTTCAATCAAAACCCGTTAAGTAAGCAAACTTTAAGCAAAGTGCCTTTTGCAGACAAAATAGTCACAAAGCACTGTACAAAACTAAAATTCAGAAGAAAAAACAGAAAATGTATTAAACCTATATTAAAAATAGACAATACATAGCAAAATGCACTTTCACAGGATCATATTTTCCCAAAAGCCTGAGAAAAAGGGTAAGTTTTAAGCCACCTTTAAAACTTTTAACAGAATCTGCAAGCTGGAGGAAGATTGTTCCATAACCTTGGGGTGACAACTCTTTAGAATAATTGAGAATGTGAAATACCAATCTATAAACACATAAATTAAGCAGTTACTCATTCCAGGATGCCTGTATATTTCAAAGAAAACATACTGAACATAAAATCTATAGACATTATTGTTGAAGCCCTCTGATAGCACACTTCAAACCCATTAAGAATTAACCAGTAAACAAAGTCCAATTCTAGCAACAGCTGGGAAACTGCATGATCAGTTTCCTGTGTGGCCTGATAATGCGAGACATGAAAATCACACTCCCCGACGATGCCTCTCAAAATCAGCATGTACAGCTTCACGGCGAGAAACAACAGCATCTCCATTTCACATCTGCCTTATATATGTGCATCTTCTCTAATTACAATGTCAACCAAATGATCCCTCAGTCACCCAAATCACACTTGTCACTCACGGCCTCCTCTCCTCTCTCTGACTTGTTTTCTCTCTGAAATAGCAATTGCCACCATGCGGTAATAAGACCGGGAGCTTTCTATATCGTGATGTGATTGATGAAAGATTAAAAGGATTGTGATAGTGCGAGGGCACGTTTAGCACCTGACTAACATCCTGTTTCCTTCGGTGTATCGGCATGGTGACCATGCAGATGAGGTTTGGTGCAGAGCATGAGATAATTTGAGAGGGGCGCTTTTGGTCACTTAAGGGATCACAGACAATGTAGAGCGTCCACTTCACATTCCAGGCCTCCATTCTGCTAAGGAGTCATGCAGGACCACTGAGGTTAAGAAATGAACTTCAGAGCGGGGAATATATTAGCCCGCGAGACAAGAGAAGACGCTCTCAATACTGTGTGAGCTTTTGGCTCACTGGATTTCATTCCTAACCATTGAACTGGTCTGCTTAGGCTTTGATTACCTGTATTGCTTTCCACTGAAGAATAAAAATATAGAAATGATTGGAATAAGTATCGCCAGACAAACAGTAAAACTGTGTTATGATGGATGGATGGATGGATGGATGGATGGATGGATGGATGGAACTTGATGAATTCCTGGAGAGAATAAGAGGTAAAATTCTCCAAGACAGTACACATGCAATGCTAGATACCACATGAGAACCTCTGGCAATGAAACAGGCTGAACAAACATGGGAAGCGGTGGCTTCCTATGGCTGCGGACGCTGGGGCACATGTGGACGCCCCCAGTAATTCCAGGCAATGGCCAGTCCCATCGCTGACATACAGGTATAATTAATCACTCGGCCATCAGTCTCCAGCATCAAACAATGGCAGTGGAATGGGTGTTTATACAGAAGAGGTTAATAGCCTTCCAACTGCTGTTATCATAAGATGCCATCATTCCATCAACCCCCTGGCCGACCACGAGCAAAGCGACTGTGAAGGTCAAACTGTCTGACAGCAACTTTAGTTGTGAAGTGGTCGGTCACATGAGCTCACAGGTCACCCAGCATCAATACCCATTCTGAACGGCAGCAAATCCCACCAGCAATGTCCCAACGTCTAATGGAAAGCTTTCCCAGAAAAGCAGAGGTTATTATAGAAATGAAGGGTGGACCAGCTTCATATTAATACCCTCGGATTCCGTGTTGGAAAAGCTGGCATCAACATATATTCTTTTGGCCAAATAGTGTATCTTTATAATCACACAATGCCTGGTTTCACTGGGGGCCATGTGTCTCCTTCCTGTGTCACAGAAGCAAAGTATCGCCTCTTTGAAACACTGAGAGAAGCCACTGTCGCTCTTAACAGCGAGTAGTTATGACATTTACATTATTCAAATGAGATGCTTCATGTGGAGCCCTGCCCCCCCCCCCCCAGATGGAGAAGCAAAAACATAATAATAATAAAGCGTATAAATGAAAAGGAAAACTAGAACGGAAAGAGGGCCTCGGAAGAAAAGCAAGCTAAACGGGAATGCTAGAGATGCAGATGATATCAAAAACTGTTATTAAGCAGTGACAGTTAGGGGGTGGCTCAGTGGTGCGGTGGTTTGCACTCTTGCTTTACACCTTGGGACCAGGGCTCAAGTCTGAACCACGGCTCCGTGTGTGTGGAGTCTGTATGTTCTCCCTGTGTCGTTGTGGGGTTCGCTTTGGGTGCTCCCGTTTCCCCACACAGTCCAAAAACATGCTAAGGCTAATTGGAGTTACCAAATTGCCTGTAGGTGTGCATGTGTGTGTAAATGGTGTGCCTTGTGATGGGTTTGTGCCCCATCCTGGGTTGTAAATCTGTCTTGCAATCTGTCCTCCCTGAAAAGGACAAGAGGTTGCAGGAAATGGACAAACAGCGATAGTTACGGCAAAAGAAAACCATTTAAATGGATGCTCCTAAAATTGTCATTCAGTTTGGGAATTCCTTGCCTTTCCCAAGGTTTTCTCTGTGTCAAGACTGCTGCCATATCCTACCCAGTGTGGATAAAGACCTCATGTCTGCTACCAACGGGAGGTTGCCCAGGTGCCATTTAATTCCAGTTGACGGGAGGTGTCACTGGCCTGGGGTGAGTGCACAGACTCAGCACTGTACAAAGTCAGCAACACTGACATTTATTAATATACCACCCTGAGCCAGAGGTGCAGCCTTTAAGCAAGCCGTCATCACAGACTCCTCTGGATTTATGAGCTGTTCGAACTCTTTGAAACCCAACTGAAACATCTTTGGCAAAATGTGACAACAGGGCACAATTGAAACGCTGCAATTTAAACAGTAAAACATCCTCCTCGGAGTTGAATATTCTACTTCTACAACAGTCCTGTGAACAATTACATCTATATATTTGTGTCCAGATGCAAAATAAAACGGGCGGGTTATTGTGCAAAGCCTTACAGCCCGTGTCTCTTGTGTTTTTCCATTAATGCTGGAATTACATTGGGTGGCTCCTTGTCTGAGACAAAGCAACACTGTTCAGGGACTTCATTCCTATACAGTGATGCGGACGGCAGACAGAAAGAGCACATAGATCATCCTGATAGGCTGTCACGGCTGAGCGATACCTCAGCTTACTGACTGCAGCCTTAAGCGCACATTGTGAACGTCACCCATCACTTATCTGCCCTGGAATGTTACTCTTCATTCATTCCTTTAGCAGAACTGGGGAAAGACCAAGACTGGATTCACGTTCAACATGACCGGATGCTTTGTAACAGCGGGGGGGCATTGTGCGTAAAACCCACAAGGTGGTGTCTTCATGTGAGCTACTGAAGGTTTAGCATGCCTGCATTCAATCAGCCTCACAACGGTCCTTAAATTCATTGATATATTGATAATAAAGTGTCTGAGTCAAGTCATTGAGGGTTAGGTGGGGTGGAAGAATATGGTAAGGATTGGCACCCTACCGGCCATGTCCCATGGGTCGCCCGCTAGCTGTTCTTGCTGGCATTTATACTTGGTGTTACCCGATTGTTTGGGCAACCATGTGGCTGTTTGGGCTGAGTGTGTGGCTATGGACCAGGCATCCTCACCATTGTTAGTTTTGAGTTTGGTTTATTGTACTACATTAAGTTCTTGCTTTTGTGTCCTTGTTTATGATTTACTCCTTCTGTATCTAGTTTAGTTATGTTCTGTTTTACCTGTGTTGCAAATATCTCTTAGGCTGGGTTGCACCAACATAGATTAAATTAATCCAGGTTTAGACTTAATCTAGGGTTAGTAAATCTAGGTTTAAACTGGTGTTTGATTAACCAGAAACGTTGTACATCTTAATTTTAACCCTGGATTAGTGGAACCAGTTTAAACTATGATTAAAAAAGGATTTGTTTGGGTTCAATGTCTGCCATGATGGATTCTGACAAAATGCACAAACAAATTTACAATGCATTCTAGGCTAAATAATTATGGTCCTAAATAAAATTTATGCAAATGGATCAAGCACTTTTAAAAAATAAAAGCCACTACGTTTACCACACTTTTGCTAGAGTTATGCTGATTTACTTTACTTTTTCACACACAGCTTGGACATTAATTGAGCTGTAGTCCTTTCAATTATGAAAAATTTCCCCATTCTCACCACCTGGGTTAGTAATGAAAATATAAGCATGGGAGAAACAGAAAGTTTGTAGGCTAAACTTCATACATAATTTCCATTGAAACGACACCACCACACCAAAACAGTCGAGGACAAAAATGTTGTTTTACTAGGCTTGTCCGATCCTCGTGTGTGCCACGCCCCCTCATTTCCCACGTGTATTACCCTGATTGTATTCACCTGTTGCCTGTTAGCTTCTGCCTGTCTAGTGTATATCAGTCCGCGTCTTCCCCCAGTTTGGCAGATCCGTCATTGATGTTTGGCCACACGCTCCCCCGTTTACCTGTTCGCCCTATTAAACCCTGTTTTCCGGCTCGCCTGCTGACCCCAGTCACAACAATATATATATGACCGATGCCATGTTCATGATTCTTATTAAGTTTCGCCTGCAGATCTTTAATTTTTGACAGAATAAAAAGCATTATCCTGCAAATAGGCGCTGGTAGGTTTCACTACAGTCAGACCTCTGATTGTGAATAACTTGGTTTGTGTCACGGTAGGCGGGCAGGCGAGCGGGCAAGGAGGCGAGCAGAGCCGGACGTACAGGGAATCGGGGTTTATTGAGCCGAGACAGGCAGACAGGCACGGACAACCATGACAACAACAATGACTGATCTGTCGTACTGGGGAAAGACGCGGACTAAATACACAGACTAGTCAGGGATTAACAGGACACAGGTGATCACAATCAGGGTATCACATGAGGAAATGAGGTGGGCGTGGCACACGGGAGGATCGGACGGAGCGGATCATGACAGTTTGCGAGTGTTTTGCAAGACGAGTAAAAATTTTTAAAAAGAAAATTCTTCAAAAAGATCCCCATCCACCATCTGATGGCTAATAGGAGCTGGAGAAGCGGAGGTACAGCAGAGTTCATCTCACTTACATGCATGACAGCTCATCCAGCTTTCCCACTGGGGTATATGACACACACTTTTGTAAACCAGTAACACTGGGAAAGCTCACTATTGCTTTAAAAAATTCAATTGGGTTTATCCCGTCTCAATTTTTCCTACATGGGACTCTTTCTTCTGAGCCCATCCAGCAATGAAATGTAGCCATGCTGTCAATAAATCTGAAACAGACTTAACATAAACCTCCTCAAGGGGTGGTTTAAATATGACTGCTAGTCCAGCTTTTATACTCGGTTTAAATTCACTGGTACAACAAACTTGAATTTAAACTAGGTTTTTGTGGAAATTATATGGAAATTACCAAAGGTTTAGCTTTAACCAGGATTAATTGTAAAAAGTTTGGTGCAACAGGATTAAATAGATAAATTTTGATTAAATCCAGTTTAAAAGTTAAATCATACTGTATTAGTGCAATCCAGCCTTAGTGTTTGAATTTGCAGTGTTTGTTTTTTATTACCCTCACCTGTCCTTTGTTACCTAGGTTCCCAGTGATTGGTTAATTGACTATGGCCCACACCTGTTCGTCGTCCTGCAACATTAGCTGTCCTTTAGTTGCCTGCCTGTGTCATGTTCTTCAGTTGGTTATTGTTTTGATTCCTGTATTTCTGTGCTTGCTCCCTGTGCTTGCTCCCTGTGCTTGCTCCCTGTGCTTGCTCCCTGTGCTTTTCCTTTATGACTTGCTTGTCTGTGTTCCATTTCCTTTATGTTAGTTCTTTGTGGTACCCTGTCTTGGTTTGACCCTTTCTGGTCCGTTCGTTTTCTGGTTCTCCCTTTGTGTTCCATTTTATTTATTAAACCCTGTTTGTGGAGAGCCGCTACATAGGCCATCCCTCCTTCATCATGCCCTGCTCTATCAACATGGGGATCGACTCCACTGGTAACATGCAATGCTGTCGGACTCTGATTCTAATAGTGAGCTGAAGCTATGTGGTCAACAATGGAGACTAGAACCCAGATGGTCTGTGGGTGAGCCTAGCATGTCTGAAGGGTTTCTCAGACGTCTTAACATACCATACAGTATCTGCCAAGCTAATTCACTGGCCAGCTCTAGAGGAGAGCTTGCAGTAAATCTGGGGATTTCGTGATGAGTCCTGCACGACACAAGGAAAATCAAATGCACTGCAGAGAGAATATGAACAGCAAAGACGGCATGATCTTCAGATGGTTCTGACAAACTGTGCGGAGGAACACAACACAGATTCACTAGTATTTGTATCAAATTTTGTTTTCCTTTTTTTTTTTTTTTATCAGAACTGGAATTTCTTTGATAGATGTATCAATTCTGCTGCTACTTTTCTCTCCAGTCTGTCTGGGTCTTTGAATCAGCAGACTGGGAAGTGTGCTGTGCTGTGATGTACAGTACAAACCTCAAGCATCACCACAGAGGCATCTCAGGGAGGCTGTCAGGAAAAAGGACTGTTAGCCCGAACCGTCTGATGAGAGCTGCTGGCCAACCTGGCATGAGCTGTTCATGTCATGAAAGCTCACTGCTATACCACAGCCGCTATTATATAGTTTTGTATTAATTCCTAATTACACCCTGGATGACAGCTTTACAAGGGATTGGCCCAATACTAATACACTGCTACCCTCATCATTCACACCCTCCCAGGGAAACATTTTTCGTGAAAACTGTTTGTAATTTAGCCACATGCCGATGTATACAAATCTTAACCATTAACATTTTTACTAAAATTAGGCAAATGCTTTTTTTAAATGAGCAATTCGTTTTTCTAAATGTTGAGCAGAATTCTTCCAATGGCTGCAAAGGAAACAATCAGCATATCCGCCATAGTGACAGCAGATGCACCCAAACTATCATGCACAGTGCTTGAAGTGGGGAAGAACATGTGCCAGAACTCTTTTTGTTAATAAGTACTCCCCTTGTTATTCAGTACAAGGTGTGGGTACTCCCCTTGTTATTCAGTACAAGGTGTGGGTACTCCCCTTGTTATT
>JAODKE010000038.1:6243057-6259553 GCA_026779605.1 Mormyrus hasselquistii
CAGAAGTCATTTAAGGTTACCTTTCCTATAGAACAGGTCTATACATTGTCCTTTTATTAAACAAACTAAATAGCCTTGTTATTTATTTTATTTACACAACAGCTTGTCATTTTTGTCTCTACACGGTCGCGCGTTTACAATTGTCCTCTGCTCTCTGTATCACACATGGCGGAGTTCCGCCCTGATGCATGTGCGTAGACACATGTGTGCACACACAGGTGAGCACACTCCCACCAGCAGACAGAGAGCGCGCGTCGGAAAATATGTCGCGTCAACCACCTGAAAAGCAGACAAAAATATCTGTGTTTTTTTTTGACTGCTGTCATTAACAGAAACACCGTTTCTGAACACCATGAATCCTGTCGGTGTCTGTCTGCTCAAAAAGCTGTAAATCTAGGGGGAACACTGCTATGCATGTGGATAATAAGAAGGACACTGAAAAAATATATACACTTTTGGTTTCCATCCATCCATCTTCTGTAACCACTTGTCCTACTCAGGGTCATGGGGGGTCCAGAGCCTATGGGAACAAGGCAGGGAACAACCCGGGACGGGGCATCAACTCATCACAGGGCACAAGACAGGGAACAACCCGGGACGGGGCATCAACTCATCACAGGGCACAAGACAGGGAACAACCCGGGACGGGGCATCAACCCATCACAGGACACAAGACAGGGAACAACCCGGGATAGGGCATCAACTCTTCACAGGGCACAAGACAGGGAACAACCCGGGACGGGGCATCAACCCATCACAGGACACAAGACAGGGAACAACCCGGGATAGGGCATCAACCCATCACAGGGCACACTCGCACACCATTTACTCACAGCCCTATGGGCAGTTTGGTAACTCCAATTAGCCTCTGCATGTTTCAGGACTGTGGGGGAAACCAGAGTACCCAAAGAAAACCCCACAATGACACGGGACGAACATGCAAACTCCACACACGAAACCCTAGCGCAACTTGAACCCATGTCCCAGTGGTGTAAGGCGACAGTAATAACCACTGCACCACCACACCGCCCATTTCTGGGCCCCACAAGGAGAAATTCAGCCTGAGCCTCCACCCCAGCAGAATAGTCACGTGTCTGTGGGCCCTTGAGCGGACCCTAACCCTAAGCCTAAACCTAAGCCTAAGCCTAAGCCCCAGCTCTGCGGGTGCCCTTTGCTGACAAGTTTGTTCTCACCTACATCGGTGCGTCACAGTGGAGAATCTAAAAAGGAATCAATACAGTGTCATCATTATTACCATGTTAAAGGGACGCCGGGATTCCCCAATTCCAGTCCTTGATGGCCAGAATCCAACATGGTTCGTAGATTCCCCTGCTCAAGCTCAGCCAAAAACCAGGCTTAATAGGTGTGTCTGAGCAGGAAAATTTGCAAACTGGTCCTCCAGGACCGGAACTGGGGTCCTGAGCCCTACACTGAGCAACAAACATCTGTGTGTTGGAGGACTGGGAGGTTTTGGGGGAGAGTCTTCAAAAAAAAAAAAAAAACACGAGGGTAAAAGTCCTTCTGTTGCCCTCAAAGTCACAGCTTGCCAACGGACACGCAGCTGCACTCTGAAATAGGAGAGTGGGAGAAATCCAGCCCCAGGACAGACCTCCATCACTCTCCCGACACTGCGAATGAGCAGATCTGCATGACTGCAAAGCTCGGTGCAGCAATCTCACTCCCCTTACAGAGCTGAGAGCTTCTCTCCCATTATACCTGCTGCACGTATTCATGCTCCTTCCAGAACTTTCTGCTTAATCTCCTCAAGTGAGGCTAGCCTTTAATTTGTAGGCATGTGGCAGCTCAAGGTTTCTGACCGTTTCCCCCTAGAAGCAGCCCAACTAGCACCTGCGCTACATTCTTTAATACACAACACGCCCTGCCCCAACTCTCATGACCAAATAGAAACTGACAGGTTACGCTCACGTGCACTTGACATGGCGATGGGCTCTGCCGAAAGTTCTCTGCATTTCCGGCAGGAGATTTAGATATTATCCTCATTTTAAAATGCCACAATAAACAGCAACTAAACAAAAGATGGATTTTTCAAGGAACATACAATTAACCCAAGCATTATCCACTGACAGGCTTGCATAACAGTAAACAGTGACTTCAGATTATGTGTAGATTGTGTCTGAAAGTCATTAATCCAGACTACCAGGAAACTCCATCCCTGTCCACACTGTGTCAAACTCCTAAACTGTGGTATTTCCCCTCAAAAAATGGCATTTGGACAAGATGCGAGAAGATTAGAAATTGCTTAAATAGATGCCCATCGATGTCCCAGACACTGTCTATATTGACTGCTCACTTCATTTACATCTCAGCATTGCTGGAATGATCCGAAGATGCGAATCTTCACCAGCAAGCCTGCTTGTAAGCGGAGAATGAGATTATTACTTCTATCTGCAAAATATAAAAGATTATAGATATTCAAACATAGACTCCATAAATGAATACATACACCCAACATAAATAGCCAGAAAGGGACAGTAAGTAACCTATACAACAAATCTGGTGGCACTAAGTAAAACTGGCACGACTGTGGCAAACTTATAACCCACAAAAACTGTTTTGTTTGCTCTTTGATACAAACTGCTTCTGTGCAGAAAAGAAAATGAAAATGTATAATATGTGAACAGAAATTGTTCTTTCTGGTGTGTTGCTGTGAGGTGTTTGACCACAATCTGTTGTGCTAACAATTTTGTTAAATTTTCTCCGGCAGACTAGTATTTACATTCACTGTAGTTTTACACATTCGTACAGCTTGATAACTTAGGGGAGCGATTCAAATAATGTAAAGAAAGCTTTAATATAATAGGAAAGTTACATTTCCTGTTAAATCACTGCCTGATGACCAAGGGGTACAAAAGGTAGATCCTTATGCCTTCAGTCAGCAGTCCCAGCATCTTAATGAAATATGTGGCACTGAGCTATGCTGAATTTTATGCTGTTATTCTATTTTGAATATCATAATATGTGAAATATGCACCATCTAAAATTGGTTGGAAAAGGGCTTTCTGTTTTTGTGCCCTTAAACTTGCATGAGACAGTTTGTCTCCAAGGGTACTGCATCTGCCAGATAATTTGAAAACATTTTAATGCATTTTGCACATCTTTTCTACACTTGATACTGATATATATACACTGATAGCTTAGTAGTACAGGGTGAAAGCCCTGCAGGTTCTTGCAAGACCTCTAGAAGGGGCTGTTGAGGAGCTGCCAAAATGAAAAGGCCACGATCTACTAGATTTTCACAGGTTTTTCTTTATAGAGTAAGAAAAAAAACATATAGGTGAAATATGCATGTCTGTTTCGTAGACCATTAGGCAGACACTCAATCCTGAGCAAGTATTTGAAGCCAGTGGCATGAAAAAAAGTTTATTTTAAAAAGTAAATTTCACATTCTTTCTGACTACTGAAGACATAATTTTTACAATGTTATCACATCCTCTTTGATTTTGATTCAACAAAAATTTGGCAAAATTAAATACGTCCATCTTGGGCCTATTAAACATTCAGAAGTCAGCATTCATTACTGGCTCATTTTAAACAATCATTCACTTTTTAACTGGTTTTACAGAACCTGGGGAAAGATAAAGATCTCAGTCTTAATTATTCAGTCTGCAGAGAAAACAGTGACCATTGTGGATGGCTGTGGTCCTCAATACTGTAACTCAAACACAGATGAAAGGTTCAACCAAAATGGTAAAAGGGAAATAATTTCAGGTGCAACAATGTAATCATAGGACTGGAAACTGATTTTCAAGCCAGTAATATGTGTCCTAATTCATGCACATTATTGCATCTAACCTTTAGTCCATATTTATCATGCTAGCACTAGCAGGAATATCGATACACGCCAAAGCTCATTCTTAAGAGTATTTGAAGTTTGGCGACAAAACCAAATTAATATAATGAACTTAGTATTAACCAAACAGTTGTGGAAACAAGTACATATTAAGTTATGAAATGATGAATTGTGTTGATTGTACAGGAGTTAAGTATTGCGATACTGTCTATTGATCCAGGAGGTTATGCGATTTTGACTTGTATCATTCGATACTTTGTCCTTGTTTACATTTCTGCTATATGAGATCAGCTTATTGATTTATTGGTTTGAGTGCAGAAAACTGAATGGTGTGGCCCCCGAATTCGATTTAGTCTGGTCAGTGGCATACAGGATATGCGCAGAAAGACCTCCTCTGGGATGGAGAACCGTTAGCAATAAAGAATGAACTCTATCCCATAGAGTTATCCCATGTTACCTACTGATAAATGAGTGCAATACACACATATGTCATGTGTATAGTTTTATATAATTTTAAACTATGTTTGAAATGTTTGACTATGTTATCTATGTAAATGTGTATGTGTGTATGAATGTATGCATGTTGTGTTAAGCCAGCTGCTGCTAAAATGCATTGTTCTTGTGTATCTTGTTTGCACACTGACAAAATCATTGATTCTTGTAACAGAGCTTTTGTCTTTGCAGATAACACAGAAATCTGGGGGAAACATTTTCAGGGTTCAAGGTGTCAGTATAAACACAAAGCTCCACCTTAAATTAATCCTAGATCTACTCTCTTTGTGGCCTGGCCTGCCTCAAGTGACATTATAGTGATGAGGTAGCCAAAGAAGGTGATATCACAGGTGGAAATTTCAGATGCAGTAAGTAAAAATCCCAACCAGGATTTTGTTTCACCCAACCAGTTGAGCATTCTGTCACTCTTTATAGTATAATGTATAGTATAAAGTGACAGAATGCTCAACTGGTTGGTTGAAACAAAATCCTGGTCTGGATTTTTACTTTCCGGACCTGAAGCTTCCACCTCTGGACGATATTCAACCATGGCTATCTACTCCAGAAACCGGATGTAATCTGATGTAATCTTGCTCCTAGTTGTTAACTCATTATGAATTCAGTTATAATCCAAAAGGGATTAACATGCGACTTGATCTGAGGAGGAAAAGCACCATCAGTGTAGTATGCATGTCTGAAAAGGTCTCTGGCAAGATGGAGGCAGAACTGAGATTTTAGTTAATTTATTGGTGTCTTCAGCCATTACAGCTGGGGGGCTGCGAGATGGGCTCATTGCTACAGCTTATTTGGAAAATGGAACGAAATAAATTCATATTTTATGGCGCAGCCATTGTGAAAGGTTCCTATTGATTTCCTCCTTAAGCATCACAGTCTCAGCGAGAGCAGGAAGACGCAATGGATGGAAGTCAGCGGTGTGACATTAGAAGCAGTCAGCACTGCATCGAGTGCGGAGTCCCCTACGGACCGCAGTCAAGAGCAAAAGTGCAGGCTTGCCCTGTCACTCACATGGCAGACAGTTGAAGCGTGGAAACCGATTCAGAAGTCAGGCAATGCAAAGGTACACACTGGCTGGAGTCCCACCACCTTACACCGTGGGAAAAAAAAACGCCTCCACGTCTTCTAAAATCACCCATACGCAGTACATCGTACAACGTCGTAACTGACCCAGAGACATGCAAGTTATAGTTTATAACCTAAAGACTGATGGGGCTGTGTTGCCCTGGTGACAGAAAACAGTGGCCTATGACCTTATCGAGGTCAAAAAACATCGGACGGTGTTTAAATTACACACTGTTTAGAGTAGAAGGTATGCCGGGCAGAAAATGACTATACAGAACAAAGAAATTCTTTGAGATGCTCGATATCAGTATCGGCAGATATTGCATCGCTTCAATGTGTCAGTCTTGGCCGAAAACTTCAAAAACATGTAAAGGAAGCAGCACCAGAGCTGAAGACATTAACTTCTAAAATTATAGAAATTGCTGCATTGGACGATCTACCAGTTTGCGTAGTGGAAGATGAGCTACTTAGCAGTAGACCACAACATTTTTCCGGTTACAGAGTGAAGTCCTTTTCTAACAGTATTTCTACATACCAAATGGCCTTTATTGTTTCTGTACTGCATCCAATTAAAATGACAACATCTATGATTTATAGCGTACTCAGGCACGGCGGCCCCTCAGAGGTCCAGACAAGCTAGATGACTCAGACATCTACAGGCCCAATTAGCAATTATAAAACCTCCACCAATTAGCAATTTAAAATGCGTTCTTTGTGAGACTGGCTTAAAAATATTCCTCATGGTGACTAGATGTAAAAGCACGTGTCGTCATTTACAGCAATGTACTGTTCAACTTTTTTTCCAGAAACAACCCACTTTTTATTAAATGATTCTAGTAATCTACGGCCATTGATGCAGGAAATCATTACTGGAGCAATTTAGAGAGGCATTTTCAACGTTACCAGCTGTCTCCAGAGATTTACACCTTAGTGGTCTGCCTGAAATTCAAACCTGCGGCCCACAAATATTTAGTGAAAAATAAAAACGATCTGTGATCACCAGGGAAAGGACAATTGTGGAGTCCAGTCCTTGGTTCGCCATTTTTATGCATTCCTTACATAGATACTAAGTTAAAAAAAATATATATATATTAAAATCAAACACGCAATAATGGCACGACAGACAGCTCCAGGCCTGTGCGTTTGAGTGCCTCGGTTGCCTGCATAAGCACACGGCTCATTGCGATCCGGCAGTGACTAACGCTTATTAAGACAAACACAAGCATGTAATTGCATCAAATCAACACCGCTGTTTATTGTACTTCCGCAGTCAGCATATGCACGGATAGCAGGGCAGGACGCTGCTGGTACTAGTTTGCTCTCTTGCTGATATTTAAACAGATGACAGCATTAAATATTAAACGTGAAACGAGATAAAGCGGCGTTATTACCAGTTTTAATGACCCTGGCTCCAAAGGCGGCAGGCATACCGCCGTAGCTCTTCTTATATTTCATTCCAACACGCAAAAGTTTGCTAATTAAATCTTTAAAATCACACCTCCAGTGTTTCTAAAACCAGCTTAGAGTCAGCAGCTGCTGATCGTAGCTCAGATGGAGCTTGTTAACCTCTGATTAATTATTTACCCCTGGCGCTGAAGCTGCGTAGCACAATATTGAATATTTCTGTAGTATTTAGTAAAAAGATCAATGCTTTATGCAAATCCAACAAAGGGAACGTGACTATGAAGCCCCGCACTGCCAGCCAACGACTGCAAACGGCTTTTTGGAAACTCCCCCCAGATGGTGCAACAGCCGCCCGCCTGCTACATCCTTTCCACTCCACCTTGCCGTACTTTCGAAACGGACGGCACCGTATGGGGGGTGGCTGCGTACCAGATGCCCCCTTACATGTAGGTGCTGATGGGCAGATATGCATATTGCGAGCATATTTGACGTCTAGGACCCCATAAGGAAGGTCAATGATACACAGTCTTGAACATTTTTATTTCATTTTAAATAAAACGATTATGCAAACAGTTTTCGCGTGGAAATATTTTAATGAAACCATTGCCCTCAAACGGCATTATTCGTGACACATTACCACTCGTCCTGCAGATAATGTGTCATTTTTGGATGCATCTGGTATCATTATACTGTAATTAGCACGCCATATATAATTATCAGTAGTCTTGTGATTTAATGCATTGATTAAAAATTTATTGTGTTGGTAAAACCTACACAAAATTACAAACTAATATTTTAGATGAAATAAAGGTTCTTAATCTTGAACGTTTTGAGCAAAGCTGGTTCCCTAAGAGACGCTATGAGCGTTTTTGTGTAGGTCACTGAGAACAAGCTGTGAACATGAGCGACTTGGGTACATGTCACTTAGCGCTCGCTGTTAAATCTTTCACGGAAAGACTGCGAGAGAACAGCAGCAGAACATTATGGGAACGTGGTGAACCTGAAGACTGATATTGTGTGGTGTTTCCCAAAAGGCTGGAAACGTGCAATAACAGCTGGACAGAGCGATGCTGCCCATGTCACACAATAACCAAGGAAGCACCGCCAAGCCTTGGGATGGGTTATTTAAAGGAGATGCACTCTCATTACCTACACATGCAACTGGGCTGCTCACCAGCAGGGAAAGCGCTGATCCACTTGGCTACATAAATGTTCTGACATGGCTGCAGAGTCGCGTGTGTATATCACACAGATAAACAGCATTGATGGGAGCATCTGCGCCCTCCCAAGAGCTGGGTAACTTGGGCTCCGTATCCCTCACTTACCATCTTCAGAAGATTTCACAAAAAACTCATTGTAAGGAAGTCAGGCTGCATTTGGTATACATGGTAACTGTACAGTCAAACACAATTAAAGTGGGTAAGCTGCGGTTCTACCCAGAATTCAACATGACAGGAGAGACGTAACTAGGATGAACAGCTGGAAGATGGATAGATGGAAATTTCAGCTAGAAGGTTAATCATCTGTATGCAGGGTTTGTTGAATGCTATGCAAATATTTTCTGTTAGCATTTTGATGAAACAGTCATGAAAAGATTACTGAAGCAAATGCTGGTCTGAAGTATGCTTGTAAATCAGTAAAAGTTAAACAGTTGTGGGGGGGGGGGGGTCTATTTCTGCATGTGAAATAGGATGTAATCGTTTATGTATATACATTCCGCTTTATGATTCGTCTGTTTTGTAAAACAGGAAGTTTTCCAATGAATTCATCAGTAGCATCTTCATCTGTGCCTCATGAAAATTCAGTTCCGTGAAACAGAGAAGCGGGATAAGGACTAATTATCACTGGCTTAGAGGTTATTAATACTATGGCAGAGAAGATCTCTGAAAAACACTTGCTAGGCCCTTAAGCCCAAGTGGAAAGCTGTCTTTGCGAATTTACGGATCTTTATTGGAGAGAGCATCTTCCAGAGGCACTGCAAATAAATAGCTTATACTGTTGTGAAGACACGCGGGAAGTCCGCTGGGACCCGAACAATGTAAACTCACCATCAAAGTATTATTTTACATTTGTTTTGACATGAGAAACACTGTAATAGCTTGTTATAGTTTCCAGTTTTAACAGGGCCAGTTAATCTCTCAGCATCAGAAATAGCTGGTGTCACTTATGATGCTAAAGCAGTTAAGTAGTTTTTATAATATTGTTCTCAATACAAGGTTTTATACTATTTGACAAAGACAAGTGAAATGATTAGATTGCTGTAATTCCCTTGAGACTGTTACTCTCTTCAAACATCTGACTCGGTCTGACTCTGGGACTCATTCACACAGAAATAAAGACTGCAGGCAAGTGTAAGGCTGAGCGAATCACACCTGCCGTGACAATCAAAGTGCAGGACAGACACATAAACAAACTGATTAAACAAAGAAGTCCCTGGATGACCCTCGGTCCTGTGGTCAATGGAAAGTCCTACTGTACGTGGAACAAACTGCTCGCTGTCTCCAGAACGGAGCTCCAGAACACTTTCTCAGGATATCCGTGGTGCATTCAGTATGCTCACTTGTTGAATTAGAGTGTAATTCTTTACACACTGCAGACCAACAAGTGCAGTCTCGGTGTGAAAACACCCCCAGCTTAATCTCAGCATCCTGGTTTAATTGTTTGGGTTTTGGTTTAAAACCTGAAACCAGAAAGCCTTCAGCTAGCCTCGGTTCTGTGATCAGAATATGCACCCGAGCGAAAGCATTAAGATTCTACCCGGAAATCCAATGTGCACCAATTGTTTTCTGACATGGCAAATGCCTTGTGAAAGAGGCCAATTATTTGCTGCAGAATACGGACTTTGGCAGAGTTATGGCTCAGAAATAAAATTTGCCATTAAATGTGAATGAATGGAGTGCATTGCACATCACTGCATATCACTGCACAGATGCTAAGTGACGCTCAGATAAAAATGCAAAGGGTCTGCGATTTTCAGACTGGCGGTCAGAGCACACACGGCCTCAGCGGCTCACGGTAAGAAATCAGACAAACAGCACAGTAACGGCTTTTCTCTGACCACTGATGTATTCATGCCACAGGGCAGTGGCTCTCATCACACCCATTCAACCAGTCAGCTGAGAACCTTTGTACACTGGTGGACACCTTTCAGGAGCACTTCAGGTTTAAGCACAAACGTCTTGATTTTGCAAAGTTTCATGAGTTGCCGGGTCAACATGGGAGGGGCTTGACTTCCACTTCTTTAACCAATCACAGCCTTCATTGTTTGACATCACCACATTAATTAAAACCTGTGGCAAGGTGCACAGATTTGTAAAGTACCTGTTTTAGTGTGTATGCCTTTTGTTAAGGGACATGTCATGGGAAAAGAGACAAAACAGGAATATGCTTGCTTGCAGTGGCTGTACGGGGCAGGGTGTGTCTTTATTTCATGATGATGATAAAAACAATAATAATAAAAGCAACAATCTAAATAATAATAATAATAATAATAATATCAAGACTTGAACCAACAACCTTCCGATCACAAGGACAGGAGCTTTACCCACGGAGCCACACCACTGCTCTGAGTTTGAAAATGAGAAAAAAAAACAGACCAATGTGGTGATGTCATATGACGAAGTCAAGGGACGCATCAAACCCAGCAAATCAGGGTGTCCTTAAGGGCACAAGGAACCACAGTCCACTGAAAGCATGTGAGTGAGTAGAGTCCACTCAGTCCGGACACTGTTATCATCATCACAACCACGGCCGTGGCTGATCCTAAAGGTATCTCACGCCTCCATCCATTTTCTGTACCCGCCTGTCCTGTGTAGGGGTGTGGCAGTCCAGAGCCCATGGCGGAAGCTGCGGGCACAGGGCAGGGAACAACCACCAAATCATCACAGGGCATCTTAAAGGTACATTCCAGAAAACCTTAAGGTACCTTTTCCTTAAAAAAAGAAACGGCCCAACAACAGAAAGCAATGCATCGTCCTTGGAATTCAGGAACCGAATAAGACAAATCATGGATGTAAATCAGCCAGTACAACCCAGTGCTCAACCCACAGTTAAATGTTGTTTCCTCTTCTAGAAGACATAGAAGGATAGTTGCGTCTCACTGGGTGATGAAGAGACATAATGAGATGTGAAGGAAGCGGAGGGTGTCATAAAAGCCAAGTAGATATTTCAGATTTCCTCTGAGAACGGGAGGCACATTTGCACTTTCCCAGCTGAGATGGATTGTTAATTGTTTTCTGTAGACAGGGCTGACGTCTGTGGACAGCACTGATCTGTGTTACGCAGGCGTCTGAAAGAAATGGCACAAACAACAGAAGAATTACCTACAAATCGTAAAACAGACGACATCGGCAACCTGAACTCGCCAGACAGACTTACACAGGGGGTCAGGAGACACACTGGAGTACGCTCGCGTCGGAATATCTTTAGAGTACCTTCAGAGTACAGAAAATTTCAAAAGCACTGGTTACCACTCATAGTGGTTAATCATCATGTGAGCAAAGGACAACGAAGAAATATTTATAGGTATCGGAACGTTACATAATCCAGGTGTTCAGTTATCATTTTTGGGCCATAATTATTGTTACATATGTTTAATTATTTTTTTTTTATTTTTTATTAGATGCCTTTAACAGGTATCATAAAATTAAGTATTTTATATATTTGGATATAGCAAGGCCGTAGTCATGGGAACCACAGCCTTAATTATATACTGGGCATTGTGAGTAATGAATATGCATGTCCCCCCAATATATATTATAATTATAGCTTTGCGATATACATAAAAAGTTCAAAAAAATTATTATTGGGGTCTTTCCACTGTAATCAGAGCATTAATGTATTGACATGACTTTACTTATGTGTCTATCAGATTAGGACATTGGGGCATAAGATCCAGTCTCATCAAGAAACATATGAGTAGTAAACAGCGAATAGCGAATTGTTCTTCTTCAGAAAGATTTTATTATAAAAACACACTTTTGACACTTTGCACTTTTAAAGCCCTTTCTTTCATTTTTCATGGGTTAAAGCATCTCTGACCCCCTACTGGCCCCAATAATAATAATAATAAAAGGAAAAGAAAACAGAAGGACTCTCTTTTCTAAAAATTGCTGTAGGTAATCTCTAAATAAGTTCCATTTTTTTGTGGAGTAAAAAAAAAATAAATCTAGAAAATAATAATTCGTACTATGTGGGACAGCATATGACCCATCCGCTGGATTTTAGGTGATGCCTTGCATTTTCCACCGTTAAATATTCATTAGGAGCTGAAATATATCGCGATGGATAAGGCGCCATTGCAGTTTGACAGGAGAACCAGTAACCAGTAATTCAAGAGAAATGGTGTGCAGACAAGAACAGCTCTGGCATCATGTTGGGGTTCCTCAGGAGAACTTGTGTGCAGACGATTGCAGCTTTGGCATCATGTTGCGGTTCCTCGGGAGAACTCGTGACCAGACAAGAGCAACTCTGGTGTCACATTGAGGTTCCTCAGGAGAACCAGCGTGCACAGGAGAATTCAAAGAATCTAGGAGCCCCTTCAACCTCTCACTGCCTCTCTGTCCTTGATTATAAGATGAAGAGCTGGCATAAACTAAAAATCAAATGCATTAAAGAAGCATCTCGTGGTTTGTAGCTCATGGGAAATGGCTCCTGGCTACTGAATTGAAGCACTGATTTCTTTTCCAGTGTTATTTCAAAGTCAGGTTTTGTCTAGCAACCAGAAAACTATTAGATGTTAGGTGCAGGATCATATAACACACAGGGAAAGTATTCTTCCTAAATTTTAGTGTAAACTCTCTGGTGATCTCATGGTGTCCGCAGGCAAAATTCCCATATACTGTACATCAGATCTCTAAAGGAAATAATGAAACACCTTTATACTGCTGACAGGCCTAATGAAATATTTTGCATTAATATTCTATTCATTTGGCTGCAGCTTCAATCCACAGCAGCTTGGCTGATGTACAATAATGGCAGTTAGAACAATGTGGAAGATTAAATCCTCTGTTCTGAAACCCTGGACTGAGTTTTCCAATCGAAAGCGCATATTATGATCCGAATCGGCGGGGAAGCCGCATTCCTGCAACGTTCCAGTTTCCTACTGAACACCTGGCGTACCTGGGTCTGGATGATTAGCGGTTCCCAGCTGCCTGAGTCGTCTGTCTCCCTCATCCCCACCCGCTGACCTCTCTCCCGCCTATGCCTGAGCATCGCTGAATGTTACAAAACATCAGTCACCTCATCGTTTTACTACAGAATACATTTAGAATCATTAGATGTTTTTCTTTAATTAGGTTTAAGGTAATTCTTGCAGTTCTCTGTGCCATACAATCTCTGCAAGAAATTGATGTATTCAGTGATAATTCGTCGGCATCTGAGCCTAATTGCTCAGGTGAGAAGTGAAGTTCTGAAAAGGAAGTGAAATACAAGCCTTCCTCGGGGCGATGAGCAAACATTGGTGTACATTATTCCCAAAAATAAAATGTTTCATATCCTTGATGCCATATGGGTAAAGGCCACTTGTATGCAGAGAGGCAGAAATAAAGCAATCAAACAATAAGAATATCACCGACCGATGATGATGATGATAGTCATAATAATATCAATAATAATAATAATAGTTATCATCATCATCATCAACATCAACACCATCCATCCCAGATTCATCTTGGAAGAATTCAGGTTCAGCAGACACACCCTTGGCCAAACCCATGACTGAAACTGTCCCTCACAGTCATCCTGCAACCTTTGGCCTATAATGACCTGAAATGCTGCGTGATTGTTGTTTCCCTAACGTTGTGCCTTGATGTGCCGACGTCGACCCTCCTCAGGACCTTCACTCATTTCTGTGCACAAGTCCTACGGCAGCAAAACTGCTTATCTATGGAAATAGCATCAGTGCTATTATAACAACGTATCTCTTCTGTCTATCTTTTTTAATACTGTGTAAATGTGACATATTAACATTTTCAGACTTGGTTTCTGCATTTTAATCAATGCCTCTTTCATTTTAGGCTCAGCTGACGTGAGATGACATGCATCATATGGCTGTATGTCACACAGGTTGTGGGAGAGGGACACGATTCCCTCAGAGGCACTCAAGGAGCCAGCAGACCTTCAGAGAGGCAGCAAACAGCAGGAAGCGAGTGGGCACTGTGATGTGTGTCTGGCTGCCATGATCTATAGAAATCATCCATCCATCCATCCATCCATCCATCCATCCATCCACATGTTTAGTGTAAACTAGTGATGGAAAGAACGATCAAAGCTACTGCTATGCTAGCTGGTGCCTGACAGCACATGGAAATTCCTCACACTGTTTTTTGTTCCTGAACATAAATACAGTAAAACCAGTCTGTGTCGACACTCGCGGGACCAGCTTAAAAGTGACGACTTAAAGAATTGATGAGATACACTTAAGTCGACACTTCGGCGACTTATGTCTATCTCGCCGTTTTCTCGACTAGTAAATATAACTCCATACCTCTACTCATCTCGGCCTCGGCATCCTTCCTTGACCAGTCAGTACATGCTGTATGGGTTCCTATGAAGCCATCCAAGACTTAAGACCAGGGAGCGACTAGTGCGATAGGTGAGGATTCCCCGTTTCTACATTGCCGTGGTGACAAGCAGGCGGTGTGAAGCAGGTGGCGGGAATGCAGCGATTTGGGGTGTCGACTTACAGGTAGGAAAATCCATTCATTTGTGTTGTTCGGGACCGGGATTTAGGTGACGACTAAGGGAATTTGACGACTTACAAGCGGCGATTTACACAAGGAATTTTAAAGGAAACATCATTAGGAAAAATCGTGCCTTTTGCTTGAGCGTTGACTTGTGCACATTGACGAGTTACAAGCCGGCAACTTAGACCAGTTTTACTGTACAGGTACGTATTCTGTGAGCTGCAGGTAACCCATCCATCCATCCATCCACCCACCCACCCACCCACCCATCCCTTCATTAATTTTCTGTAACTGCTTGTCCTGTTCATGGTCACAGGGCGTCAAGAGTCTGTCCAGCAGACAACAAACACAGGGCAGGAAACAGCCCAGAACGGGGCGCCAAGCCATCGCAGTATATAATTAATCATTCATATATATGGACACACACATGGACACACACATGCGCACACACACACATGCACGCACGCACACCAAGAGCTGTAGTCATATTTTTATAGGGACCGTCCATTATGAAAGTCTTAACCACTATCCAGCCCTGACATTAACCACAAGTAATCAAACAATATACACGTCTTAACAAGGGTAACGATGAACAATTGTGGAGTATCATTAAAAAAAAAAATGACTGTTCAGCTAGGGGTCAGATCTGACTCAATCATTTCAGAAACTGTAACCCTCATCTTCATTCTGCACAGAAAAACAGATGCGTGTTCATTCAGTGTTAGAAAGATTGTCTGTGTGACAGATTTTTGTCTGTGGGTATAAGCAGCCTATGGGTGTGTCAGCACAGCTCAGAGGTGCAATTTGATGGTGGCTCTCAGTAGCTCTTAGATTCGAAGGGTCAGTCCCAATGTAAAGACATATGGGCACTGAGGCGAAAGAGATGTACATTTAACTAAAGTGACAGATGCCTTCACAGATAAATTCACAGGGGCAGAAGACCCTTCAGTAGAGATGAAAGCCCAAGTCTGCGGAGTCGTACTGTATAGCCAGAGATGGAGATTCCCACGTTATTTCACCTCCTGTATGTTTTATTATTATTATTATTATTATTATTATTATTATTATTATTATTTTTAATTAAAATTTCCTTTTGCTGTTATTCCCAAACTCTACTGTCACTGCAGCCTAAGTGGACTCCTGAATGATTGGAGCCCAGATCCTATGAAATATTGGAACTTATGACTTTCCATCCATCCATCCATCCATCCATCCATCCATCCATCCATCATCTTCCGCTTGTCCCGGGTTCGGGTTGCGGGGATAGCAGCTTCAGGAGAGATACCCAGACCTCCCTCTCCCCAGCTAACTGTACCAGCTCCTCGGGGGGGACACCGAGGTGTTCCCAGGCCAGCCGAGAGATATAATCCCTCCAGCGAGTCCTGGGTCTGCCTCGTGGCCTCCTCCCTGTAGGACATGCACGGAAAACCTCTCCGGGTAGCCGCCCAGGAGGCATCTGCACCAGATGTCCAAACCACCTCAACTGGCTCCTTTTAACGCGAAGAAGCAGCGGTTCTACTCGAACTTCTCACCCTATCCCTAAGGGAGAGCCTGGACACCACAGCTGCGGAGAAACCTCATTTCGGCTGCCTGTATTCGCGATCTCATTCTTTCGGTCATTACCCATAGCTCATGACCATAGGTGAGGGTAGGGATGAAGATGGACCAATAGATGGAGAGCTTTGCTTTTCAGATCAGTTCTTTCTTAGCCACGACAAACCGGTTAAGCGCCTACAAAATTGTAGACGCCGTTCCGATTCATTTTTCCAGCTCCCGATCTCACCTACCCTCACTCGTGAGAAAGCTCCAAAATACTTGAACTCCTCCACTTGAAGTAGAAAGTCCTCCCTGACCTGAAGAGGGCAATCCACCCGTTTCTGGCTGAGAACCATGGTCTCAGACTTGGAGATGCTAATCCTCATCCCCACCGCTTCGCACTCGGTTGCGAACCGCCCCAGAGCACGCTGGAGATCCCCAGCAGATGAAGCCAACAGGACGACATCGTCTGCAAAAAGCAGCGAGAC
>JAODKE010000038.1:6265033-6279602 GCA_026779605.1 Mormyrus hasselquistii
AAACGCTCCACTTCCAAAATGTCCCGTTTAAAGCTCTTATGTAATGGGAGAGTTGCCTTTTATTGATGAACGTTTTTCTGAGTATTTCAACTGGTTCCTTCATATCCACTCCTCAGAGGGTAACTTCCGTAGCAAGTTTATTTTTTGTTATAAAAATGTAGTAATGATCTGAATGGTGTGGGATTCAACAACAGAAATAAACGCATGGTGGGGGTGGATTCCAATACAGCTGTATGATGTAATATCACTAATATATGTCAGATTTGTGGGTGGGGGGGGTTAAAACCCTTCATTTTTAGAGAAAACACTGAGTTGGAATGTTAATAATGTCCAACATTGTTAATACTACATAATACAAAAACAGCAAAAACGAAACAGAAAGAAAGAAAGAAAAAAAGAAAGAAAGAAAGAAAGAAAGCCAGATAACAACAGAGGAGAGGAACCAAAAACTTCCAAAGTAGGGAGAAAAAACCTCTGGGGGGTCCAGGTCAACTGGCCACACCCCCCCCAGCAGGTTAACATTACTGAATAAGAAAAGGTGGGTTTGCCTGCTAAAAGCAAGGTGTGAGCTTACCTAAAAAATACTATGAACCCTAGGAGTGGGGGGGCTTCCACAAAAGTCAAGTGACTTTATTTTTTAAAGTGTAACTATATGTTACTGTTGTTTGAGCTTTTGGCAAGTTGCTGTGCAGAGAGTGCTGGGGTTGATGTTGCCATGAAGTAGGCTGGTCGTCTCTCTGATTCTGACTCGCTGTGCTCGTTCTGGAGCCCCAGGCCGGCTGCCCTCATGGCCAAGCAGAGTAATGACATCACCTCATCTGTGGAGCTACTGAATTTTATGGCTTTTCTGATAAGCGAGGCAGTGCTCTTTCTGAAAATATAGCATTAGTGTAATGAAAGGCGTCATAGTGCCACTATTTAAGCAATTTCCCCCAGGATAATGAAAGTATTATGATTCATAGACAGTTTCTGCAGCTTTTTTCCATAGATTTTACCTTTAGAAGGAGCAAAAACACTTAGGCTTTTAAAAAAAAATGTAATGGCTGACCCTTCATAATTGATACTTTATTGATCCCAGTGGGGAAATATTCTTTATACCTCCCCCCAGCTTGCAGGTGAGATCAAGCTGACAGCAAAGGGCAGGGAGTTAGAGGCCTTGCTGAAGCACCCACAGATGTGCTGAGGCTGGCCTTGAATGGGTGACCATCTGATCACAGGCACAGAGGCTCAGCCCACTGAGCCACACGCTGCCCCCAGGACATAAGGACATTGTGTAGGCATACAATAGGCCTTTAGGACATATACAGTAATAGGGACCATCCCTTTAAGACAGTTTCCGACGTACAGTAGGGCTTTAGGACATATAATAGGGACCATCCCTTTAAGACATTGTGCCCACATACTACAGGCCTGGGGTGGCCAATCTTATCCACAAAGGGCCGGTGTGTATGCATGTTTTCACTGCACCTCCCTAATTAGATTACTAATTAGAGGACTGATTGGCTGAACAGTCTTCACACCTGGGTTTGAACAGCTGACCTACAGGTTATCCCAAAAACCTGCACTCACACCGGCCCTTTGCAGATAAGATTGGCCACCGCTGCTATAGGCCTTAAGGACATATAATAGGGACCGGCCCTTTAAGACAATTTGCCGACATACAGTAGGCCTTTAGGACATATACAATAATAGGGACCGGCCCTTTAAGACAATTTGCCGACATACAGTAGGCCTTTAGGACATATACAGTAATAGGGACCGGCTCTTTAAGACAATTTGCCAACATACAGTAGGCCTTAATATATGTAAATGTACAATTTACCTCGCTTTTTAAACTATATTAACATTAATGAAAATTATGCTTACAGTGCAAGTTTGTCTCTGGCTGAAAAATTCATTGTGTGCATTTCATATATTGTCACTGGGATAGGAAGAGAAATGCTGAAATATAAATATTTGAATTTTTGTAAACTACCTTTTCTTTTTCTTTACCCTATCAGGGCAAATACTCTGACCTATTTTAAAGTGGGGATAAAAGGATTTTTGAATTAAGCCAGCGTTTCATTGCTGTAAACATAAAAAAAGAAAAATACAGTTACCCAAACCAGGACAACCGAGAGAAATAAGTGATGTCAGTTTTCCTTCCCTGCAGTGCATCTTTATTATTGGACCAAACCATTGTGATGGCTGTGGGAGCTGAAATGCACCTTCATTATTAGACAGAACCATTCTGACAGCTACAAGGGTGGTGAACTATCATTTTGTACATATTTCATCCCTTGGAGATCAAGAAAAAAAGGTTTTGAAGTGAATCATGTGCAGTACCTTCAGTCTATTTAATGAGACATTCTGCATGTTAAGATGTTTTTTATGGACAGGAAAAGGCCTCGACACACTCGCGACACACTCCAAAACGCTCCAGAAGATTCCACTATGCTCTGCTTTGGTCCAGGATCACCGATACAATCTGCAGGAAATTCATATCTCGAAAAGTGAATGAGCATTTTTGCATGAAAAACATCCCCGGAAAAGATGATTTTATGTCTTAATAAATTGACCTGTGTTATTTAAAATGCAGCAGTCTGTGTGATTACAGGAAGGTGCAGTCTGGAATATTGACTGTCAATTTAATACTTAATTGAATGAATGTGTTATGGAATATTACAACTTAATTACAGGTCTCTGCTAGTGCAGGGATGATCCTTTCAGTCTATTTACTGTAAGACTTTCTGCCGATTGGGGAAATAATGCATCTGTCCTTTTGGGAGCGTTTATCACAGCTAGCTGAGGAATACAGTAAACATAGTTAAAAACCGAAGTACAAGGAGCAGATTTCCCAGATTCTCCACCTGCCACTGGGGACAATGTGCATATCTACACCTCTTTATTCTGCATATTAAGTTGCTAATAAGGTGGTATGCTTTGTTTTTTTTTGCCGACTGACTTTTGGGTCCTCTGTGGTGGTACAAGCAGAGCCCAGAAGAGGACTTCAGGGAGCACGTCTCTTTGAAAGGGCACGCTTTAGAAGCACACTTCTCACAGCCAGAAGGCAAAGCTGTATCACATTAATATTTCACAACCACTCTGAGCGAGAAGGGCAGGGAAGGTCTATCTTAACAGAATGAACTCAGTCATAACAACTTCAATAAAAATCTTATTTTGCGTTTAAAACTCCGATTATAACACATGGATATGGATCTCCAATATTACTGGAATAAAATCCAGGAGGTGCATATATAACAATCTCAGTGGCAGTGCAGGGTTGGTGCAGGCACGTATGCCCAGTGCTGGAGGCTTGAATCCAGCAGGAGACAGCCTAGAGTGTACAACCCTGAGTATAGGGGAACTATGAAATATCTAGCAGCCAAGGCTGGTATTGTCAGCAATAGTCTTACATACATTACGGTTATACTGACAGAGTACATAGATAGCTGCATATAAAGCAACAGAAATTCAAGAATAATTAGGCCAATTGCTGCTGGGTACAGCAACTTTGTTTTAGCGCTGATGACAATTTTAAAAAATACAAAGGGAACAATGGGCTGACATCAAGCACACTTGTGACTTTCATCCAGTTCAGCTCACTAAAGCAATTATCACACCTTTCAAATTACCACTGCATGCTGTCCCAGTACCTGTGTTGTGACGCACAGCTAAACACATACGTACACACTTTGGCTTCGTCCCATTTAACCCACTGAAGTGCAGCGCACTGAGACGCCGGGCGTTAGTGACATGTTGATGTAAGACGCACTGTGCACAAGTGTTTGTGAAGAGCCCAAGGGTGCAAGGATTTCTTGAAAGCAACAGGACATACTTCATATTTGAAGAGGTAAACAAGAGACACGCTACAAGTACACTATACTGGCAAAAGTATTGGGACACCTGCCTTTACACACACGGACATTAATGACATCCCATTCTTAATACAATATACAGTAGAGTTGGCCCACCCATTGCAGCTGTAACAGATTAAACTCTTCTGGGAAGGCTGTCCACAAGGCTTAGGAGTGTGTTTATGGGAATTTTGGAGGTCGGTAGCTACTGACCCTGCAGACAGTTGCCGACTTCTGCACACTGTGCGCCTCAGCATGCGTTGTCCCCGTTCTGTGATTTAAGGTGCCCCACCACTTCATGGCGGAGTTGCTGTTGTTCCCAAATGGTTCCAGTCTGTTATAATACCACTAACAGTTGACTGTGGAGTATTTAGTAGTGAGGAAATTTCACAAACGGACTTATTCCTGAGGAGGAATCTTATCACGGTACCACGCTTGAATTCACTGAGTTCCTGAGAGTGACCCATTCTTTCACAAATGTTTGTAGAAGCAATCTGCATGCCTGGGTGCTTGATTTCATACACCTGTGGCTATGGAAGTGACTAGAACACCTGAATTCAATCATTTGTAGGGGTGTCCCAATACTTTTGGCAATATAGTTATATATGTTATATTGGTTGTGTTTAGCACTGTCCTTCACTGTGGCCTAGGTTATGTAAGCATTCACCGAAGATCCTGGACAGCTCAGTCAGTAGAATACATACTTTTAATCTGAGGATGCAGGATTCAAATTCCTGTTCAGATACGTTGCATTTTCCTAAATTTCTTTCGGCATTAATAAAGTCTGTCGATCTGTTGAAGAACATTGTGCACTTAAGTAGAAACTTCTTCAAAAAAGAAAACAGAAAACACTAGAGACCAAAACAATAAATACAAAACAACAGATGGGACTGGCCTCAGCCAGCCTTGAACTTAGGACCATACGCTTCATGGGTTCTGAGCCACAGTAATTAGTTTTAAATGTTTACAGTAAATGAAATATACTTACCAACCCTGGAGCGCATCAACACACATGCAAACAAAGCTTACTTGCTTATGCAATAAAATTCAATATATATTTTGGCTCTGATCCATATGCAGCAAGAAGGTATAAAGCACTAAGTAAAATATCTTGTATCGCAGCCCAAATACCCTTGTCAGGCCGGACAGAGAAACACGACACAGGAAATAACAGCTTTCATACTTTAAAATCACATGACGCCAGAAAGCCCCATCTCAAATGCCATTTCATCTATCAAGAATTATACCAATAAATGAGCCCTAGACAGGGACAGGGACGCCTGTCGCAAGACACAATGCAATGAAAACACCTGTCAGGCCGTGGACAGGCACCACCTGTTACTTCCTGCTACTTACTGTTCCTGTTCCTGTTACTGCATACAACCTCCTGCTGTTCTCAGTTTGGCTAATTGCCTTTTCTAATATGCCCGAAGTGTACAGTTTGTGTGTATGCCCCACAATACATTGATATTCCAGCCCCCCCCACCCTGACTCTTTCCGAGACACGTGGCTGGATGTTGGAAGAATTAATCTCGGCTCTCGACTATGTGCATACGTCACATGTTTTTTTTTCTCCTTTTCTCACTGAAACACAATGAATCATTCTAGTAGTTAGTATGCAACTTGAGAGACATTAATCAGAATATTGTGAAATTCACTATTTGATTCACGCTTTAGTTGTCTTTTCCTTTGGTTTTGAATGTGGCGTGATTGTGCAGAAGTCCCGAGGAAAAGCCGTCTGATTAGCACTTTCACCAAGGTTTCATCCTAAAAGCCGCATTACTGGCTTTGAAAATATATCGCAGGTATATCAATTACAGAAAGCATTTGTACTGAAGATAAATCACACCAATTTCAGAAAATGGCTAAATTTGCCCAATAGTTCAATGCATAGCACTGTTGCCTCACCCCTTGAAGATTCAGTGTAAGGAACCCGTCCCTGGTTCCATACTGTGACGTAGTTTTGGGTCTGGATCTTAGGGATATGTCCCAGTGTCAGTAGATTGGTTTCTATTATGGGGGCAGCAAGTGGCTTGGTGGGTTAAGCCTCTGTGCCAGTACCTGGAAGGTTGCTGGTTTGTGTCCAGCTTTAGCAGAATAATCACATGTCTGTGGGCCCTTGAGTGAGGCCCTTAACCCCCAGCTCCACGCGCTGCCCTTCTCTGCCAAGCTCGCTCTTGACTATGTGTGTGTCTGTGTGTCATGGAGACCAGGGTGGGGTAGGCAAGAAGAGAATTTCCCCACAGGGAACAATTAAGTCTCATTATTACTGTGGCGATACCATGTGTGTTTAGGGAGGGGGAGGTTCAGGATTGGTTTGGTCCCTACCAATGTTGACGGCAAACCTATGCCCTTGGTTCTGTGGGTGGAGTTGCATGTTCCCCTTGCATACCCACATACTCGTGCAAATTGGCATCTCTAAATTGCCTGGCAATGGACTGGCACCTACTGTGTACCCTGCCTTATGCCCTGCATTGCCTGGGACAGGCTCCAGCACCCTGTACTGGAAATGCGGTTGGAAAATGGACGCTCTTGTTTCTAGATGAATCCCCTGGCTATTACCCACCAACAGTACTGTAAAATTATATATCAGGGCTATTCACAGTCCTCCAAGTCTGAGCACTGCTGAATTTCCTGCCTCCCTTTACCCGTGAGCCAGGTGTGAAGCCTCTGGCCAATCAAAATCAGTGAATATTAAACTAATTACCTGGGAGAACTGAAAACAAGGCCTGGATTTGGAATCGAGGGTCAGATTTGAAGAGCTGTGTTATATATCAAAAGAGCAAACCACTTATAAAGGCTGGGAAGCCATTTAATAGGCACTATTTTGAAGCTTGTGTTGCATATGCATAAGTGTAGTTGATGTTTGATTCATTGCCGAGCAGGTCGAAGCACTTAAGCACGCGACATCATTCACACCCCCTATATCAGAACCACCTGTCAGCAGTATCTCTCTGCGTGAGATTGCACGGCCCGCCAAACCTAATGGACTTTATGTGTACTTCGGATAGGACACTGATTCATGCCACGATTCAAACTAAATAAAGTAGCACTTTGTTCATTATGCCACAACAGTGTTTCCCAATCCGATCCTGGGGGACCCACAGTCGGTCCATGTTTTTGCTCCCTTCACGCATCCTGCCAGACAGTCCAGACAGACAGTCCACATTTCTGCATAACCGTGGACTGCCACTGGGTCCTTGAGGACCGGATTGGGAAACACTTTTCCACAGCAAACATACAACAAATGTTTCCTCCTATAAGCAATGAGTTAAGCCAAAATATCACTGGAGTCGTGTTAGAAATGAACATAACAAGGTTGTAAGTGACACCAGTTAACCAAAGCGGGTGTAATTCTATTATCACGTTGATGACCTGTGCAAATGAGGTGGCAGCGAGGCTCAAATGCGACACACCGTTAATTGTCGAGAGCTGTCGTTAGTCCTCCTAACGGTGTGTGTGCTGCCGACCGGGCCTTTGGAGAAGAGAATGTGCGTATCGAATGCGTTACTGGGAGGGAAATTGGTGAGACACGGGTGCTGAAACGTGCTGACTTATCTCAGAAGGGATTTAAGCTGTAAAAAAGGTGTGAGACTGTGGAACAATGATGTGATTGTGTTTTCATTAGAAAACACCATAGTGGAAGAGCAGGTTCACTTTGTTATCACTTGTGCAAACTTACATTTGCAGTAAAAAAAATCCAAGGCCATATTATCCCTTAATAACTTGCTTATTGTGGAGAAGGTACATTTTGGTTATGATTAGCATGCCTGAATCAGTTAGCCCCCACCCTCCAGAGCAACAGAACACGTTTTTTGTTAATTCATTTCTAATAAAAACATTTCAGTAGGACAGGGTCCTTCGTACAGTACGGAGCCCCTTAGGTTATGGCAGAAAAAAATTATCTCGTAGTAGTTTGTGCGCTCGAGTTACTAAGTTATGCACTTGAGTTACTAATTTGTGCACTCAAATTAATCACCAATCTGAGAGCACGATTTACTAACTTGCAAGCACGAATTAGAAACTGAAGAGCACTAATTACAAAGAGAAATTCATATTTTTTTCTACTGTGATGCCTAAGGACCTCTGTAGTTTCACAAGAAAAGTAGTGAGATATCAAAACTTGTGTAAATAAATGTAATGTTACGGAAACTAAACCACATGTATTTCTTCAGTGTTTTTTCACTTGCTCCTATTGCATCCCCTAATCAAATGGCACCCTAAGCCATTGCCTGTGCTGTCTGTATGGTGGGCCGGCCCAGGTTTGTTGTGTCCTACCAGGGTTCATATGTTTGACCGTCATGTTCACTGTAAGGATGCACTGTAACTGCAGTTTGAAATTCAAACAGGAGACAAATTTTAAAGCGGGGGCCCTTGTGTTCTGAAGCACAAATCGGAAGAGAGCTGGATGATGACATTAACTGACAGGCGTATTTCATGATACATTCACAGAGGACAGAACACAGCCGCTTGGAATAAGACAGAAGCAGCTTACAGTGAAAAAGGGAAAATATATCAAACACATACAAAGACAAGAAGTAACAAAGATGCTTATGCTCCATGTAGCCTATTCATTAACAGAATTGTGTATTAATTAATAACCTCGACCAATCTACCATAAAGAGTAACACATATGATGCATACTGTTATGGCATTATTGGTATATACAGTGTATATGTTTGTGTGTGTGCAACGATTTATGCAATTCTGCAGCTTAAATGAAAAGACTGTTTACTCACTGTCAGGAGTAGCCTTGAGAGCACAGACCTCCCGCCTGGACCCTATCGAACTCCATTTCACAGTGCAGCCACGCTGATTTAAACAACACGCAGACAGGTCTATGAATATCTTTATCGCATTTGATTGGGATTACAGCTCTGTGATTTAGCCGCTGGAGAAGCAAATGGAAAAATCTCGATGCATATTTAACACCGCCTCGGCCTCCATTATGAGCGAAATGACTTCGATTTTGCTGCCTGAATGTGCATTTCAATGCTTCCCCCTTTCCAATCGGTATGTAACAAAAGAACATTCGCTTGTGCTATATAAAGAGTCCTTTGTCAACTCAGACCCCTCTCTTGACATTTATCCAGTACTTGCTTACGAGTACAAGTAAAGCAGTTATATAATTACAGTATAATGTGCTCAAAGTGGTCTAATTGCCACTTTGCCAGAAAGTGTGACCCTTTTACAAATGCATGTGTGCAAAGGTCTTTACTGACAAATGGGAGAATCGCCTTTAGATCTGCTGGTTCACAGACTGGCCCCTAAATGCAATTTAATGGCGATAAGAATGCAATTTCTACAGATACACAGTTTCCCATGGCCATTCTTTGTCTGCTGTTAAATGCATTTCATTAATATTTAGTTAAATAAGGTAAGTTGCACAATTAAAAACACACAGGTGATGCCTTAACCCAAAGCTACAACAGCAGAGTGTCACCTGGGCCTCGAACCAACAATCTTCTGGTTACATAACACCATCTACTACCTACATCAGTCGATTAAAACGCCGTTAGGCTGTGAGGGTACTTTTGATAGCAGCCTACTCTCTGTGATCCTGGACAGACACGAGGCATTGCTGTACATCAGAAGTGTCATGTGACAACCGAGTCATGCTGAACCGCTGTGTAAGAACCAGCCGGCAACCTTAGAGTACGTTTCACTGTGCTAGGATTGTCCCCTCAGCCCCAAAGCTGGACTCTTGTGTGAAGTGGGCTAATGACGCACGGATCCAGTGCTGTGACGGCACAGGTGCGATGAGTACCGCTGGTAGACTACATGTTTTGACAATTTTGACAGACACCGTTGTCCATGTTATGACGACACGTCTTGTCGTGAGGTCCAGCTGTGAGTACAGCGGTTTTATGGTCAGTACTCTATTGTTATAATCTATAGCCTGGGGTGGCTCAACGGATTAGGCTTCTAGATCCCTACCTGTGATCAGAAAGATAGCAGCTTGAATCCTACGCTCAGCAGAATAGTTGTGGGGTCCTGGAGTGATTGCAGTGGTTTTGTGGTCAGTACTCCACCATTACGATCCATAGCCCGGAGGGGCAGTCTCAGGGGGTCTGGCCTCCGTGTCTGTGATCAGTCAAACCGGCTCTGTCTCCCCAACGCCCTCAGCTGTCTGTTAGCTGCTAATTAAAACGTTTCCCTGCAATCTGCAGATCAGGAGCATCATGACTGGTTATTTTCTCTGAAGTATAAGGCATCCAAGGTGACGAATACTCAGTGGAGGTGAATTGATGGTTTAATGATTCAGACACCAGAATTTTGGTAAGGCACACATTTTTAGGCCAGATGGTGCATCATATATTTGCATTAATATAGTGAAACCGTCAAATGAACCATTTTACAGTAAAAATGGATGGTTAATTAGTGAAACATTTTTATGGTGCAAGCGGTGGTTCTACGGCTCTGTCCAGAGTGTATATCACCCTGTCGCGTGTAAAAAGGGACCTGCACTAGCATTAGCGATGGTTATATATTTATATATCTAATTCTAATCTAAATTACAAAAGCACTACAGTGGATAAAAATTATGAAGAGGTCTCCAGTAAACTCTGACACTGGACACTCAGATTGCGTTGCTAGGTGACGGAGAACAAGAGCACCCATAATTGCTCATATGACATGCAATTACCCCGAGACCAAGGGTTTTTGGAACCAAGTATTAGCAAATTTAAACTTTTTCATTGGAAATATGCCACACATGTAAATAGGCTGTGGTCTTTTCCACCGGCTAAATGAATAGAGTAATTACAGGCTGTAAAACAGGTAATTTACCCATGATGCTCTTGGAGAGGTGAGCTCCTCCACTTCCTGTTGAGTACAACATGCAGGTTTCTTCAAGCCTCATCACGTCTTCTGTTACACAAGTGCATTCAAGCAGAAAGGCACCTATCTGTAAAGGTGGAACTCATTTAAATTCAAAAGCAAGTTTGCTTTTTTTTAATCTTCCTTTTCCCACGTTTGAAAAAAACGGGCCCCACATTGGATTGTGGGAGTTTTACTTACACAAAAATGTTCTGAGAGCAGAAGGAAAAAGTGGGTCCAAGCAACTAGAGGAGGCAGGATCAAGACATCTGATTGGCTGGTCCTGCCTCCTCTAGTTGCTTGGGCCCATCTCCTCTACAATCTCATTGGTTATCTCTCTGAACCAGTCATTTTTCCTTCTGCTCTCAACACATTTTTGTGTAAGTAAAATTCCCATGAGCCCCACGTTGCTTTCAGGGAGAGTGGAAGCAGGTCCTCAGCTGACAGCTCATGGCAATCTGAGGTGGGAGAAGGCAGAGAGCCTGGGACACAGATACGACTGCAATAAGTGACTCAGCAGCACCTCTGCACTCCATTATGTCTTAAGGGCCATCATTTCTCTGCATGTGGGGACGCATTCATAAGACGAAATGGGAAAACTATTAAAAGAAAACCTAAATATGGTTGCAAAAATGCTCAAACAATTATTCATCATCCATCCATCCATCCATCCATCCATTATCCGCCGCTTATCTGGGGTTGGGATATAATCTCTCCAGCATGTTCTGGGTGTGCCCCGGGGTGTCCTCCTGGTTGGACATGCCCAAAACACCTCCCCGGGAGCCAGGAGGTATCTTAGATAGATGCCTGAACCACCTCAATTGCCTCCTTCCCATGCAGAAGAGCAGTGGCTCTTCTTTGAGCCCCTCCTGAACATCCAAACTACTTTCCTGTTTTTTTTTTTTTTAAAGCATGTCTAAAACCTAAATAATCATTATCTTACAAGAAAATCACATGTGGTGATAAGGACGTACATCCTTGTTCGCCTCCCATTAAGAAGAAACAGAAAAAGAGAGCTGGTAGTTAGTCCTCTAGTGGGGAAACAGACGGAATCTCACCATATCCGGTAACAAATCATTATTTCACGCATAAATTTAGAGATCCAGAGACGATGACCGTGGATTAACCTTAAACGCACGGTCAGGTCTGTGCCGGGGTGACATTATTTCACTATTCACCTTTCACACAGAGCACCATGAAAGCCAGGTGACAGTGACTCAAACTTCTTTTCCTTGCAAGGTGCATATTAAATCCACATCAATAGACGCCCATACCGCAGCTTGCATGTCGCCGTGAAACGGGGAGAGAACCACAGACACTGTGCTTTTGAAGTTACCCACTTTCCTGTCATGTCACCAAGAAATCTGGCGTCAAAAGTTTTTGAAAAGGTGCATATTTACATATTCTGAGCAGCGTATTTACCCTTCTTTGTTCCAAGGTTTCGGTCCCAGGTGGGAAGCTGGTAAACATCAGCAGGAACGTCACTTCACTTACAAAGAGAATAAAACAGAGGAGCGGAGCTGTTACCTGTTGTGCATTTTCACATTTAGATTTATACAAGCAGTATGTTTTGTTTATGTTTTGAGTTATTGACAAATTTATTTGGGAGTTCATGGAAACAGGTAAAAGTGTGTGCCCTTCATCTTGCTTTCTCCAAGTTCGCCTTTAGTAAAGAGGTTTATAGTATTTCTCTCTTTAACTCTGGTATACTTACAAACATAATGAAAGAGAAACCGTTGTAACTTTGGCTCAGAACGGGTGGCTCTGGTGAATCTGTGATGACAATGACAATGAGGTTCCTGGGACCACAAGAATGTCTGGTGACAGCAGTAATGACTACAGAAACAGTTCCGTTTTTTAGCGGGTTAAGCATCTCAAGTCATATCTCAGTGTAGCCTGTGCTTGTCATCGTCAATGGTTCAGAAGAAGTGTAGATGTTCGGCTAAAGGAAGATCTGTGTTGTGAATCACGCGGCCGGACTCAAAGCCTCAAATATCAATATGCCGACTGGATGACAATTACGTGTAAGTACAGCACAAACACTCACAATCATGACAAGCAGAAACAACAGTTCCAGCACGCCGTCAGGAGCTATGCAATATTCAGACCGCAAACAGCATCAGCATGTACCGTCGGTTTAAATTACTAGGGGGGAGGGGGGGTTTTCAACCCAAAGTTATGCCCTTGACAAGTACACAGAACAAGAATCATTATTTAACAAGCAAAAGCCCTGCAAGAACAGGTGAGAGTAAGACCTGGTGCTTGTCTGTAAACATATACACACGCGTACACATACACAGAACATGTATATACATACATAGAACATACATGTTCTCCTGCTTGTCTGTACAGAGAATGATTCCTGGAATTATATGGCATTCAGATTAAACGTCATAAAAAGGTTTAATCATTAATTTTTGCTCATGCCAGCCATACTACAGAGGCCGCTCTGTCCTGTGGGGGCTTAATGATGTCACAAGGGTGGAAGCTTGGTTTAAACACTGGGAGCCTTCACCCCCTCACCCCCTAAACACACACGGTACTCCCACTGTATTGGTCCAGTAGGTACATGTCATTACCATCCATACCCAAATCTACACCACTTAACTTATGTATAAAAATTAAGATTTAAAAAAAAAATACTTTTTTGTAACACTTTACTTAAAGCAGTCATCATAATGCATTACAAATACCTTCATTATGCATTATAATGCTTTCATAAAGTATTATAAATGTGGCTATAATTGTTTTTAAAAAGGCATAACGCATTATAGCCATGTGTATTATGCATTATGAATGCTTTATGAAGCTCTCATCGATAATGCACTATAGAAACCTTGATGATACAGTGCAAAGCATCCTTAATGCTTATACCGACCATTACAATGCATTATGAAGGTAACTGTAATGCATTAGGAAGGTAACTGTAATGCATTATGAAGGTAACTGTGATGCATCGTGAAGGTAACTGTAATGCATCATGAAGGTAACTGTAATGCATTATGAAGGTAACTGTAATGCATTATGATGACTACTTTAAGTAAAGTGCTACCAACATTTTTTAAAGGTACTAAGAGCGTTTGTGTCCACATTTAAGTTTTGACAAGAACTGGAGGAGGTGTACAGTACGTGAGTCCGGGTGTTTTCCTACAAAGCCCCAAACGCTCTCTGTAATATGGCTCCTACTACAGCCTCCTGAGCTAAGGCAGGGAAGCTCTCACCCACTGAAAGCCTTTTAAATCAAATGTGTGTGCAACTACGCCAGGCAGCGCCGGACCCCGGCGACTACGCCAAATCAATCGCATGCGTGTGAGTGCTGCTCGCCATCGATTTCATGCCGCTGGGCACCCTTTGTGTGCGGCCCTTCGGAGTCTGAAAGGGAAGGAAATCACATAACACTCGCAGAACTGGGCTCCGTAATGGGATTTCCCCCCGCAGTCACTCGCCTTGCTGAGTTCGGGCTTGCCAAAGTCAGAATTGGACACCTCATGCCTGGCCCTCAGAACCTGTAGAGTGAAATCGAGGTAAACAGTGAGCCAAAATCTTTTTTTTTCCTGCTCATTCAAGCGTCGAGAGTCCCAGAGCTGCGAACAGACAGGGCAAACCGGGCAAAAGCAGCAGGAGAGTGACCTGAGGTCCAGCTCAGACACGCAGGTTTCTGTAGGACCATCTGACTCCTTCAATGACTCCTCTGCTGCACAACATCACTCACAATCTGATGAATACTAGTGACGAACAGGTGTGGGCAAGGACGGACAGACAGGAGACAGCAACTCACAAATTTTCCACTAACTGTGAGGGGGGAGGGGGGCTGATGGGTCGAAGGGCATGGTTTGGGTACTATCACCACTTTCTGCATGGCTCAACATGTCGACCGGCCTTCCTCTCTCTCAGATACGGCAGCGGGGAGGACG
>JAODKE010000038.1:6290284-6317934 GCA_026779605.1 Mormyrus hasselquistii
GCCAGGTGAACACCGAGGAATTTGGTGCTCTTGACGATCTCCACAGAGGATCCATCGATGTTCAGCGGTGAGTGGTCGCTCCGTGGCCTCCTGAAGTCAACAATCATCTCTTTTGTTTTGTCCACTTCAAGAGACAGGTTGTTGACCCTGCACCAGTCCGTTAGCCATTTCACCTCCTCCCACAGCGCATACACTCGCAGACAGACAATGTAGGGAAGCCAATTATGGACAATCTCCAGGATACGAACATGATACATCCCCTGTTTTTTAGTCAAATTTGCAGGTAAGTGAGAAGTAATAAAATACAGTACATCATGATAATAGTAATGCACAGTAATAATAAATGTAACTACATACGGTGCTGTACTGTGCCGACGGACTGCTGAAGCTGTGCAAAATTTTCACGAGTGTCACAAAGTAGCGTGTTGGTTTGTTGTTACACACCATTATATTTATCCCAAATTTTTAATATAATAGGCTTGATGGCTGTCCGTTCGTAAGTGAGAGGTCAGACGTTCTTAATTTAGGGACTGCCTGTAGCCAAATTTAATGTCTCCAAACTGGCACAGGAAACCAGAGTTTGTGGACATGAGCTGGATAAACCGAGGTGGGAAATTCAGATTCAAAAAGTACAAATTCAAGCAAGATTTTGTTTCAAACAAACGAGCATAAAGATTCTAAATCAAAGAACAGCCAACTGGTTGAACCCAAACCTTGGTCCGGATTTGTCCTTTCTGAACCTGAACTTTCCACTTGGTCATGTGACTCCAGGAGATTCCACACTGTCCAAGTGAAGGTGGGATTCAACCCTCCGACCCTGGGGATGCGAGGCAGCAGAGGCCATGCTTTAGGGCCTCTCCCCCTTTCCTGTTCAAGCATGAGGGCACAGCCAAGCGGGCTGCTTCCTCTCCTGCTACCCAGAAGCCTGCCTCGGATGGTAATTGATCAAGCGCTCATCTTCTTCTCCCCACATAATGCTGGCATTTGCCTTCTGAAGTGCCAGATCGATCGTCCCTACTCTTTTCAGACTAGGTCTGCCCGTTAATCCATATCATCAACAGTAGAGGAGAACAGATTTCTCTATGACGGTTTAAAAAAAGAAACATTTTCCCAATGGCCATGGTTTTTAAACACAAATCTCTATATGACGACATTTTAATAATCCTTAGCAGCACATAACAGGACTTTGTATTCGCCAATACCTGAACTAAAAACTTCTTCAATCACCATCTGGAGGGCCTTTGCTAATCTTATCAGTTATAGGAATTACATTATTCATAAAACAAAAAAATAATTAATATAAAGTTAATTAACTTAATGAAAGAACAGAATATAAATATTCTGTGATAAATTACCGCAGTCCAGTTCTGATAACGTGATGGTGAACATCATCTGCAATTTAACTCCTATTTCATGCGATAGGGAATGTAAATTTAAACATGATCTGTCATATAAGACTTACATGAGCCACACATGCACTGGACTGGATGCCAGACCCCAGCTGGGTCAGTATCCATGCCAACCAGCCTATTCAGAGGCCGCTCATCTCTGACTCGATGCTGGCCCGGGATCTGGCGCCGTGCCGCTAGACCTCTGGTCCACATACACATCCACATCCACCCTTTGTTCACATGCGTCCGTCTCCCACAGCGATCACAGCCTGCAGCAAAGCATGCCTTACAGCCATCCTCACACACCTGAGGTGTTACATTTCTGCAGCGCGAGAACGTGTGGAGAACGTGTGGTGTGTGGCTCCCCTGCAGCGATTCCATAACCGAGTCACGCTGCACCGATGCGCTACACATCACGGAGCACATTCACAGCACACGGAAACATCAGCGCCATAAAAAATGTTGTTTTAAGTAGGTGTACTCTGAGGTTTCCTTACCCTTAAACATCAGATACACATCAGACATTACTGCAACAACATATTTTAAACATTCCTTAGTGATCCTTACCACAAGTTATCACTACGATGCAACACCAACATTTGTATTATAAAACTGATTTACTGGGTTCAAATAAAGGAATCAGCAGGCCAGGCATCTTATTATTTCCTCTTTTGGGAAACATTATATATCGATGAGTCTTCCTTACATCCCTTTGCTTACCCCAATCCCTTAATTATTTCGTTTGTATATTATCAAAAAACAGAGCTAACACTGATGTTGTTATTACACACCTAATGTTACAAAGCTAACCACAGGGTAACTACAATCACCTGCCTAAAAACAGACATTAAAGCTTTAGAAAAGGACAAATTAATTCATAATTATGGGGTAATTTAAATGAAGAGCGTTGATACTGATACTTTGGATATCTCAAGTGTTCTGTAAAGAACACCCTCTAGTGGTCAAATATGTGACATTCACTAACTGTTACACTGACAACAAATCCATTCAGATGAGGCTTCAGCACGTGCTCCTGGTCTGTGCCGTTGGTGTGCACTCAAGGTGAGCCCTGAACGTTTCCACCGGACTGTGTGGCCAGAATAATGAGAAGATTACTGGCACTGGGCATTTCAGCAAGATGCTTAACAGTTAATAGAGCATCTCTCAAATGGAGGCATTGTTTCATAACTGCAGGGAGATGGAATTTAAAAACGTTAAGGTTCTACTTTCTGACAGGTGGTCTTTCCTGTAGCTGACCCCTTTCTCAGTGTGATATCATTACAATTTTGTCACAGGGGTAAAGGCTCTGCGTTGTGTGAAATGCCAAATGAATTGTTACCACATTGTGATGTACAGTTTTCTACATCTGCTTTAAAGTTGTTGCATTATTTCAGACGTCCTTCACACAAATCACTAATCACATTGGTAACACTTTACTTGAGGGGACATAAATAATGTATTAGTTAATCAGGAACTAGGTGTTAGTTACCCATGTTTGTTCATCATTAATGAATCACAATGGTTTATGTGTTTCATGCAGTTACTATGTTTGTTCATTATTTATACTTGAGTAGTTACTGAGCTGCTTAGTTACTTGTGCCCCCTCATGTGATGTCACCATCAGATTTACTTGTTTTGAAATAAATGCAGCAACATTGCAAACAGTAGCACTCTCCAGCACATCTCTATCTGCAGCTAGAGATTAAGTTTTTTCCCCCATATTTAATTTTTTTCACATTTATAGTTAGCATGACTCATTAACTGGTTTACATTTTGCTACAGGTCCTCGCCATCGATGTAGATCTGAGCTGAGCATCGGATGCTGAGCAGCGGACGGAACTGGCTCAGGACCTGAATCTCAGCCACACAGATATCAGAAGGGGGGGTCTGGTCACATCCTTCAGAAAAACCATTATTCAGTTGGATTCCATTTAAAACATCAAATTAGCAATAAAATGCCTGATAATTCTATTATGTGAAGGAAGTAAGTTTATACATACTGTATATCCATTTTGGCTGAGGGCGTCACAAACAGCAGAAGAAAGATAAGCCGTAACTAATCTGATATATCTTTACCCTGCAGTGAGAGATGATGTCATAGTAAAGCCGTCAGGTATGATGTCACGTTTTAGCGTGATTAAGGCTGTGGTTTACAAGTGCATTAAGACTAAATTTGAATTATTCCAACTAATCCCTGCATTCACCTAGGACTAATCCCAGTGCAGACATCGACATTAGATTTGCGGCTTACAGTAACCGTGAATCTAGCAAGTTTCACTGTCCTTTTTACATCTCCGTCATCTTATTGTGGCTATAATGAAGCGTTACTTTACCCCGTGCTGGGTATGATATTGAACTCAATATATGAAGGCAGGGTAATCAATGACATCATCTAAACACAAAAGCTAAAGCATAACTTCCGAAATGATTTATGCAGGAAAACCTGAGTTCATCCCCTCGGTCTGAACCATTTAATTAACAGGAAGCTGGAGGTTTAGCACTGCAGCCTCCTATTGCAGGTGTGTGGGGGCCGTATGTCAGCTAGTTACTGCAGAATCTCTGTCTACGCGCCTGACCTTGCAGAACACAGCATTAAAAACACAGGCGCCCGTCTGGTGAGCCTCTCCCAGTAAGCCACCCTGCTCATAATGATGACTCCTTCCTGTTGCCTGGTCATTCCCTGAGCTTCCAGTCCCTGCTTCTGGCAGGTAAGCAGCTAAAGGCTCAGAACCTTATTATCTGCAGGAGCTCTTCAGCCCCTATATCTCTGCTGCTCGGGTCCTATCAGCGCACCCCATGAGGATCGCTGCTACAGATCTCTGCCATCGCAACACTGCCCCCCTCAGGTGGAGTTCTCAATGTTATATATCCCAGGATCGACAAAACTGGTATGCGGGTACGTACTCGGTGTATAAAGGTTAAAACTGTGAGGTAATTTCTTGTCGTAACAGCGCGAATGCACATAAAGTAAATACATATTTGCGGTGTTACGACAAGACATTGTCATGCAAAATGCTTTATGTGGTGGATGCGTACAACTTATGTCACTCATAAACATACATACACCTTTCATACTGCATATCAACCCCCCAAAATTAACATCTGCTACAGAAACTAACACTGTTCCTTCTCACTGCCTCAGCATAGAAAAACAAGCTTGACTATTGTGTTGTGTCTCTATCATCTGTATATCTTCCATAGCTACAATAAGTCCAGGCGAGGGCATTGGTTTGCTTTCAACATTGGTAGGGGCCAAATCAGCCCCAAATGCCAGAGCCCCTGAACACACACAGTTCTCACATAATATAACATGTCCCTACTATTCATACCCCAATTTACTCCCTTGAGTCCTGGTGAGCCTGGTGAATATCGAAGCCCCACCAACCCAGGTATGAGTCTCATACTAGTACGATTTGGCTCCAGATGAACACCTTATATGCATGAGGTCTAAACTAAGGGATGGCATGTAGATAAACAGACCCTAAGAACGTCCCACTCTTCTCGATGTATCTAGCCCACCCTCTGCTGTGCCAATTACTGATTTGCATCTTGCGAGCTGTCTAAATTACAGAAAGCTAATTGCTCAGCCGCAGCTTTTCCTCCTGAACAACGCAGGACTCACACATGAGAAGAGCTCAGGGTGACAGCCGAAGGCTCTTTCTCCAGCTCTCCATCCTCTACCCAGTCCAGCCACGTTTGCTGCTATCTGACAGTGACTCCGTTCTGGTCTCTTTGATGGTATCAGATTTTTGCAGTGATATAACATCAGCTATCTCTGATGCATTTTGAACGTTCTTAGTGTGAGAGAAGCACTGGGCCTTTATTAAATGAACACTTCTCCATTTGCCAGCTCATACTGTTCCCTTTTGGTGAGGAATACAGCACCCAGGACCAAAAATTACAGCTGACAACTTCACACACAAGGTAGAGTTGCGTGGTGCTAATCTTCTGAAGGCAAGAATCAGTGTTCATTAGCATTTCACATAATCACAAAGGGTGATTTTAGTCTGGAAATCAGCCCAGAGGAAGGGAAAAATAAGAAATCAAACCTTTGAAGATTTAGATTACCTTCTTGCCATCTCGATTCTTCAGAAAGGTGTTTTGCCACTTAACTAATCAAGTCATGGCGACATAGTGCTTATTTTCCCTGCGTCACAGACAGCATTTCTCACCTGAAGCAGTACAGCATGTAGAGGAAATGAGTCTAATTTAGAACCAAAAGACAGATCCAGGGGCAGCAGATAGAAATGGCTGTTCCGGGAGACTGAAACAGATGCTTTGTTCAGTTTCTGGAAAGCCCAAGTATTTCTGGGTAGTTTATAAATTTCTAACCATGAATCTGCCATGAATCTTAAAAAGGGGCAAAACATTAGTTCACACTATCACGATAGTAACTCTCATTTTTAATGTGTTAGTGTGCAAAAGTTACCATCTATTCCTGGTTTATGTTAACGAGAAGTACAAAAAATCTGAACAATCTTTTATGCATTAGTCTTAATAGTTAAGCCAAAAGCCATGATGGTCCTGCAAAAAACAGACATGATGATGCTCAACTACAGGGTTTCCAGCTCTCAGACTCTAACGCTCATGCAAGAAATCTTATGGCAAATCTATTTTATTCCATTATAGCCACATCAAAAGCACTGGGGTAGTTTGCAAACCCCACAGACTATTTACAGGGTAATAAAACTGTTACATACATGTAAATGCGTATGCATGTGTGTGCAGACTTGCCTCGAATTCAAATCTCACGCCAGCCAGCTGACCAAAGTTGGCAGACCTGCAATTACTTGACAATAATTTAGCCACGTACTCAGCTACCTTCATATCGCAGTCTGCGTCATCACCATGACAACGGGACTTTTGCAGTTATTTAACCTCAGTCCGTGATGGTTGCTCAAAATAAGAGCGCCAACAAAAGGAGGAAATACAAATAAAATGCAATAAACGGAACGCATGTTTCAGTGCGGCGGAAGGCGGAGCTACGCGGTCACAAAGAAAGGTTCACTTTTTAGCTTCCATCTATAGGATCCTCTGGGCTTAATAAGGCCAACAGCCTGATTTTCTCTCGGGACAGTGAACAAAAGGTAAGTCATTCTGACCTCCTGGCTAACCCCTTCCCTAATCAGGCAAACTGGGCCAGCTCTGTGTTCTCGTCCCCCCCTCGGTGCTGCCCACGCCAGTGTCCTCTGTGAAGAAGAGAAGGCTGTCTGGTCATACATGATTTCTCTGGGAGCTCGTATCTCAACAACAGACAATGGCTTTTACAGTCCAGCACATAAGGCCTCACATGACCTCACCATGTCACTGTGTGTGTGTGTGTGTGCGTGCTCTCCCACAGATGTGGCCGGATGAGCTTCACCAGCAGTAGACCGCATCTTTGTGGTTCTCAGCCACGGAGACCTTTCCTTTAAGAAAGCCATACATGTATATGTGAAGTCACTGAGTGGCTGGCTCATATTAAATGCCGATATTGAACAATGGACATTCAATGACACATGCATAAATGTACAGGAAGCCAAAGTTCATGATGAACCCAGAACACAAGAAAAGTACGAGCTAGGAAATAAGCTTGTTAGCTTTAGAACGTGCGCTTCATGTTTAGCAATTACAATAACCATTTAGATTTAGCCAAAGCGACATAAAACTGAAAATGCTGTCTGACTGCCCCTGGAACAATGGGGGGGGGGGTTAAGGACCTTGTTCCAAGGGTCCATGAAACCTAGACATATAGAAGAGACAGCCTCCAGTTGCTGTTTCTGGCCAGAGTGGCAGAGGGGCCTGGAACCTATTTCAGGTAGCACTGGGTACAAGACACACACACTTAACATTTGTCATCAGTGCTCAATTAAAATATAGTATATTTATTACCTTTCACGACCAAAGCGACAAAAAGGGCAGCCTAAGCTGAGCCATTCAACTATAATGCCAGATTTTCTGCTTCCTTAAGATCACATCCAACAAGAAATAGGTAATCAGCATTATTTGGCACTGCAGAGCCGAAGAATTGAAAAACAGGAAGCAGGACCAAGGAAACAGGAAGTAAACACAAAGACAGAATCACAAGCCTAAAAACAAAAGACCGGTTGCCCTGTGTCCCAACTGCAGAGCTATGGTTAGTCAAGACAAAGAACTCGGGACTGAGACAACAGTTAACCTGGAGCCTGTATCACAAAGTGAGATTCATCAATTAGCTAGTTAACTACTTGGATTTAAGGTACCCCAATTTAAATGGACTCTATCTTTGTTCGCTTACATTTATCCCAGACTACCTTAAATTCCACAAGCTTTCCAGCAAAGCAAAAAATCTTGCTTTCTGATACATGCACTGGGACATAAACTCAAGAATAGACACAGGCCATCTAGAACCATGAGTCCAGAAACAAGTTGCTGGCACCCAAAACTGGTGAAAATACTAGCAACCTTGACAAAAAACAGTACACACAAGCTATACCCTGCCCCATGAACTAGGCACTGAATCAAATAAAGCTCGAAGCCCTACACTCAAAGAGCAATGACAATGACAGAGCATTGATCACTGCTCTGCTTAAATAAGATTCAGAGCCAGTTACCACTAGCTCAAAGCAAGATCACAAAGACAGGGTTAGCGTACCTTATTACAAACACAGGACAGTTGTGATGGCTATTTAGCTGCACTGATCCCCCTAAATGCCTGTCTCTAGACTGGCAGGAAACCCACATAACTCAACAGAGAATATGCAAGCCCCTGAAGTTTACAGCAACAACGTTCCCCACTGAGCTGCCATATTGCCCTATATAGAACAAAAATGAATGAGAAAAGTTAGAGTAATTGGTTTGTGATTTTTATTTTTTTTTCCTTTAGCGAGGAAGCGCATTTCACTTAATATGTTGGAAGGTGATGGGTTCAAAAATGCAGGAAGAAAATCTTGGCAAGTAAACACACAAATAACCACTGTGTAAGTGTGTGTTTAACTAGCCAGCACAGAATGATAGAGCGGAAAATAGGCTTGTCAGAGTGAGTGACGCTTCCCATTTCTGTGTATAATTCACTGCAAACTACCAGCTGAAGTGGTGGAGTCCAAGGTGCAGATGGAGATGGAGAGCCATCCCAGAACTGTCAAACTGCAAACCATAAATAAAGCTAAATAAATGTCACAACGTTGTGGCTTTTGCCCACATTTAACGACAAGGAAACATTCTGGTGAATCACTGTGCACCAAAACATGCAAGAACAACAACAACAAAAATCCATGCTAATTAAAAATAAAACACTCTCCTTAAACAAGAAACATGCTGGGTAAAATAATAGCTGGGATACGTTTAGCTAGCAACACAATATGGTCAACAATGGATTTCAGCAGCAAATTCAAGGACATGACTATAGTTCCATAGTATATGGTCAGTTGAGTGTGTTTCAGGACAATGAAAAGTAAAATTTAATATGATATCCAGTATAGAAAAAAACTGCCCATTTAATCCTTTAATTCTATACAACAAAGGAGCACTAAGGGAATTGAGACAATGAAGCAGTCAAGCTCTTCCAATCTGATTAATTGTTGTGAATATAATTTGGTACCGTTTTCATAGCATCAGCATTTTATAAAATCTTAATTCACAAGCTCAACATCAAGCGAAATCAAAAGAAATGCCGTAAACATCGACTGTGCTTTTGCTCTGTGATCACGGGAACACCACATATTGTCTAGCCTTGGCCACTGAAATGTCTTCTTTTCTATTATAGTTACTTGTAGTGTTATGTTTATTCGCCAGCACATGATACAAACACAACAGTTTTCATAACAGGTTTAGGGTTTTAATTGTGCAAATTCAACAGTTTTAACTGCTGGAACACAAGTAATGACATCACAGCTTGTGACAGGATGTCAGTTCAGTAACACGGCACTTGTCGTAACATGACTTGAATCTGAGCACAGCAGGCTGTAAAATATTAAAAATCTGCTCAGCAGGGTGCTTATTTATGCTAATTTGAAGCTCCTTCTGACATATTCCATTAATTAATTCCATTACTTATTTAGCCTATATGCAAGCTGACCGAAAATGCGACATCACACCCAGCTACTGCCGCTATCTGAACTCCATAGATCGACTGCCTGACTCCAAGAAAGGCTGTTACCCAGAAACAAACCATTTTTGCTCCTGAAAAAGATCTCATGGCATTTTCCATAATGTAAGACTTCAAGCTCATTAACCCTGAATCAGAACAAAAGGCCAGAATAATTCTGCAGCGACAGCACAGGACCCCCTGTGTTCTGCAGGTCTGGCATGGCAGGTGACTTAATTAGGATAGTTATGCAATGATACAATTAAGTAAAAGACAAGACTCCTTGAATTCGATTCACTTGCTATACAAATTTGGTTACTAAATCTTTTCTGTTCCTTATACAAATATGGAAACTATGCAATATGCGGTAAGAAATATTTCTTTAGAATAATTCTCCTGGTTTTCTTTTTTTCAGGTTTCTAGTAGGCTAAAATTCAGATGTTCAGACCAGGACATGGAAAGGATGCCGTTTGCACGGGAATCAGAGTGTTCACTTCACTATTTTTTGTCACATGTCCTCTTCACAGGCCATTATGGAACAGAATCTCACGCCGGCCTCATTCTAACTTCCATTACGCTTGGAGCCCAGAGCAGGACTTTGATGCCATTCGCTGGGCCACCATCTTGTGGCAGCATAATAGCTTTTGTGTGAAGGCTGTGCACCATAAAATGTGAATTAAAATGTGTTCTGCAAGGCAGTCCAAATTCTTACTCCCTCCCAGGTCCCTACCAGACGGTCCACATTTTTGCTCCCTCCCAGGTCCCGGTAGTAGCAAAAATATGGATTGTCCAGACGTCCCTGTGGACTGCGTTGAGAAACACTGCTTTAAGAAGCTGCATTTGCAAACTGAACTAATGTTCTAATGCAATGTGTACAGTCCCCTGATCAGGTCAATAACGGTCAGTAGATGCTAACTGTACATTAAGAGGTGCAATTCAAACTGAATGATGTATAAAGTCCTTTTGTCTATAATACTTCCACTACATTTAAAAATGTCAAAGAGTTATATGGCCTCTGGGTAACTGGTGGGACCAGCGTAACCCTGGAGTCGGCAAAGGGGATTTGGAAATAATCAGCCATAGAAGAGCACAAGGTTGCAGGAGAAGAAAGCATAAGTGTAATGGAAATATGATGACAAGATGGGGACATTCCCAACGCATATGGTGTGTGAGAGAATGCAAGAATGATTCACGGTAGCTTTCAAAATTTTTCTTCAAAATAGCTGAGAGAATGGAGAAAAGTTTGAACAAACCTACCAATAGAACGTTTATTTATTTATTTGTCAAAACTACAAAATGTCATGATATGGAATTATGCACTGACCAAAACAGTATTAAACAAAAATAATAATAAACCCTGGGTGTGATCCCACACTGGGCCCTGAGAAAGGCCCTTAACCCCAACTGTCCCAGGGACAGACTGACCCTACTGTCTCCTCTACACCAGTTTCATGAGGTGGCCTCCTGGGATGCTTATCCAGCTGTCCTGAAGGAGATCCCACATATATGCTGAGCTCTGGACGCTTTTCCTTCATTCTCTGGTGTTTAGGTCAGGTGGCCGGGTCATGTGGTGCGGCAGTATTACTTTTCTTTGGCGTGTCTAAACTTGGGGGAGGGATGGTGGCCATGGTTCGTGTACCAGTGCCTCCTCTAAACCGGGGCCAAAGGTCTGATCCCAGAGCAGTGTCATGACCCTTTGCCTCTGTACGTGTCCACCAGCTGCTCCAGGTCCTTCCCCCGGTCCAGAGACATCTTTGGAGATCCTCTGCTTCCCATCCCGTGATTTCCATGTGGATGTATTCTGGTTTCCAGGGCATTACCAAGAGGTGGATATTCTCAGAAATAGGAAATATGTTCTGGCTGAAGATATGGGTGCGCGCTCCTCCAATTCTAGCACAGAGCAAGTCGAATTTTCAGTCACCGTGGCTAAATTTTAATCATTAAAACCACACGAAAGCAGACAGAGAAGCTCATGGTCGCTCAGAACATACCTCATTTAGTTTCAGCCGCAAGAACAAGTTTAAAGTCTGCTCCGTGGGAAGGGCAAGCTGAAGTAGGGTTTCAGTCTTTGTCCAAATTATCAGCCGGTATCTGTATTTGCCAAGGACGATTTTAGGTTTACTGGCGCGGATGCCCAGACGTCTGCCGAGCTGCTCGCCACGGGCCCGACTCGGTGAACGATGGCAGACTGAGAAGCAGAACGTCGGCTGACCCCAAACAGCTGGGGAGGGTGGGGCCACACACTGCATGAATCATTAAGCCACCTGGGCCGTATTGCTCAGCTGCTACCGGAGCCCCCGACTGCTCTGATCGATGCCTCCCCCGCACCTCCCCCATGCCAGCAAGCCCAGAAAGAGATTTTGTGTCAGGCTATCAGCGAGACCATCCATCTTGTCTCCACAGCCCGGCTTCCTTACATGCAGAGCTCGTCTCCCCCGTTTACCCCCCCTCCTGTGATTTAATGGTCACCATTAAGGGCAGATTTAACATAAACTGTAAATCGCTCCAAGGTAAAGATGAGATAGGAACTAATTAAAAAGTCTCACTTTATATATAAAGTAACATACAAATGATCATCCTCCTTTAATATTTCAGTATAGCATTTCATAAGTTTAAACGTAAATTTCTGCAAATGACATCAGCAGTAAAGGATTTATGATTAATTTCTGTCTTCCCAGAACATCCAGGAAGAGCTGGTGAAGGAGCACTTAAACTGCACTCTACAATCAGAGGTATCGCACTGCCAGTCTGGCAGAGTGGGAATGACCACTAGGTGACATGGAGAAGGTGCTACTAAAGGTTTCTTCCTGAATAATGTCGCTTTACCTCCACCTTCATCTTACACAAGACTTGACAGAACAAGATGAATAATTATAATTCATTTTGAAAACTAAACGAACCTGGAAGGCGAGGGTTACAGTACCAACCTTTCTGAAACAGCTACGTCACGGGTGCTGAGCCATACGAAGGGCTACCAGTTTGAAACACCCTCCTAAACTTATCTAGACTTCATGTATAATAAACATGTTTTAAATGTTTTTTTTTTTTTAGATATTGTCATTTTCAAATATATATAAGAATGCAAATGTGATTAAAGAAGAGTAAGGATAAACGTAAATTTTAGATGCCGCTCACTGGTGAGTTGTGCTATTTTTAGAACAGGTCCGCGGGCGACTCATGTGGTCCTTGGGGGCGTCCTGGTGCCCGCGAGCACCGTGTTGGTGACCCCTGATCTACAGAGACACTGAAGTACCTGGTAGAGCCTTTCAGACGTACTCCAGCAGAACCTGCAGAACAGCTCCACATCGTCTATTGGGTAATTCTGCTGTCCATTACACTCGGCAAGCCTGCGATGACAAAGTGGAAGCTGCATTCCCTGGCACCTGGAGCACAGCACCTCACAAAGGGAAGGCCGTGCGGACGTTCACATATGCCCATAACCTTGCCGTCGATGTTCAAATGCCCTCATCTCATCTCAAGCTGTGCACTTTTCATCTTCATGGTGTGGGACTGAGAAGCTAATTGCAGCTGACAAGATCATTTTCAGCAGCTGCCTATACAAGTGGAGGACTTTCAACTCCAGTCTCCATAAAAAGTAAGTGCTCCTCGTGGCTCATTCGTGACTTGATCACTATGGGAGCTCTCCAACAGTCGAAGTCCTGTTTAGACCAGTGTATCCAGCCCCCCGGGAAAAGACCATAAAATGCTCTCCTGCTTGGGCCTTCAATAATTTCCATACAGTGAAATTAAATTTTACTGACGCAGGCAAGTAACACCTCGCACATAAAATCCGCGGCAGTGCTCCGTAAATCAGGGAGGGGTTTGTTCATTCCCATTCTGATCTACAAGACTGAATGCCAGGCATTTTGTTACAGTGAAGGACACACAGACATGCTTAGTCCTGCTAAGCCCCCCCCCCAAAAAAGATGGCCAGTCAACACTGGGCAGGCTTGTGGCAGAGCTGGTTGCTGGTGTGTTCAACAACCCAACGGGAAAGGCCACGTACATGACACGTGACAGTCCTCCAAATGCCGATGCCTCACCCACACATCCTGAGTAGGGTAAACCGCAGCCTGAACCCCCCACCCCGCCCCGCATACACACACTTCTGCACCCACATCCATGCGGCTCCTGGAAGCAGATGAAGCAGCCAGATGCATGCAGCTTGGCCATGCACTTTCTGCTTCAATAATTCTCATTACAGTAATTGTTGCTTAATGTTTCCATAATCTGTTACTCAGAGGAGACTGTTTTCCTTCCTCTAATGCCATCACTGACTCCCTGTGGTCCCTTTCTATGCCTTTGTTATTCTTTTAACCCCTTTTTCTTTGAAGCAGTGTTTCCCAAACCGTTCCTCAGGGATCCCCAGACAGTCCATGTTTTTGCTCCTACTGGGAGGGAGCAAAAATGTGATCTGTCTGGGGGTCCCCGAGGACTGGGTTGGGAAACACTGCTTTAAAGTAATGAAGGCAGATCCTGCTCATTCTCCCCTGCCCGCCCTGATATAAAAGGGCTGAGGAATGGCCTAAGCGGAGAGCCCAATGGGGAGCCCCTGACGGCTTTGGCCCTCCCCCTTCCTCGCTTTAATGAGTTGGCTGACAGGCGCGTCAGTCAGTCACTGACATCTGCCTCTGCGAGCTCCTCTCACCTCGGCCGTGCGAAGGCTCAAAGTGATAAATTGTTACCTGCTGCAGACGGCCACCTCCGAACACATGGCATGTCACGGGAGTGCCCAAACAGCTCTCCCTATATCATGGTTATGTCTGAAGTGTTGTTTATATGTCCCTTGATCCTCCTCTCTGCAGCCATCGGCAAAGGTAAATGTCTTTTTATGGTCTGTCCCTGCATTTAATGGCACAGGTTTTATCTTCCTTGGGAACTTTATTATCAAATGAGCACAGATTCCACTTGGCATCAGCCATCAGCTCTTTGTCATCCTCCTTCCTGCATTCAAATTATGTAGCATGAGACTATATGATAAACGGTCCCATTATTGTTTGGGGTTCTATGTCTCAGAAGCACCAGTTCTTATTTTAGCAATAATATACTGGGCTTTACAAGCGAGATGTACCATTCTGGGCTCCTGAGAATCACATTTTGGTGCAGAACGTCCAAGGGAAGCTAGGGTGAGAGAATGAACTGCGACCAGCGTGGAAACGGCGCCATATCGATCCCTCCATTAGACGGGCTGCTGGCAAAGAATCAGAGCAAAAACAAATTGCAGCAAAAGAATCACTTAAGACATGTGGCACCCTGGGGGGGAACGTTTTGGTTTATTGTCGAACATTTGGTCTAGATAGGGCTGTTTTTATTGTTAGCTCAGTGAGAACTTCCTGTTCTTCTCTGAGCCTTTTCTGTCTTTGAGACAGTCAGCCCGTCTGTTTTCAGCACGCGCCACGTGACTAGAAGCACCGTTTCCATTAGCCTGAAACCTTAGCAACTCGTAGCTGTGCTTGTCTTGGTGGTTGCTGCCCGCAGGGATAATAGAAGAGCGCTTGTTGAGGAGAGATTAAAGCTGATGGAGCCTCATATTCAGGCGGCCATCCTGGAGCACTCACTGAGGGTGATGTACCTGCGAAAACATTGTGATGCAAGACCTCACTAACCATGATAAGGTAAGTAAAGCATATATACTTGATGACTAGTGTGTGCCCTGTCTCGTGCCCTGGGTTTCCTGGGACCAGGCCAGAAAAGACCGGATAGGACCGGATCTCACAGACAGACATATTTCAAATAGAAACATTAGAGATGCATTAAAATTACACCCTGACTTCCAAAAGTTTCACTAAGACTAATAGGCGCAGAGCCATAATGCAAAGAAATGGTGCGTCATTACCAGAACATGTTAAGTCTTCTCTTTTTGCACACATCCAGTAGCAGAAAATCACCATTCCTGCTTGCATGTCTGAGGATTTTCTGTCTCAGTCTACATTCAGAACTGAGGAGATAAATACATTGGGTGTAACGAGAGCTTCAGAATGCTTCACATCTCTTTGCAAGCGGCAAAGCTTTATTACCACCACACAAAAGGTGCCGACGGCAGTCCTCGGACGTCCAAGTCATGTGACTTATGTGTTGACTCTTTAAACAACACTGATTTATATAAAGACACAAGTCCTTCGACCAGGCCATGAAGGGCTATATGAATCACAGAAAGGATCTGAGGGAGAGCATGTCAGCTTTAGCTTCAGTTAAATGCATGCTCATGTTCATAATTAAATAATTAAGGAGCAATTGCCAAGAGTATACCATTTACAAGGAGTATCAAAACAGCAGACACTGGTGCTTTGAGAGTGGGTGATACGACAATAAATTATTAATAATACTACTGTGAGGGATATAAAACTGTACCATTCCCCATAAAAGGAACTTGTTTTCAGCAACATAATATCAAATATATTCTATTTAACATAATTAACTGGTTAATATCAGTTGACAGAACAAAACGCTTAAAAAATCTGTAATGATTTGTCCTCTATGAATAATTAAAATGTCTTGCAAACAATTATGTCTCCTTCCTTAATATACACTCATTTAAATTCTGTGTTTTTAACATCAGTGCCTCAATGTAAAGCAAACAGCTCACGGAAATATCACCTACAGTAAAAGCTGAAGGTCATTTCCCAAATAATGCTCACAGAAAATCATGTCAGTACCACACTAGCAATCCTCAGAATCTCATAGTGATCCCAACAGACATTGTGACACTGTGCAATTCATTTGAATGAAACCGTTTGACAAGTTTTGCTTTTTACACGATCATTAACTTTTTGTAAATAAATAATGAATTAATTAACTAATTAACTTTAAAAATTAGTAATGCATAGTGAGAAGTTGTACATTTTAATCAACAAATGTTCCAACTTCAACTCAAACCTTTAAACTATACGTGATATGCCCGAGATTGTAAAGGGAGAAATTAAATTATATTGTAAATTGGTATTTGAAAATGTGGATTGTGTTAGTCATATTAATGCGTAATTAAAGTTTATTGTGAATGTATTCAAAATGACTTTTTACAAATTGATTTATCTAGATCCGGCACATACCGTGCTCCCCCGCAGTATGCTCCTGATCTAGATAAATCAATTTGTAAAAAACATTTTGAATACATCGTCTCTGGGGTGAAGAATTAAATGTGCCCCCTTTTTGACGTGCTGCGTACCCCTTTCTCATCACTGATGATCGCGTTAAATTTATCCCCCCCCCCCCCCCCCCCATGTGAGCACCTGCCCCGGTCTCTGCAAGGCACTGATCTGGATGAAAGGTTGGGTTCCCTCACTTTGCACCCTGCATCCCCCGGGGAAAAACCCGATGGTCACCCATGCTTCAAACTCATATTGTTAGCCGCAGAGGGTTATTATTAAATTATGTAACCAAGTAAAAATGTGAATATGTATTTATTAGAGAATTAAATAGCTCTGAAACAGTCACATGAATGGTTTTACCATTCACTATGTGTCCTTGGAACTGTGTTTATTTTAAAAAAAAAAAAAAAAAAAACCTAGTGGTTTCTCAGTTCTAACACTGCAGCTAAATGCACTATGTGGCATAACTCTCAGGCATTTTTATTCATGTCTGAAACACAAATGGAAAGATGGGTTAATAGGAAACAGCAGGTGGTGGCAACAAGCTGGAGTTAATCATAAAGTGCTGAGGAACCTGGTCAAGCTTAGCGACAGAGAAATGGAGTGAACGTGAGCAGGGCGTCCACCTGCGCGCAACAGCTAAAAGAGTCTCTTGGAGATGCTGGCTCCAAAGCAACAAGACCTGCAGCCAAGACCTCTCACACAGAACACCCCGGTGGAGGTTAAGCCTACCATCTCTTCTCCACAATGAATCTCTGCCACTTGGAACAAATCTGAGAAACTGCGAATCTGAAGACACAAGACAACCATACATCAAAATGCACCGCGGACATCGAGATAATATGAATGGCAGCGATCTGACTCTTTCCAGGTGTTGGTTGCAAACAAATATCTGCAAACTCATGAAAACTAATTTCTTTAGGGAAACTGGGAACAGACATTCGAAGTAAAATTTTCTCTCCACAGAAATTGGGAAAGATTTAGAGGGATTCTAAAGTAGATGAGAGCAACAGATTTTTCAAAAAGAGGTGTCAGCAAGCAATATGGGGTGCAGAACACCCCCATCTCAAAGCCATCTATTTTCCTGTCACGATGCACTGGACCATAATCCAACTGCTGTCTGGTTTCCACTTAAAATACAAAGATAGCCGAGCTTGGAAGTCCCTCTGTAACACTCCAGTTATATAGTCAAGTCACATCATATGTGATGAAATAAATCTTGATATTTATTCCTCCGGAGAAATTCTGTTTGGTATCACTGCAAAAAAAACCTGTACTGCAGATGCTCCAGAAAAAAGCTTGACCTTTAAGGTCAAGTGCAGGTAAAGACAACAGACATATACGTAAGACAAATGTGCAGAGATTTTCGGGACCTGAGATTATGATCGTGAGCTTTATCAAGTATTGTAAGAGCTCCAGTTCTCTTTATCGGCTTGGCAGGTGTTTTTAATGTGGGCCATGGACACCTGTCATCTGGCATTTCTAACACCCAGAGCTGCATGCAGTCTGCATAATAACACGATTAACCCCTTATCTGTGAACCGTATCAGTCGAAGGTGTAGCCTGTATTATAACTAACAGGTGTACATCCAATACTTCAGTAAGGATGTCATGCTTTATGCGACATGCAAAGGTGACCTGACCAGATGAAGTTACAACGTTATGCATACATATGTATATATACCCGTATGTATAGCCGTATTTTATATACACACACACACACACACCAACACAAACTTTAAAGCTTTCCTTGTTGAATGACTTAATGAGGTTGTATAATACTGTGACCTTTCTAGCTTTGCAAGGACCCAGATTTAGATGTTCTAATTTATACGTGTTTTTTAATTGTGTACAACTTACACATGCGAGTCTGTAAAGAAGTTAGAGACTGTAGCTGTAACCTACAGACTGACTGCCGTTTCCCTCCATTAGCTTAGGAATCAAAGACACTATTTTCATTTCCTTTACAAGAATGCAGAATTCAGAAATCACATTCAGAAAAGGGAACTATAATTTTCTGATATTTACCTTGGAGCATAAAACATTGTTGTGCTACCTGAAATGATTCCAGATTTACACAGAAAAGGAATCGTGAGTCCTAAATATATCTCCTGTTTGCGCATCCTTTTCCAGTCAGATTAGGCACCCCGTCACTTGCTGATGGAAACTCTTCTGTCCTGATGGTAAAACCTGAACTGTGCTGTGCCTCTTCATAATAGGAGTGACACGTGATGTCATTTTAGTGGCTGCAGCAAGGGGGGTGTAACTTGTTAACAATGGCAGCCACTTGTCAGATGTGTGATCACGTTATCCGGCCGCTGGGAGGATCATGCACGGATTCCTCACTCCACTGCACCGTGACCAGGCGGTAAGATTAATATGATACCTATAAGATAGCTGCTCCTCGGGGTAATAACGTGCCCCCTCTTCACACAGAAGCGTGAATGTTAATCGGCAGATTTAGCAGAAATTTCTCCCTTCTGGAAAATGGGCCGAGCGAGGAAGGTGGAGGCTCAGCACTCAGGCTGAGTACGGCTCTCCTTCAGGACTTCGGCCAGCCGAGATCAACGTGCTGAGCATGGTCACATGGTGCATGGTCACATGGTGCTGCTAAGACATGGAGGTCACCTCATGTAAACGGGGCAGCATGTGACCTGCTGCCAAAAGCTCGGCCATCAGCTGTTTAATTAGACAGGAGCCGATGGTGGTGAGTTTATCACTTTCCCAGTTAGCGTTATTTATTATACTTATCCAGCAGTGGCTGGGCTCCCTGCCCATGAAGGAGACCAGGATGTTAATTCCACCATCTCTGCTGCTGCTTCATTATTTTTAGGATCAGCATGCCATAAAAGAATTTTGGTCAAATGCTTCATTCACACATAGGACTAATCTACAGTGCAGTTTTATCGTATATATGCACTGCTCACAGAAAGTCTTCGGACGCTTGCTTAATTCTGTATAAATGTTGCAAATTAATTGGTTTCATAACAAAAGTCCATTGACAAGCAATGTTTAATAGATTTGCACACAGGTGTAATTTTTGACTGACTCATTCAGTTCTGTTCTTGCCATTTTGCTATTAATTGTAATCAAAGTCGCTGGCTCCCAAAGGGAGATTAAACACGAATGTTTGCCGTTTCATGTTATTGCAAAGGTGTTACTAATTAAAAAGCACCCAATGAGACTGCTTGACGATGAACTTTTTAACTCAGAACAGCTCTCTTAGAACTATAATTTGGGTTTCAATTTATTACTACTTGACGTTAATGTTTTACTTAAAACTACTGTTTGCTTCTAATGTGACATATGTTTTGTAAAATTCTTGTTATAAAACCAATATTTTGCAATATTTTCATTGAATTAAGCAAGCGGCCCAAGACTTTCTGTGAGCATTGTGCTTCTGTTACTTAGAACTGGAAACCTCACAGTAAACCTGAAACAGCAGGGCCAAACCACATCCGAATATGACGTACATCTCTATAGTAACGCTCTATATATTCACTGTCGTCTGTTATGGAATCTTTATGTTCTTGGGACATCAAAGCCTGTGAAACACAAACAGCACAAGTGTCCAGCTTTGCTCCTCTGGGATTGAGTTCCAGCACCCAGAGCTATCAGTTGAATTATGTGGTTAGTAACTTCACATATCAGGTGCGTGGAGCCCTGATTACAGTGCAGTTTTAAATATACCTCCAGTCCAGGGTACCTGGAGAACATGGGCATAGTTATGAGGAGTGATTTATGGCAATAAAGTAGTCAAATAAAATTCTATTCCAAAACACTGCGCTTTTCCTGTGTTGCTATTTAAGACTCACAAATAAAACAATGTCATTCTTCACACCATATTTATTTAACCTCTCTGTAATTTAATAACGTAGCACCAGCGAAGCACATCCTTTTGTCCGTTCTACTATAACATGCATCACCAAATAACAGCCACAGTCATATCTAAATGGCAGTATTTGTCCTCTGCTTCCCAAAAGGAAAACAAGTCAATCTCAGCAGGCACCAAGTCAACCCCCTGGTTCAATACTTGTCTTTTCCTGTACTTAAATTCTCATATATTTAAACATTAACATCCAAATTGCACGTGGCATGAAAGCAGAACAAGACCCCTGATATGTTTACAAGACAGACTTGTGCTCTACATGAGGCACTGACACACACTGCTCCTCTCTGAAGGTCACGGGTACAAACCGCACATTCCGCACTGCATGTCATTCTGGCTGCACTGCTCCCTCAGTGCTCAGGCCACACCTGCCTCTCCTTCCATCCTCTCGGATGATCTGTGGCAGGCTCAGGCGCCTTTCTCATTTCATTTGGGAACAAAGCAAAATCACAGGGTATAAAATCAGCAACTCATTGCTATTGATTACCCACATAATGAAGGACTTGCACCAACAGCATTTCTCTGGCACTAAGAACCATCATTTGCACTTGGCTCTTATATCAGAAATAATTACATTAATCTCAGAGGAATTTATAGAGGTTTAAATAATACGGTCAGAATTTTAAAACACAAATTTTCAGGCTGGAGCTGCACAGTGGTTTAGTGGCTATGACTGTTGCCTCACACCTCTGGAACCTGAGTTTGGGTCTCTGCCATGGCTCTGTGTGTGGAGTTTGCATGTTCTCCCCATGTCGTCGTCGTGGGGTTTCCTCCGGGTTCTCCAGCTCCCCCCCCTCCCCAGTCCAAAAACGGTTAGCTGGAGCTACCAAATTGCCCATAGGTGTGAATGGTGTGTATCTGTATGTGCCCTGTGACGGGTTAATGCCCCATCTTGGGTCGTTTCCTGCCTTGTTCCCACAGCCTCCAGATCCCCCGCATGGCTGCAGAAAGGGGACAGATGGACATTTTCAGTCTCCTATATCATATGGTCAATCCAGTGCAAAGAGAAGTTTGTTTCATTTGGGTTTGCAGAAAACAAACTAGGCAACACTGGCCCCACTGGGACCTGTGCAGTGACAGCCCAACATGGCCAATGCTGAAACTCACTGGAACGTCTCACGCTCTGCCTCCACCTGCAGCCCAGGCAGAAGGATAATGGGTTTTTCAGCTGTGCTGAACCAGACAGGTGTGTGAACGGCCACTGTGACACAGACGGGGTTGAGCAGAACTTTGAGGTGCTCCCTGCTCCACTGTATCAGTCACATTTCACATTGGCATAGCATATTGAGACAGAACCAAAAGTGTTGGCCTGGGTCATCTCAGCACAAGTCCCATCACCCAGTACAGATGCAAAATCCCAAAATCACGCATGCAGATGGCTGTTCTTATCATTAAACTTAAAAAATAACCGATAATATAGAAATTTCACTTGAATTTTAAAAATTGCATTTTTCTCCCTACACCCTCCCTGAAACCACAACCTTTTTGGAAATGAAGGGAACAGACATAAAACATTTTCCCATTATCTGTGAGTGTAGGTATACCTAAGCGTACCTCAAGTGGTATTGCGTTGCCCTTCTGAAAGAGCACAGCTACCCTAGGCTGCGTCAGGCTCCTACAAGTGTATGTGCTTGAACCAAGCAGATTACTGTAAGCATGATGTCCTGCATTTGCGGCACATCTCCACGGGGCACGCTGATTTACCGAGCAGGGTCTCCAACAAACCTCCATCAGTCACTGTGTCTGCAAAACAGGCAGAGTGCAGCCCCTCGGGCTGCCACTCCCCTACGCCTGGCTCTGAACCCAACATCCTGCACGGTGCTGCATTCCAAGAAGCCAGTTTAAATGCAAATGTGACAGCGGAGGAACAGGAAACTGACTGCAATCCGCACATAACGCATCAGTGAAACAGAGTAAACAGTAATCGACAATGGCAAATATAAAAACCCTTTTGATTGTGCACAGCAGAGATAGCTATGCTGCCGTACCATTAAGGATGCAGAGAGAATCCTGGACTCCCTTTGCCTCCGCTGGCAGCGATTATATCTGTTTTTATTTTAATTTCACTTTAGGCCTCTTCTTTCAGTCAGGGTGAGTAATATCTGGCACGTGCAATTTCGCAAAGTCATGCTTTAAATCTAAAGGGACATTTATATGTGCTGTTAAAAAGCTGTTAGTTCATTAGGGAGAGAATAGTAATGGCTAAGCTAATGACTGAGAATCAACAGAATCTTTAGCATCAAAACTGAAAAGGGCTGGAGAACGCCAAGAGCTTGGTCAAGAGAAATTAGGGCATTTTTAGTCAAGCGTGGAAATGCGGTTACTCCTGTCAAGTATGATAAACAGAAATTCAGTATCGAGGTACCTGCTATGGACCAGCATCACATCCAAAGCGTACATACATAAGGACTGGGGTCGGCTCCAGGCTTTCGAGTACCCAGTACTGGATTAGCAGGTGGAAGAAGGATGGATGGATGGATGGATGTATGAATGGATATATGAAAGCTTGTTGCACATTTTGGCAAAGCGCGTGTTTTATCATCAGTAGAGTTACCCAATCCAATCCCTGTTGCTGAAAAAGATCCCAAGAATGAGCAGTTACCAGTTATTATACAGCAACAGGAACATACATTCTGTTTTTTCCCCCATTATATTTGTATGCAAAATGAATGAAACGCACAAGGACAAATCAATATTACATTAGTGACCTGGACCCTTTATCAGTTACCTTCATAAACAGACAATTTTCACATTTTCCTGCAGCTTGATATGCGCCGAAGCCTTTCAGTTAAACACGGAGTGCGACACTCTTAGGATCACCGAGGAGACAAGAGGGTCATCCATTAATTAAAAACTAAACCTGAGCCAACAAGCATGCCCTGGTACAAAAGAGAAATTTTAAATAAGAAACAAACCAAACAACTGAATCTCTAAAATTATGCATTGGATATTAATCAGAGACATAATCAAACTGGCAAGATAACAGAGCCCAAATGCCACTGACAGGGAAGAAAAGGCCTCCTGTTTTAAACGGATCACTTTGCCTGGGTACTGAATGAAAAGAATCTATTAAATAGCTTACATACAGATATACAAAAAAGTGTGTAAATGCACAAATGGTTGAAGAATGCTTCTATCACTATTCTGACTTTTACTGATACAAATGGCAAGAGTAAATCATGGAGTAAACTTTCCTTTTCCAATAGGCAGCATGATTTTACAGTGCAACCTGCAACTCCCTTCCTGGATAAGAAAATGCCAGCTTAAAAATCTGTACAAGAAGCAGATGAGGTCATAACAGAAGTGAAATAAGTAAGAGAAAAATCTTGTAGGCCCCACATGGACATTATCAACAGGGTCTGTTGCTAAAGTTGTTTTGAGGGGGGGGGGGAGCACTTTCATATGGCTTATGATGGACTGTCCATTAATGTCTGACGTCATAAGATGGACTGAACAACATTATTTACAAGCATGCTAAGCTTGCAAAATGGTCTGTATTTATACACGAGAAGGTGAAGTTAGCTGTCATTTTGTTTTTGTTGCATTAGCATTAGCTGACAATCAGTCCGCCAAGGCCCCTGCCTTTGACACCGTGGGGCCCTGGTCTCCCCAATCCATCCCCTGACCATCTACGAGGGTCTTTGTGAACCACACTTTGTCTGGCTGCCCACTTTGGGCCAGTTTGCCTTGGGAGACCCCATCAGGCCCCTGAGGAGATACGATCACAGAGGCTCAAAATGCCACTTTAAGGTGGCGATTCATGGAGAGGCCTGAGAATGTCTTGGAATGTCTGCTAGAGGAACTGGAGGAGGTCACTGAAGAGAGGGAGGTCTGGGCCTCCTTGCTTAGATAGTTGCCCCGGAGACCCATCCCCAAGAATGAATTATATTAGTATTAGGGAACAAATTAAAAAGACAGGTAACCATTATGATGCAGTGCTATATCTTTTTGTTTTACCATGGACCTGTATCATAAATCAGGATTTCTGGCTTATCCAGGTAACTTGTTGGATTTAAGGTAGGATTAAATGTAAGCATGTGACTGAAGATAAATGTATTTTCAACTAGAGTACCTTATATCCGACAAGTTATCCAGCTAAGCAAGAAATCCGGCTTTGTGATACAGGCCCCTGGCAGACCTGTTGCATCTACTTGTCACACAAGGCTGTGCTGTATATCAGAAAAAACTGAATTTTACACCATTTTTTCCCCAAGGGATTTGAATGATAAACCCAAACCCAAGAACACACTGAATTCCTAAAAAGAGTACATTAGATTAATAAGCCTACAATTCATGCAGAACCTGCTTTAATACAATTATGTTTAAGGAAGTGGTAAATGCAAGCGTGCAAATGCTATCACCAAACAAAAGTCAGATTCTTCATCTAAAATGGATCCATTGTTATTCAGTTGTTTAACTATTACCATTATCAAAAAGGATACATTTTTAGGACTAAGGGAATATTGTTTTAAAATCTCAGAGCAACAAAAGTGTTTTCCTTTCACAAGCAGAAAGCTGATTTTATAGCATGTCGCAGAAAATGGCCCATGGGAGGAAGCAAAATTTGCATCCGTTTAACATTCCTTCACAGTAATAATGCAGCATTCAATTCAGTAGCTTACGTTTTACATTTTGATAGAAATGGAACCCAAGGTAGGTGACTGACGGAGATTTGCAATGTTTGTAGAAGATGTAAGCTGACATTAGGTAAGTGATTCCTCAGCTGTAGAGGAAATGGGTTTTATAACAAGATTAATCAATATGATTTGCATGGGAAGTTTGTGTCAGTCAATTTTACGTGACATCTGCTGTACTTACCGAATTGGAGGAGCAGACAGTTTTGATCTGGAGATGATTTATGTGTTTCGTACATCTTATGCATGCTGCCATGCACACACACACATATATATACACACACACACACACACACAAATCCTACAGAGATTATAAGCAGAAGAGGCCCTAATGTGAAATAGACATGCATCTTAAATCTACAGTATGTGTGTGAATGGAACTGCACAGTATAATTAAAAGTAAAGAATTTTCCAGCCGAATCGGTTCAATCGTTTTATTTCTTTGTACAGACTAGCTGTCTAGACAATGTTGAAGTGATGGATTTGGAGGCATTGACCATGCATTTAAGATTACGGTGAAGGAAAAGGGTAGGCAGGTATGCTGGGGAAGTCAAGGTAGACTTTTAAAGGCATACAGGCTGAAGATCTATAAAAATGAGGGCCCACAACACAGCAATCACAAACGTAAGCATTTCATGTAAATGCATGGGGGGTCATTCCGTTGCTTATTCAGATTGATTGCTGGGTTTCTGAACCATAGAATTTGGCTCTGAGCTTCAGAATTCGCACTGGTCCAAGCTGTCCTCACCTTCTCTGTAGGCTTTGGTAAAACCAAGTTTTCACAATCAGTATTTGTTCATGGATGACCAAGTTTATGTGACACTCAGGTGAAATCACAGTTTCTGTACTGACCCAATAGAAAACACAGCACTCACAGAAAGTCTTGGGATGCTTGTTAATTCTGTAAAAATGCTGTACATTTACTGGTTTCAAGTCCATTGACAAGCAATATGTAACATATCTGCACATATCTTCTACATTTTCTTTTGTCATTTTTATTTGACAGACTCAGTTCTGTTCTTGCCATTTTTCTATTAATTGCTGTTATGTTATTGAAAAGGTGTTACTAATTAAAAAGCACCCAGTGAGACTGCTTGTCAATGATCTTTTTAACTCGGAAGAACTCTTTCATAACTATAATTTGGGTGTCAATTTATCATCACATGAAATGAATGTTTTGCTTAAAACTACTGGTCGTTTTTAATGTGATGCATAAACAAATAAAGCAATGATTTTTGTTAGAAAACTAATATTTGTACTGAATGTAGAAAGCGTCCCAAGAGTTTCTGTGAGCATATGAACTGTGTGGCTGAATAAATTCCACGCAAACATCTTTCTTACAACTGCTCACCCAGCAGTTAGTTGCAGGGGAATCTGGAGCCCAGAGTCCATGCCAGGTAACGATGGGCACCAGAAGAGGAACACCCTAGGTGAGATACAAGCCCATTGCAGGGCACACGCATTCACAGCATGGGAACTTCAGAGATGCAAATTCAACTATCTGCATGTGTTTGGCCTGTGGGATTTAAAAAAAGAAAATCTAAATTCACACACAGAGAGCAGAGGTGTGATTCAAGCCTCCACCTCTAGAAGTGTGAGGCAACAATACTACCTACGGTGCCACTATACTACCCATACTTTATTTAAAAAATAAATAAATAAATAACATTAATTAAATTATGCAGTTGCGGAATGAAAGAATTTAATTTTTGAAAGCTGTGACAGCTCACATGAAACACTGCAGGAAAACGTAGGGAGGGAATGTTCAGTAGCACAGCATTTGCATCTGTCAACAGCCTCCACATTGCAAGGTATCATGTCAGTCACTTATTTGGCCTTCTTTTTACGCATTAGCATTCCTGCCAGATGAAAAAGGGAAAAAAATAATCAAGCAACTTAAGTGCTTCCCCGATGAAGTAAAAGGCAGCTATCTGCATCGGCAGATAGAATTTATTATTGTACCCACAAACGAACCCACTCAGCAAGTGGTCACCTCAGTATGTGTCTTTGGTCGTGAGGAACTGGTTGAGCGTCAGCCGCATCACTAATGCCGGTTTTGAAGGCGCAGAGAACTCAAGATTCCCAGTCATTACAAGCCAAAAGCAGATGTTAAAATTTAAAAAGGATACTGACTCATTTCTTAGCCACTGCACCCGGCTGCAGATTTGCTGCAGCTGCCGCTGACAATGAGGCTTGCAGGTCCTTCCTGTAGAAATGTGTCGGCTGTTGGGTTCACCCTACTTCTGCTTTCTCAGATCTCATTTTCAGATTTATGACAAATGCAATCATTCACTTCGCTTTCCAGACTTTCTGTGTCTGTCAAAACCATTTTGTTTACTATTGCAAATTTATGCATAACTGAAGAAAAAGCGTTGCTGCATCACACGGCTATCCAGGGCTAGTCTGAGAAAAGGTCGAGGAGCAGTCATTTATTTATGTATTCCAGCCACTTCTGTCCATTTTTCAACAGCGTTTAACTTTCAGTTTCCATTTTTAATTTGATGAGATTTGCTATACAGGGTCACATAATTTGTTGAGCCAAGTGTTTACTGCTGCTGCTATACCTCATGTCTTTCCTGCTGCTGCTATACCTCATGTCTTTCC
>JAODKE010000038.1:6318034-6356223 GCA_026779605.1 Mormyrus hasselquistii
TCTTTCCTGCTGCTGCTATACCTCATGTCTTTCCTGGTTGTGTAGTGCCAGGTTCATGAAGCCAGAGGCCAGAAGGACAAACATAGTGATCTTTCACTGCCATCTGCATCTTAGCAGACCAGAGGTCTTTGCAAAAAGTTGAGAATAAGCCGGAATTATGTGAAAAAAATAATAAAAACTGAACCCCTTTCAAAAAAAAAGATAAATATATATCAGCTCTGCTTGGATGTGCTAGAGTTAAGCTCAAACCTTCTGTAAACATTTAACAACCAAACAAAAGCCCAGTCATGTCTGTAATGTAGGTGAGCTCCTCCATCCATATAGCCTCCTGGACTGATATAAAACCTTTGAGGAGATAGAATTCTACACCAAAGGACATATTGATGGTTAACTAGGACATAATTTGAAGATATACTTTTCCAAAAGCTTACTTTATAGGGGTGCTTGATCTACATTGATTATTAAAGTTGAAATTGAGACATTTTATGACAGTCGATCATTTGGTCACATCATGGTCATTATAATCATCATAAATAATAAATAAGAAACCCTTAGGGACACCACAGGGCAGTGTACAGTTACCTGGAAGATAATAATACTGCCTTCACAAATGTATGATACACACAAAAATACTGAATTGGTACTGTGGTCAAAACACAGATAATACAGTCAGTAATTACTCCAGCTACAAGACCCAGCTGATTCCAATGTATTATTTATTTAAATATCTTCCAGGGTTTGTAAGTGATGTTTATTCGTATATTTCATTCTTTGTAAAATGGGACCAAACCACGACAGCTTAATGCTATGCTAAAAATGAGCTATTATAACAACAGTGCCATCTAGAGGAAGCACGGCAGATTACTACAGTATTGTCTGCATCGTTAAGGGAAAGCATTGGGAACAGGTGGATGAATACATAGCCTATACTAATGAATTCACAGTCATTCGTGATAATAAAACCGTTACCTTAACAAAGGTTAACTAAAGAGTTTTTTACGTTGTAAAACATTCGGAGATAGGTTGAAATGATGCGATAATGCCAGAAGATAAAACTAAAACTTACCTCCACATGTGTTTCCGAATTACAAACCAAATTCTTCACTAAACATATCTCAGCAGGCTTAGGAGGGCAAAGCCGATATGAAATAACCATGAGATTAGCCTTCTTGGCTTTGACTAGGAAAAGCTCGCAGCCGTGGATGTACCGGCGCTGTAACCTTGGTAACTCCCGCCATGAGCTACATTACTATTGGCGGCTCTTAGCTTTTTAGCTAATCAGCCTCCTGCGAGAAGGCGCCACTCTGACTTCGGAAAGTGCTCCAATCGCTGCTGATGGAGTCGGCAACAGGAGAAACAATAAAATCAGTAGGTTCGGTTAGGTAAGTAACGTACACACCTGGGGTGTAAATAGCCGAGTGAAAGGACCATTACAGCGCCGCATGCGTACTCACGTGAAAGTGCAGCAATTTTCAATTGCTTAATAAGGTACAAAATCTGAAAAAAATTAAATCAACGAGAATATTTCTAGCTCGTCACTTTACACCCATGCAAACATGTTTAGTGTAAACTAGTGAAGGAAAGAACGATCAAAGCTACTGTTATGCTAGGCGGTGCCTGACAGCACATGGAAATTTCTCACACAGTTTTTTGTTCCTGAACATAAATGCGTATTCTGTGAGCTGCACGTAACCCGTCCATCTATTCATTTTCTGTAACTACTTGTCCTATTTGGGGGCGGTGGCAGGGGGTTTGTTTGGAGCCCATCCCGGAGGCTATGGACGCCAGGCAGGGAACAACCCAGGATGGGGTGCCAAGCCGCCGCGAGCAGCACATACTCATCTCTGAGAATACCATAGAGCTCGTGGAGTACCATGCTGAGCACGGTGTCTTCTGGAAATAAAACACTCCTGTCCCATTGGCAAAATTGACCATGTCACCAAGATCATCAGGCTACCTGAAGCAAAGAGTGCAGAGAATAGGAGGAAACAGCCTGCTTTGACAAGCTTTTTGGCTCTCAGCAAAGTCGTTCATCCCCCCTGGGTGGATGCTGGCCAGAACTCGAGGTCAGGAGAATGCTTGAAGGTCACAGGCTCCTGTCCGTTTTCCATTATATTTTTCAAGGTTCCTAAATATCAAATGTTTCAAATTTGTACGTCCTTCTTTGAGAACCATTATGTATGTCCTGTCATGGACTGGCATCCTCAACCACAAGGGTGGTTCTGGGGAGGCAGTACCGCCGTGACAACATGCATGGCCCCAGCTAAATACGTATGCTACTTGGGTCTGAAATAAATGTATTATTATTACCATTATTATTATTTACATTTATGTATGTGGGCTAAAATTTTGTGTGCTGGGAATAGTGAAACACAAACGTAAGCACATTTTCGTGACAGACTCAACGCTGGTGCACTGGGTGATCAAGTTGGTTTACTTGGTGAAAAGTTATCGACAGAAAAAAATAATAATCAAGCTTGTCGAAGCAGGACAGTCTAAACAAGACTTCAGAGGTATACATGGTACAGGTAAAAATTGTAAAATGTGACTGCAAAGCATCTCTTAAATAACATCGGTTTTCAGAATCGTCTTTTGCTTCTTAATGCTGGTAATCTTGTGTAATCTGCCCTCTTGACAGAACAACTGACCCCAGTTTGGCCGCCCCGTTTGAAATGGTCTAGAACCTCCATGCTCGTCCAGAGTGTCCCTGGTCCTCTCCCCTGTGCTTCTCTATATAGGTTACATTCTCACCGCAAATCTGTATTGGATACATGGTTATGAAAGAGTAAAATCTGACACTGGCTGTGAAATATGTATACATTACAGGGACATCAATCACACGTCAGGAATACCAGTGTTACGGGCACTCTGACCTAAAGTGACAATCCATTATTTTTTTGTCCCAGTTCGCAGTTAATTAATTTGCTCAGAAAATAATGTCACCGGGCTTTTTCAGAGAGAATTTAACCAATGATTGGTTGAATCAGTCAATTATTTATACTTGCAAAACCCATCCATCTTCAAACCCCTGGAGCAGCAAAGGACTCGAGTTTATCATGGCACTGGGAGAACATGCATCCTCCACACATGGGACAGAGAGAGACTCCTGACCCTTGTGATGTGAGGCAGTGGCACCCACCCACTGTAATACAAACTGCAAAATTCAGGCATTGGATTTTTTTTTTTTATTTTAAACAAGGACATTTAATTGAATGGAATGTGGGACACAATGAAGATCCAGACATCTCTCCCCTTTCTCCATCTGTTCAGCTGAAAAGTCCCAGAAACTTAGGTAGGTGCAAGGGTCTGCATTCATTTATCACAATAACTGATCCAATTAAGATACTGATGCTTCAAGAAGCATAATCAGGACAGAGCAAGGAATTGCCAAAGAACAGCTAAATCCAGCAGAGGGCAACATCGACTCACTTTCATGAGGGATGAGGCTGGACAGAACATTCAACAGTTATATCTGCTTTGAGATCTGGCCACAACTTATGTTCATATATATGTTTTTGTTTGTGTTGTGGTCCTTGCACAAAATTTTTAGTATTCCATTAATCGTTTGTGATTTTTGAAAAAGTAATAGAAGTTTATGCAGGTTAAACATTGCACAATTTAAAATGTTGAAAGGTAGACTACTGTATGTGTTTTGTTCTCTAATCTGAATTTGTTCCCCTAAAGCTATAACAATATAACAGTATCTATCTGTTATATAGAATTTAGCTTCTATTAATATTAAATAACAATGACATTTTCACAGAAATAAAGACCAGCTTTATTTTGTCTTCTCACATAATATACAGAATTTAAACATCTGTCACTACCAGGAAATCAGGCCTGCATCTCCATCCAGCAATGGTGGCTGTAAGGACACACAGCAGGTATACACAGCATTTCTGTATATACACACATATACCTGTATACATCCTTCCTCATCAGCTCTAAGTGAAATAACTCAGCTGTTAAATATATACCATTCTTTTGATTGTTTCTCCATAATGTGTGTACAGTGTCTGGGAATAAGAGCTAAAATTACTAGATTTCATGCAAGTTCACTCAATGATCAAAAAAATACAAGTAATAACGATGTATATTAGATCTGTGCAACTGCAACTGAAATTTGCTTCACCAGCTAAAAAAAAGTTGTCTTGAAGATGAAAATGATTCTCTGATTTGTGATTTAATTCCGTTTGTGGGCGCAGTAGGATTCTCAAAAAAGTGTGAGAAACTCAAACATTTTGAAAAGAAGGACGTGGTGATTGTAAAAACTCTGATTGATATGCTAATACCACTTGAAGTCAGAGAGGCTGTGTTTTAGAGAAATTATTGTTCCTAAAAAGAGATTCACACCAATGTGCAGAAAACATGCAAGTAGCTTCGACAGAGCCCAGCAGAAGAAATGGGCAACGGGACTGGTGTCAAGTGAACTCTGAGTTTATGACGGAAATATTGAAGAGATGAGAACATGAGAGCTGAAAAATCTTTGCAAGTGTTCTTGAGGAGATTATGATGCTATTTGTAATATATCAAACATAAGTATCACTTGGTATTTGTAATTGTACTAGACAAATGAATTTGACTATATTTGTCAATACAAAAGAATAATAAATTGTAGCATCAAGAATTTTGTACTATAATTTCTTTCACTGTAGCGTAAAATTCCTGTGAACCGGATGTGACTTGTGCTAGCTATATTGCTTTTAGCACAGTTGTTGGGCTCACTATTGCTATGATACTTGTTCTCGTTTAACTAGAAGTTTACACATATTCATTTATGTTATCCATTTATTCGACTGAATTTTTACTGAAACTATTCAGGATAAGTACACTCTTCCAAGGTAACCATTAAGATCGGCTGCATTTTAATTCTCATAATCAACCACCTTGGAGCTTCCATGAGTTTCATTTGTCTGTGTCAGTATTCATTTAATAAATCATATTTCATAGGGCACTATTTCTCATTGTTGAATTGTAGTGAATTGCTGCACTCTCAAGCATACATATTTGTCCTATTCCACGATTATGCATTTTTTAATGTAACATTTTATTACCAACACATTCATATTCACAATTTAAAATATAGTTTTATATGTCTGAAAAGTACCAAGACAACCTATGATTTTCTTCTGTTCATTGTTGGCAATATGAAATGGACAATGCAGTTCCAGTAAGGAAGCAGTCAAATTTTCAATACCATATGTAAATATCTATTTTTGCAAAAAATAATCATCTTACAGGCTTTTAGTAATGTACCAGTACCAGGTAGACACTGTACTGCTAGAAATCTACCTTATTTTCACTGAAATGCGGCGAAACCCCAAAGTTGTAATATTATACTTACTTTAAAATCAGGTGCCATTAATAATGAAAATGATCCACTTAACTTCTTTTTTACTGCAGGAAATACAAAGTGGGAAAAATCTAACCGTTTAGCGATTTTTTGACTGAGATTGTAAAAAACTGGTTAAGAAAGAAGAAAGTAGAAAAAAAAGATCAGTAATTTCTACACAAGGATACAAGATGGACACATGTATTGTAGGATCATTACCAATGAGTTCTGGAGAACATCAAGAACATCTCAGAAAGAGAGCTCATCTCGAGTGTCAAATTTCCGGCTTATGTTTTACGTTACGTGTGCCTTTGGGAAGCCTCAAAGCGAGGGAAATACAGCCCTGTTGTATCCACTGGCAAAGTCATAGGTGGCATGAGGAAGGGAATAATCCGTGAATAAGTTTGGGAAGGCCAACGCACACAGGGTGTTCTCTTCCACCGGTAAGGAAACGGTGGAATCTGACTGGCAGTAGAGTGGAGGCTGGGCTTGAATCGTCCGCATGTTTTCACCCAGACTACATGACACCGCTTTCTTGGATGGCCCAGTGCAACCACCCCATGGTTCTGTGTACAGAAGGCCCTCAGATAGGTGATGGGCTTCATAGGAGTCCTGTCCAGACAGTGCCTCCTGCTGGACCCTTATGGGCATGCCCTGGGGTATGTCCTGTTCAGCCAGCATGTCGCTGTAGTCAGGGCCTAGTAGCTCGAAGAACTCAGATGCCTCTGGCCCAGCCCGCTCTAGATCCTTCAGGGTCATGCCGGAGGTGGACGTAACCCTGGGGCAGATGGCAGGCTCTGTGAAGAAGGATGGGGGCAGGTTGCGCTGGCGGAGGGGTGGCTTCCGGGTTTTTTCCCCACGGATGTCCTTCGTGGGCTCAAAAAGAGCAGCCAGGCTCTTGCTCTGCAGGTTGGCTTGAACGCCGTCACGCCGGGCCACAGGCTTTCCTGGGATGTTGCCGGCGTGTGTGGTGGGGGATCCCTGCCTTTTGCCTTGATCTTGAGCCAGGTTCCCCCCCGACCCGATGATTCCCGTACACCTCTTGATCTGCTTCTGCAGGTACTTGCGGTGGTTGACTTTCCGCTTGGACTTCACTGGCTTGTCCAGGGCCAGCTTGATATTACTGGAGGCAGAGTCGATGAAGCTCAGGAGGTCCCGGGTGGTTTCCCGAAAGTCCCCCTCGCAGGCCACCTCCCCGAGGAGGCTCCCGTCAAATGGCTTCTCCGCATCGTACTCCATGCCAGACCCGAGGAAGCAGAAATTCATGAACTGGGAGGTCACGATGGGGGCCTGCACGGCCATCTCTCTGTCTCACCCAGCACTCTCTCCAATAGCATTCGCTACAGTCGCCAAAAATGAGCCTCAGCAAAACATTTTTCTCTTCCCGTTCCAGGGCGACTTGCAAACCCTTGGTTCTGAATGGCTCTGCAGCCCCTTTCGCTCCCTTGAGCTGAACTGAGAAACAGTGTTTTGGGGGAAGGGGAGAGCTTTTTTTAGGGGCTGGGCTAATGATGTCAGGACATCAAAGAGGTGGAGCAGAGAGACCCCAGGACTTAACTCTTTGCTCACGCTTGACCACCTGCAACTAAGAAGGATTTGTCTGAGGTATCCCGCTGTGTGGGTAGACAATACCAGTGGGGTAATCTCCTCTTTTTGTTCCACGGCAGTGTACACGCATGTGAGTTCAGACCTTGCTATGAAACTAATGCATACTGCAGAGTTTCAACAATATGCAGTCTTGGCTCCTTTGTAAAGCCATTTTGAACATTCAAACATGCATAAACTAGTATTTCATCTGATTTTTTAGTGTCAGATCTTTCCCTTACTTGGAACGAATTTTGGAATATTATTTAAAAGCCTGGATGGCAGTACTCTTCCTTCTTGGTGTTTTAGAACAAGGAGCTTTACAATCAGTCAAAGCTCCCGTCTTTCCATGGGTTTTAATGACTCAGGAATCGTTTCATCACAATTGAATGAATATTCATTAAATCCATTACGATGGGGCTGTGTGATGTTGCTCTCTGTCTTTTTAATTACTTTGAACTCATTTTTTTAATCCTAGATTTAAAATTTCTGTACCGCTTTTGGAAGATACAAGATTATTGCTCCAGTGCAAATAAAAAAGAACGTCTCATGTCAGTGTTTGTTGCATAATTGATGAAGAACATGGCATTTAACCTCTTTTGATTCCTAAATAGTAAACTGGAGTACTCACAACAATGCAAGTGGGAAACAAGATTATCAATCTGATTATGAATTTATACAATAGTCTGTGTACATGTCTACTTACATTACCCTTTACATTATTCATTGCTTTTGTTAGTTATGATTAATAGTGTTTTGTATAAAGCACCAGTATCAATGAGTTTGTCTTCCTAAGAAGTCACATCAAATTTTCTTTTAATGAAAAATAAACCGTCTTGCCAAACTTCACGTACAAGTGTGAATTACAACAAGGCCCATTACAACAAGGTTAATGTAATTCTCCGCAAGATCTTTTAGACAGGGTGCAATATCAACTGTACATACTCATCTTGACTGATTGATATTGGAGCTTCTGTAAATTTTTATCTTCTGGCCTTGTCTGTGTGTTGTAATTAATAACTTAGCCTAATTAGACAGGTAATTAAGTAAAAAAGACTGAAAATAATTCTAAAAGCATGTCATTCAATTGAAAGTCAGCAAAAATAAACATCACTGAAAATACTGACATAGAAAGAAATGTGCAAAACCATACTTGGTGTGTTACGCATTTTGCACTTCCGCTCATAGTCAGCTTGTTGTCCTTTTTTGTATTTAATCCCTGTAATATGACACCTACATCACTGAATGCTACTTCCTGGCCTTGTTTACACATAAACGTGAAAGGAGTTGTGCTAATCTGCTTCTCACTTCAGCGTGTCCACAATTGATATCAAGGACTGAACTTTGCACAATCACGTGGAAGGTTTGTTTTCTATGGGAAAATCTCTGTACCCAAACAGGTGTCACTGTGTCGGTCCGTCTTCCCCCGCGTCTTAATCTGCTCATGGCGAAAGTTGATTTCTTGTGTGCTTCCCGCACCAGTGGGAATTTCTGCCTTGCTCTGACAGCTATTATGGCCTGCCTTTGACATACAGCCCTACAGGGTCTAAATAGCGCCTATTCTTCCCCGGCTGTGAAAGGGAGCTTTGTGCCAGAGATTCATTAAACTGCACCTCACAACCCTTCGTAAAATTGGGCTCAATAATGAACAGTCGATTTAACTGGAAAAGCTGCCGGAGCTGTTAAATTAAAGGGAATAAAGTGCGCTTCAGGCTCAGTGTGCCAGAAAAAACGGTGACCTGGAGAAATCCTGAGCATGACTGAAGCCAGCCCCCCCCCGCCAAACAAAGACGCATTTACAGGAAGCGTCGGGCCTGGCAGCAAGCAGAACCGAGAACCATATCCAAACCCGGATGGGTCCGCCTGGTTCTGAGCCCAGTCGTCACGCCGAGAGCTAGAACGTCTGTATTTCTGGGTGGTTCATGCAGGACGACATCGGGGGAGTTATTGAGAGATATTCTCCTTCCAGAGCACTGTCATCAGGCTGGAACAGAGGCAAACCGTACAACCAAATAAAAAATTTACTACCGTATTGCGTCCATGTATCTGCTGAGTTTCATTTAGCATCCCTCAAACCATACATCTCGTAGAAGCACTGTAGGAATAGTTAACTTGTATGCAAATTGGAGCTATTTCTTATCAGACCACAACTGTACTTCACTGTAATAAAAGAAACTAGCTTGATCCTCAGCTTTGGAAATAGACATTTCCAAAGGATTCCAAGTAGTTTTAATTCTCTTTCCAAAACCAGAAGCCATTTTATCTTGTTATTAGAATTACCTGCATACTTGTCTATGACGTTCTATGACTAAGGATCCATTTTTCCATGGAAGATAGACTTCTGTTCCGGGGCTGTGAGCTGGGTGCCTGCAGGTTAGCTTGAGTCTAGCGCCTGCGCGTGATTCCGGCCGCGTGAGAGAGGAGGGCTTCCTTTAAACTAAAGTGTTTTTAAAGCTCGCCATGCCTGCGTTCCCAAGGACGCCCCTTTTCTTCTAAAAGTGCATTTCAAGGTGAGGCAGTGAATTATTTAGCGTTGGGAGGGGAATAAGTCTCGACGTTTTAAAGGAAAGGAGGGACAGTCAGAAACTGTTATTATCATGTAAATCCCCGGGAGAAAAGGGGACAGTGAAACCGATAGCACTGATCTCATTATGTGAACCCTGATACAAACCTCGCCACTGAAAGGGCCCCACAGAAAAGCTGCAATCGGTGCACAATAAGCAGAGGCGCCCCAAATCGGAACGTAGCAACAGTGCACAAACAAGCTTTTTTCTACCTTTTTATGAGTTTTGCCCCCTGAAAAGCAAAGTGTGTGTGTGTGTGTGTGTGTGTGTGTGTGTGTGGGCGTGTTCTGCTACTCTTGGTCTTTCATCTTTTTGGGGGTCCATATCTGTCCAACATTATTTTGTCCGAAATTAGATCTGATGCTGAATCGGAATTACAAATCACTATTCAAGAAATATGTCTTTCGATTAAATCAGACTGTATAATCACTTAATATGGCCCCTTATAAAGGTGCTTTGATATCACAGAACCAATGCGCTTGACGAGAATAACCGGCATCCCACAGAAAGCAGTTTAACATTCCAGTCTTTTCCTTCATGAAAGCAACATCCAAGAGGTGTGATAGTTTAGCCCGTGCTGCCATCAGTCTCTTGTGCTACAGGTGGTCATTGACGGCTAAGGACCAGCGGCAGAGAGTACGGAAAGCAGTCTTTATGAGCACAGAAAGGGCAGGGTGGGGGAGGGCTGCCAGGCACAGGAACTAAACAGCATTGCATTAAAGGGGCCAAAACATGTTGGTTCATCTGAACTTGTTTTGATGTTAATTCCAGGAGGCACTGCAGCACATAGGGCTTTTTTCGATAATCATTTCCAGCTCGAAACGTCAGACAAAGGGAAGATCTTCAGGTCAGTTTCAAATTTTCACTAAAAGAATCCATCCAGCTTAGGATCCATTTCCAAAAGAATTTCAAATTTTAATTTTATGAAATCTGCCAAAATTACTTATTGCCACTCACCAGTACACCACTGATGAAAATTTAAAAAAAAAAAAAAAAAATGCACTAAACTCAATTGCATGGACACCACAACTCCAGCATGGACACAAAGCAGCGAAATCACTCCGTTAGTGTGTGGTCTGCTTCGGCAAAGCTGCAGCCTGGTCTCAGCACATAGGTCATGGCGGGTCAGGGCAACACCAATAACAAAATTTGATTGATGGCAGTGTCAGGGGAGAGAAAGGGTGGCAAAATGATTTCTCCAAGTCGAACGAAATGCCACTGGTGGATCCTGGAGTGCCAGCCAATCACCATTTTCATGTTAACCGTGCGACATGTACCTGCACATAAATCAAATACCACACTCACATGAAGACATACCACACACAAACACAGGCAGCAAGTCTAACAGTGTAACGGAAAGCTCACCATTCCCCGGAGCACCAACAAAAATTAATACTGAGAATCATTTGGTGACTACGAGCATAAAGGGACCACATTCTATTCATAACTGACTGACACTGAAAATTTAATTTGACCCAAGTGAAGACAGGGGTCACAAATATTCACACATTAAACCTGAACAGTGCAGCACAGCTGGAGAGCATGAAGGGTATCCACACCACACATCTGCATCAACCCCCCCCCCAAACCTTAAGCAATATTAGTAGAGGCAGGGGAGGTGGGGGGTTCACCATCAACTGAGTATGACCAGCCTTGCAGGTTACCCACGCGGGTCGGGTCATGGCGCTTGCTGTGGTCACCTCCCACCGGTGCTGTTATTGCCTCTCCGAGATTGTATTTTAATTAAACCACAGGCGTGTGAATGAAAGGGGACATGGGAAACAGGCTGCCACATTTTTTTTTTTTTTTTTTTTTTTACAAACAATTGAAATTTTTGAAATATTTAATGCATGATATCATTACACCGTTTTGAAACCTTCTGAAACAGCTAGCCTGCCGACCGGTTAGAGAGACCCAATAGGGTCTGTTGAGAATCACATCTAACATTCTCAGTGCTGGCAGAAAACGCTACTGAAAGCAAGGCCGTTTCAGCCCAATCCGGCCCGCTCAAGAGCCGCCATTTCAGCCCAATTCGTCCCGCTCAAGAGCCACCGTTTCAGCCCAATCCGTCCCGCTCAAGAGCCGCCTGTGCTCCCAGACCTCGGGGCTGCAGTATCAAACTGCCCACTCTTCCTTTTTTGCTGAGCCACATCTTTACGTGGGGAGCAGCTCACGGGGTGGGCCGTTAAAAGTTACTCCCAAGAGAGGACAGATTCTTTTGTTGGTGCAGCAATGGGCGCACAAAGCTCCTGAAACAATTAGCAGATCCTGGTGTTTCTATTGCTTAATCTTCCCTTATCGGAAGAGAAGAAGCACTCACCTTCAGAAAGGCCTGAAGACCACACACCAACTCCGGGTTCATCACTCATGCTACAACCACCGCACTAGAGTCACTCTGAACGTTACATTTGTGAGGTAAAAATACTATCAATACAAAGCAAATAAAGTACAAGTATTTTTTAATAATACGGCTAATCAGTCCAGGAAAAGGTGTGCTTTAAAAACATTCCCATTACAATTCTATTATTCTGCAAAAAATAAGTTTGGTTAGGTGGTTGGAAAAAAAACAATAAGCTTTACAAGAGTCAATGACAAGAGCCAAAAGAACTTCACAATGTTGATCTGAAATGAAGCACTTTTTCCAACATCTGGTTAAAATGTACCAGTAAGGTTTTCTCTCCCACACACTGAGCAGTTTTAACAGTTAATGACTAACTGATCTTCCGCTATCTCCAAAGCATGGGCTTCAGATGAGGAGGTGAGGGTACCACTTTATATCAACTGCACCTTCATAATGCATATAGATTAATAACAAACATTATATGATGTGATAAGAAACATCGCCATCATAGTAATGTGGTGTTTCCCAACCCGGCCCTTTGGAACCCACAGACAGTCCACGTTTTTGCTCCCTCCCAGCTTCCTGCCAGACAGTCCGCATTTTTGAGGGCTGGGAGGAAGCAAAAACGTGGACTGTCCGTGGGTTCTGAAGGACTGGGTTGGGAAACACTGGTATAATCATACGATGTTAGTTATTGATGTAAATTAAAGCTGTTAGGTTTACTTACATCTTATGTTCTATTAATACATTATGAAAGTGCAGATAATGTGAAGCGCTACCAAGATTAAGTTGTTTGACACAGAGTTTTAGAGGAAGCAGTTCAAAGTAAAGTGTAACACTTGAGTGATCTGGCTCTGGTGCTTCAGTTCAAAATCAACATCTGCAATGTGCAAATAATTCACCATGAAAACAGGTGAGACTACAGCCATAGTGATTTCAGTAAACAAATACAGAGCATAGGTTAGTAGAAAACTTCACGCATAGATAATCAGAAACAGTCACACGTGTATGAATTCCAGCATTGTTCCGTCAGCAGACACTCTTTGGAAAAGCACCACCGGACCAGAATACCTGAGACCATGCACACAGCAGGGCTGAAGCTCTTAATTAAAGGCTGCCTCTTTAATCCACTGCTGGATGTACTTCACCTCTAGGGCGCGGGCATAGAGGACTGAGGATGGGTCGTAGTTGGAGTTGTAGCGTAGGTCCAGGTGGTGGGCGCCGTCGGGGATCACAATGGCCACGAGGCTGCTGGTCAGGTTCTCCATCACCCCGCCACCTGACCACGGGTCCAGCTTTCCGTTGCTGGAAGGAATTCAAAGCGGGATGTCAGTGGAGTTTTCCGATACCTCGTTTCCACCAACACGGCGGCAGACCTGGTGCCAGCTTTTTTCCCCAGTCCAGAACTGGTTCAGCGCGTTTCCACCGCAAAAAAACTGGTCAACAACAACAACAGCAGCTCCAGCACGGCACCACAGAAAAGCTGGTCTCAGAATCTGGAACTACCTGGAATACTTCCATATACCCAGAAAAATCAATCCATAACCGACATAGTTTTGTCTCATTTCGCTGGTGCCAGCGGTGAAACAGCTTGCCACATTGTTAACGTTACATTTTTTTTTATTATTATTATTCTGTAGAAAATGAAAGATTGATTTGCTGGTCAGATTTAATACATTATAAATATGTCACACGTCGAAAAAAACAAAAAGAAGTGGCAAAGAGATCATAAGGTGGACAGCAAAGTTTTAGCAGACTGTAGCACTACACATCATTAGAAAGGCAGCAGTAAAAAGAGTGAAAATAAAGACTCACTCACACACACAGATGAGGGAGCCTTAAAACCTTAAAACTGGAAACATCAAAATAAATCCAAAAAACTGAAGTCAGATGATCCTTTACTTTACTCTCACCTCTGCATATGTAACATTTTCGTTCGGTTCTTTTTTGAAAGCTGTGGAAACATGGGCAGGTTCCCAAAAGGCCCCAAGCGAGAACCAGCACCAGCACCGGCTCCGTGTTGGTGGAAACAAGATAAGAGACAGAGCCGGCAGGAAGGCCACTAATGACTAACAGGAGGAAGCTGTACTTAGTTGCCTGGATCAATGTGAAGAGAGCGAGATTCATGCCCTGTCGCAGTCACGATTTGGTTACTTCTCTGTCAGCATAATGATAGCAGACAGTGTGTTTTCATAGACCTCATACAAGCTGATGGTTTTCAAACCCCCCTCTCAGTATTAACCTGCAGGCAGAGAAACCCTCACCCTCACCTGCCAATATTAAGTTCTACTTAAGAAAAGCATTTTTTTAAACAGAAAGAAAACACAAAAAACATACCCATTAAAAAAAACCTATTTTTTAAAAAAATTTATTGAGGAGATGAGTTAGTCAGTTTTTATGAAATGCTACCTAACCGCTACCTACTTACCTGAAGATTATGTTGCTGTGGGAATTAATCCGTTTTCCCCCATACATAGCAATGGCCCAGTCTGTGCGTGGTCTCACTCCGAACTGTTTGTAGCATTCCTCCGAAAAGGCTTTGAAATCCCAAGGCTGGGGCTCGAACATGTCCTGGACACCGTCGGTACACATCGGCATCACCATCTCTGTGCAAGCCTGCACACAATGACAGATACACACAAGAAACACACAGACCATCAATAGTAAACCAGTTAATGGTTGAAAAATAAAATTCCAAACAAATTCCATCTTGAGTTACAATGTAAGATTCTACATTCCATATCTAATACGCGGTGAATAACGTAAATGTAACCACTGTGACTAAACAAAATGCAGGTCTGTCAAGGTCCTATGCGGCATACCTGATAGTACCAGCCAAAATAGCCCAAATTGCCAGTGGCAGTCTGGGAAATATCAAGACAAGCTGCTTCACCAGTGTAGTTGTAGTACACCCTGACTGCCTGGGAGATCGCCTGCAGGAGGAGCCTGTCTGGCAATGAAGCGTTCCTCAGATGTGTGCAGACCACCTGGAGACACAAGACCCAGAACGGAGAGGTTTAGCAGGAAGTCAAGACACTGGGCAGCCACAGCGGTGTTTAAAAACAGACTGCAGCCGCAAGCGAAGCGGCGGGAGACCGTCAATCTCCTCCAGCTCATTTCAAGCTCCAGGATGGCGACACGACTGGACACACAGCTACTGCCTTGGCGATTTACTTGAATTTTGTACGGTACTCATGTAGTTTCCAAACGAAAATGCATACCCAGATAGCACCGTGTTATTGTTTCAGCGTTGAATTACAGTTAAATGTGTTGAATTATGGTCAGTGTTAAATTATCAGCGTTGAAACTGAATTGATTTTTTGTCAGATTTTCAATATTAAAAAAATGATTGTGGCAAAACCTTGATTCAATGTTCATATAAAGTGAAACATTGAAGATCAACATTGTTTTGACCTTTTTGTCTGATATGGAATCAATATAATTTCAACATATGTATGCTATCTGGGATAACCTGTCATTCAGAAAAGGGGCATTTTAAAATAACTTGGACAGTTTTGAAAATAAATCCCTGCTTGTTTTCAAAGGAGCAGTCATACTGTCCTAAACAAACATTTGCTGTACAAAACACAGACCGGAACGAAAAAGGCAGACATTCATTCATTAAATTATTCATATTATTGTTTGCAAATGTATGGTCAATGCACTGGTGTGCTTAACAGAGGCTGGCCTCTTCATCTGTGCCAGCCCAAGCTGTTTACATGCTCCTGGAGCTGCTCCTGACGGCGCTCGGCGCGGATCACGCCCCATCTTCCTAAGCGGAAACCAAACCGACGATTAGCATTTGAAATTCAGGCCCGATTCTCGAGAGCACTTGATGTTCGCAAACACGACAGGACGTGCCAACGTTCTGGCCAGGAGACTGGCGAGGGAATGAGCCCCAGCTTCTCTCTTTATGGTTCTGGCTTCAGTATCATTCTGGTAGTTTCCATGGTCCTTGATACGGCTGTCGTTTGTTGTTGTGGCGACACTCTGCGTTGCGGCCATTTTTTTCGCCTTCTTTAGGGGGCAGCTGTTATTGGGCGCACTGTGAGAACTCGAGAGGCTCTGCTCAAAGGCAGGACTGTCACCCTGGTGGGGCCAAATCTGTCACTATGGCTTTTGTCCAAAGTTTGCAGAGGCGGCGGTGGCCAGTGGGAGAGGAACAGCCACAGACATGTCCGACTGGTGATTTACACCGTGGAGAGGGGGGAAGAAACCCAAGGGCTCTCTACAGCATCTTCCATCTACTTTTCAGATAGGATTAGGCTTATACATTGAGCTCTGCCAACAGATTTCCCCCCTCTAAATCCTCAATACCCCCTTCTCACAGTCACTCAGATAATCACATTAGCTTTGTCATTAAAAAGGTCCTTTTTGCATCCACTGCCTAAACTGCTTAAACCACCCAAAGGGGTCGCATACATTACTGCAACCCAGACAGACAGCTGAAAATGACCATTTTGCGTTTGCCATTCCTAAACTCTTCACTGGGTTTGCAAAGAGCTAAGGGAACACAGTGAAATCTCATTATGTGCAAAATACACCAACACATCCCTGTACAAGCTCCTGGGGAACATCAGGCATCTCAAATAAACATGGTGACAAAATCCACAGTGAGCCCTACAGACATGCCAACAAAAGGCACCGAGACACTGGAAGTCCATGATGCATCTATATGGAGCATATAACCTCAATTACATACTGACATTTCAGCCTCGGCATGATGGAAAAGAGAGCAAAAAACTCCAAACACCACCCTAACCCCCCCCAAACACACAAACACACACGCACACACGCACACACACACACACACAGCACCAAGCAGGACATCATTTTTTTTTTTTAGCCAAAAGAAAAATGTGAAAGTATGAAAAAAAACGACTGATAATCCTCTAAATAGCCGCTGTTAAACCAGGGGCCGCGAGAGGGCAGTTGATTAGTAGAGCTGATCATCGTTTCTGTGACACTGTGGAAAACAATCGATCGGCGTCTTGGATTTAATTACGATTTTAAAACAAGTTGCAGACTGCCTAAAGCAGTGCTTCACAAACTTATGGTAAGCCCTTCCTGCGTGCCATCATTATAACCGACGCTTACAGAGACATATACCTACCTTAAAAATAAGTGACTTTTTATATTATATATTATATATTTAGAGGGCTGGGCTGAAAGCCAAATAATAAGTCTCTGTTATCTTGCTTTGTGTGCAGCCTAAGTCTACTTCCTGACAAAGGCAATAATCATTGGTCAGTCACTGTCAGAAACCCAACAACCGGGCTACCAGACCGATATCGTTGATACCGAAAATATCGTCATATTGTCCAGCCCTGCTATCAAGTTAATGGCTGCCAACTTCAAAAGTTGGTTAGTCTTCATCAAATATACCATCATATTCCTTATTTTCTAACAGCCAAGTTCAGACGTAATTACTGTCAAAATCATCATGTAAATGTTTACAATTGATGAGAGCGTTTTACAAAAGGGAGATGCTGCGCATACACTGCTTTTAATTAAATTCAAAGTTCTCTAGATGAAGAACACTGACCTCACTCCCTTATTACTTTGAAACAAGAATACATCCAAGTCAAGACCACAGAGCTTCCATTTCATTGAAGAAAATGTTTGTATAACACCCCTCCTGCTGACCGTATATATGACATATTTTAAGATTATATTAAAGAAAATACATCATATTCATAAATAAATGAAAGGTTGGGACAGATCAGCAGATATTTTTGCAAGTGTTGCTGTATCTATGATGAGATTCTGCTGAGATTACCTGGATGGGCCACCTTGGAAGGGGCTGCAGGAAGTTGGCTTCATACGGGTAATTGACCATGGCCAAATTCACCCAGGTCTCCTGAAGCCAGGCCTTGAACACCGGCATGTCCTGCTTCTTCAGTGGAGAGCACGTGCTGAATTCATTGGAGAGCCAAGTCAGACCATCATCTATGCAAAGGGAAGGAGACGAAGAGCAGGAAAGTGAGAACAAAGGCAAGATTCTCCACCAGACTTCTGCACACTATATATTAAATACAAAAGTATTCATTAACATCTCATACCTGTGGAAGAAACATTGTCAACTGATGACCAAGACTTTCTGATGCTCTCAGAGCAATGAAAGCCATAACTGGTGAAATCGTCGGTCACGATTTTGTAGAAGACACCACAGCTCGTCATGTTGGTGAACTGCCAAATGGGGGCTGAGGCAGCCAGAGCCCTGGAAAACACAGAGGCTGAGTCACAGCTCAGGGCTTGCACCCTTCTAAGGCTACCGAATGCGTGCCAGTGGTGCGACAAGGCTGTCCCATTTCGAAGTGTTGTGAAGGGCCTCGTGGATCCTTCGCAACCCAACATATCCCAAAAGTCTTTGCTCAGAGATAAAGTGGGCGTGTCCTGGCTAAGCAATATGAGCGGGGCTTTGTGACTCAACTGAACAGCTGGTGATGGCCAGACCATCATATTTGGCAACGTTTCTATTCACCCTTTCAAAAGAACACAGCCTACAAGGACTATGCCTTCTTAGACTGCATCCTTGGAAGGATGCAGCCCCTGAATTCAGATACAGCCAGAATCTGTCCACAAGAGTACAAATACAAAAGAAACAAATACTGTTTTCAAACTGTGTTTTCATATCACCAAACATCCAGGATGACTCAGATTTAGAAGCTATGAAAATGGAGGTTGAATTAGAAAAGCCACGAAAGTATGAATCCCTGTAGTGTCTCACCCCACCACCACATGGGGATACTTCATCCTCATCCAGGCTGAAAGCATCCCCCCATAGGAGCCTCCGACGGCCACCACAGGACTCTTGGCGGCTCCAGGCACCGTAGCCTTCAGGTGCTGGATGAGCACCGCGAAGTCCGCTAGGGCTTGCTCAGATGTTAGATAGTTCAGATGCTTGGGACTCTGTATCAGAAGAAATGGAAGAACCCATGAGCAAAAGAGGCGAGACTTCTCAGGGCACTCAAAGGCGGAGTACCATGGCCTGCGGTCTCAAAACCTCATGCAACCAAATCTCAAGTGGCAGTCGTCCCTTCACAGAATCCAGTCATCAGTTTTTTGTCAGAAAATTTGGTCTGCGCCTCACTGTTTTAACATCCAGTACAAAGATAGACTAACTCTAACACAACTCTTAATTACACTTCTGTTAATTCTGACCATGATTTTGCATATTTCATTTTTTTGAATGCATGCTTTTAAGCAGAAAAAGTTAAAAGATGAATGTGACAAATTCTTGACTCCCAGAATTCATCACTTCAGCGCCTAGAGATTTAAATAATTCATAGATTCTGAAAAATTGGTTTAAGATAATAAACTGACAATCACTTGCAATCTGACATCCAAATGAGAATCAAGTGAAAGAATGTCTGGCCTTTCATTTGAAAGTAGGTGCTACATTTAGATGGAAATGCTGTAGAAGACCAAACAAAGGTCACTAATTAAGGGGTTGGCGTGCTCCACGGTCCCTCAAGACCTATTTGTGAGCAGCAGCCCAGGGGAATTCAGCAGAAATGTAGCAGTAGCAGGGGAAGATGCCGAACCACTTTCATCACTCACGCTATAAGACTCTTTTCCAAATGGCAAAGACTCGCCGTAGTACCGATGTTCTGCAAACACCAACATGGCACCCAGTTCCTCAGCAACATCCCACATGAAACCCTGCACACAGATCAATAAGAATGAGTCATGGTCCCCCTCCATCAAATTTACCGATATCTTAGCAGGCATACTTCAGATTTCATCAAAGCATGTTAAATTATTACTGTGTTGTTGCAGAACCAAGTAATGTCTCCTTCATTCCCAGTGTAGAAGAGGATTGGGCCGCCAATCTGATGCCAGTGCTCATCATTAATAAGATATCTCTGCTTGAAGGTGCCATCCTCGACAAATCCAAAGTGATCAATCTGTAAAGACATACATGTGCATATCAACTGAGTGATGTACTGGAAAAACAACGACAAAACAGAAACTGCAGTAATTTTAGTGGGAAATTTCGTTTCAATCGAAAATTGGTAAACAGGAGCAGGCAAATCTAGTTTTCAGCAAAGCATAAAGACATCGCTCCATTTCATGAGGAGGAGTGAAGACATTTTCCAGCCGTTTCTGCTCACATACAATGCTAAAGTGTGGAGATAAGAGAATCTACAGGAGATCAACCACACGTCGCGGGTGGAGGGTGATCTGAAGGGCTCTGGCTCTGCTCCACTCCAGCACTGTGAATAGACAAGCTCTGGGTTGGATGAGAGAATAATTAGCCTCAATTTGTATTAAAACCCAGAGCCAGTTTCAGGGATGCCACATTAGTTCCAGTTTAGCAGAGCGCAGTGATCGCTTTTCATCGATCTCTGGTGCTTGCAGTGAATCTCTCCTGCTCACCACATGCTCTCTTTCTCCAATCATTTTTTTTTTGGGGGGGAGATTGATTGTGGTCATAACTCCAGATAACAGAAAGAGTTAGCCACTGAAGATTTGTCCCTCTACTTGAAACATACCCTATGGTCTATAGGGAAAGCCACTCCCCCCCCGACCCCATCCCAGTTTTTTCTCCACAGCATCCAACAAGCTCCAGCCTATTTTATGAGCCAACCCCAACAAAAACATTCTCAGACTTGAATGTGCTCATTCTTCCTCCCACCCCCATCAATCTCTGGCACCGAGTCAACGCCTCATGGAAACCTTGAAGCCACTTCGGGGAGACCTTCCATCTACTGATCAAAGCAACAGCCCTGTCGTGCTGAAAAGAAAATGCCAAGAACATCAAAAAAAAAAAAAAAAAAAATCAGACCCACTTTACGTCTCCCCCCCTCACCCCTCCATCGCCAAGGGCACCTTTAGGGGCGCTATCTTAAGTCTTATGTCACCGATTTCCGCTGGTCTGGAAACAGGGACTCCTAGGAACAATGTCTGGAACATTCTGCAGGATTATCTATGGTCACAATGAAACGGACTGCAAGTCATTTCACAACAGTGCTCAATTGATGATTTAATTAACACAGAACTCTACTCAAAGGACAAGAGATTTTCACTACAATTACAATACAGAAATGACATACAACTGCAACAGTTAAGGAACTAAATAATGCTTTTAATGATATTTCTATTAAAAACATGTGAATAAAAAAGCACAATTTCAGCTACAAAAAAACTGTCAAAAATTAAATAAGTAGTGTTTCTATGCCACAAAACAACCCAGTATATGGTTCCTATTTAACCGATTCTTCTTTGTAGCTGCTCTGTGTGAGAGAAAGGACTGTGGCCTCCAGATATTTGTGCTCACAGCTAGACAATGCCACCATGTGGTCGATAATGGTAATAGTCGTTAACATTGTAAGAACTGACAAGGGGCCTTTGACACAAAGTAAATGGCATTGCCAAAACCAGAGGGTGAAAGTTGAGGTTCAGAAAGTACGAATCCAGACCAAGATTGCGTTTCAACCAACCAGCCGAGCATAAAAAGTCACAGAGTATTCAACTGGTTGGTTGAAACAAAATCAAGATCTGGATTCGTATTTTTTGAACCTGTACTTTCAATCTCTGGCAAAAACCCCCAAAACGTTTCACAAAAAACGCTTCTACATTCTAGTTTTTTGGTGCCCGAGTGTGTGGGTGGCAAATGACTGGCATGTTGTGGTCAGCCCTTCCGGTGGCAGCCTCCACGGTCACAGCGACCCTGCACAGGGTAAGCCGTTATGGAAAAGGGAAGACAGAAGCTGGAACAACTCAAGGATAGGACCCTTAGAGGGGAACAACATCACTAAATAGATTTAGAATAACATTTTTTTCATAAATAAGATAGATGAAACCCCCTAAACACTGTGTGGAAAAGCCTATAGATGGAAGCCAAACTGCTCTTTAATATCGGACAAAACTGGGATTTCAGTCGGCTGGTGAATCTTCTGGTGAGTTTTAAATGTAATGGGCATACGCACTAATTTAGGGAATCATTGTTACTTCAAAGGGCCCTGTACACAATTAAATACTCTACATCAGTATTTCTCAGGTTAACTGGAGTTACCAAATTGGCCCAAGGTGTGTATGTGTGAGCAACTGGTGTGTGAGTGTGTCCTGAGACGGATTCGTGCCTCATCCTATCCTGGGTTGTTTCCTGCCCTGCACCCGTAGCCACCAGGATAAGCTCCCGTATAGGCCTGGGCGTAAAGGCTTCTCCTCAGCCTCTACAAAACAGTTACAATAGTGGAAAAACTGCGGAAACGCTTCCAATTTTTAGACATTGCAGAACTTTATTCAACTGTTGCACCAGTTACTTATTTAATTGTCCAGTGTATGATATTTGTAAAACCATACATCAGACGATTAAATAATTAACTGGAGCAACAGCTGAATAAGGTAATCATTAAAAACTGTCACTGTTACTACTGATGTATATTATAAAATCTTCAGAATTCAGGAGTTTCACTTCAAAATCAGTCTTCAAAGGTTTATTCTGCATTGGTAAGGATGCAGCCATCTTCACCACCACAGCTAAATCAGGACTTCCTTTGCTACTCAAGCCAACAGGAAATCTAAGCAATGGGTGCTAAAAAATGCACATGGTCTTAAATTTCCTCCTGAACCTACAACTAGGCGGGGCGGTGGGGAGGGGTGAGGGTGTGTGGAGCGTCTGTAAAAACACTTGGTCCCCAGTGTAGAACGTCTTCATATTCATGTAAAAAAAAAAAAGCAAATGTGACTAACTAGGGGTCCTCTTTGAAGTCATAGGGCAGTTCTGGAAATATAGACGTCAGCAACAGTTTCCCTTTTGTTGTTGTATTTTAAAGGGGAAAAGGTGCAAGAGAAAAGTCAAAAACACAACGGTCAATGACGACCCAAGCGTGCCCCAAGTACTAAACCCATCAGACAGTCGAGTCACTCAGCAGAAACACCATCTCTGCATTTCACTAAATGCGTTTAAACATGTTTAAAACAGTACGGCCAATTAATATGTAAACCACTGCAGCGGACATTTGAAGTTACAACAGTTATCAGAACCATAACAGATCTCACTAGGGCAGCGCGCCAGCGGGGATATCCGTTTGCAAGCTGGCCAACACTTAATGTCTTTCCCAGTCTCCCTGCAGGCAGCAAGGAGGAAATAATGATTATCTGCAACACAATACAGATCTACAGTAATGACTTCATTATATAGTGAGGAGGTGGAAGACCACGCAGCTTCGATGAGTCAAGTACTATCAGCAACATTCAAGTAAATTTGTACTTAATTTACATACAATACTTGTTACTCATTTGCGCGAAGATTGATGATTCGGTTTCGAGTGCATGCTGAATAGTGAAACGTTTGCACATGATCAGTTAATAATTGTACATTCATCTACCCTCAGCCGTCCTTCCGTCAGTCTCCCCATACCATGTAACTGGATTCTTTTATTTAAAAACCCTTAAAGGTCAGGAATAAGGATGTGAGAATGTAACGTTCCTTTTATAAATGTCCGCACTATTACGCTAATATGCACACAGAAAGTCGCACGATCTAACAGCCTCCTGACTTCAAGCACTGAGGTTCCCCAAACAGACATAAACGAAAGAAGGAAGTTTCTCCACTAAACTAAATCGTCACAATAACATTTCAAACTACCGTAATCAACAAGAAACGCACAATTTAACCGTAATACATTAACAACAACAACAAAAAAGTATGCAAACTCTCAGCTGCAGTAAAGAAACTTACCTTCTGGTCGAAGTACTTGGTTACGTAGAATACACCGCTCGCGACAGGCGACTTCGCGGCACTATGTTTGGACAAGAGCTGGGATTTTAAAGCTTGTACATTTAAGAAGCAGAAAAGAAGCAGTACGAGAAGGACCCCCCTAATGGAGGGCGCATGTTGGGATGTCATCGGACACGGAATGAGGCAGAAAAAAAGAGAGGAAGAAAGAGAGAGGAAGAGACCTGTCACAAGTTACACGTGATAGCGAGCATCTTAAAGCCAGCAAAGCAGCGCGTGGAGCGCGGAGGCACGCTAAGACAAGCCCGGCCCATTAAAGCTACAAATGTACCAACAAACCATCAACATTAAAAAAAACAGTTCTTAAACGTGAGCCGTGAAAACTAATAGCTCACAAAAAAGAAAAAAAAAACATGAACCTGTCACCTGATCTAAAGTCTGTTTAAGTGTGTCGTCACACTTTAGAGGCGTGGCGTCACTTGGAAATAGAGTATGGCGTCTCTCAGTGCATGACGGGACATCCGAGCACAAACCCAGGATGGGCGGGGACGCTAGTCTATTGACAAGGCACTTGTCAATTACACTTGTAGCGTACGGATTCCACCTTATGTTATATGTACTAGTCAAGTGTTTGTGTTGTGACTTATGCCCGAGTCACATATTTGAATGGAAGTTTGTTTGTTTAGTCATTTTGAACATTATAACAATGGCTATTTTAAAATTACAATGTGTTCGATTTTTTAATGAAATAAAATGCCTGTATGTACATTAGTAACACTGCTATATTAATGTGTATTGGGTTATAGCTTGTAATATCTTTCACACAGGACTCTTGAACAGCTTTTTTTTTTTGAATGTCCTTAAGATCAGATCTATTTTTATTATGCTTCTCCCACTGGAGTTCAGGATCCCTATCACAAAATTCCAGTTTCAAATGGATTCCTTTTTCATACTGTATTAAAGGTTTACAGGCCCTTACCTGTAACCATAAGAAAATGATTATAATACATGTTTATATAAAAGTAAATAATGTATGAAATACCATTTTTATGTTTTGGTTGCTGTTTGAAAGTCGATTTGAATCGTGAAAGTATCAGCTCAGCATTGTTGTGTATTTTGATGAAAGGTGTCAGCCCTTGTGCCAGTTCTTCATAAAATCATTGCATCATTGGTAAACAATGCAGGACCCCATGGATAACTTTATTAGAGAAGCCTTTATTAGTTGCCAGTATTTTCACCTGGGGGTTTTCTACTCGTTATAATGAAATTTGCTTAACTCTGTAAAACAGCCCATTGAGACGTATGAAATGCCCTTTAATGGGGAGATTGTCTCATCAGTAGACACCTTCTCCTGAGCTCTGGTTGTTCAGTTAAGTACCTTAATTTCAGCTATATCCCAGCAGGAGTTGTTGGTGATTCTTTTTAACCTGCCGGTATAAACTGAGTTCAGCCCCAGCCAATAAAAGTTCTTAAATCCCTTTATGTTACATGTATCCCACTTTTTAATGCAGCAGCTTATTAAACTTGTACGCATAGTCTCGGAATGGCTAAAAAATAGCAGGCTTGCTCACAAATTTTATTCCCCAAAGCACCTTTATTCAGTCTGGTAAGCTGTTGTTAACCTTTTAGTATATTCAAGAACCTGCTTCAAATTACACTAATGGATCACTTCCAGGGTTCTTCTCCTCAGGCTTTCTTGGGTTGTCCTAGTTTGTGAGTCCCACAATGTCCAGGTATTTTGCAGTGACAGCCTGCGACTTCTTGGTGAGGTTGCCTATGACTGAGAGGAGCCCCTTCAGATGGAAATGGAAGACAGCCTCTGGTTCTGCCTCCAGCAGTGGCTCCAGTGTTCCGTTGAGGGCTTGGTGGGCCTTGACTCTGTGGTCGTCCACGAGCACCAGGCCACTCTCCACCACGGCCCGGATGGCCTTGAGCCTGAGATAGCACTCGTAGAGGTCCTCGTCTGCTGCCGCCTGGTCCGGATCCTCCTCAGAAAGCACCTCCCGCAGCAGGCTTGGCAGCATCACTGTTTGCTCCATGTCTTGCACGGCAGTGCTGTAGCACCTTAGCGCCCGGAGCACGCAGCTCCTGGCCAGCTTGCCCTCGGCAGACTGCATGCTACCTGGTGTTTCGATGCTGGGTTGGGGAAGCGGTAGCAGGCTGATGTTTTGGTTGCAGTGCAGGGCCTAAACAGAGGATGGGGGCAGATATATAGTGCTAGTCTGAGTGGGATGATCACATAGCTTGTGCAATTAGATCCAGGGGGTGTGATTAGAACTAGGTCCTACACAGACCTTGACATGGAGGACAGGAGGAGCAGGGCGGGAAGTCTGCTGACACGAAGTGTTGACTCAGATCAGCCCATTTGTTTGGAAGGTTGGACACAACCTCTGTGCCAGAAAGCCAGCTGTCATGCTTGGCTTTATATTGCTATGCTACACGTATGAACGCGCCACATAATGTTCATTATTCATGAAAATATTGTAACTTTCCAACGTGTTTTTATTAAAATAATTATTTTGTGTGAGATTGCATGATTCATATTTTGCAAAAACATCAGCAGTATTTTAACCATCACAACCAATCAGAGAAAATATGAAGGGATGTACACACTGTACACACTAAGATAGGAAAGAACAGTATAAGACACAGCCTTACATTTCTCCAGATATAATATCACAAGGCCCCAAACTGTATGAAATCATTGGCTATAACACATGTGTAAATATGTAATTGTTTCCAACTTTATAAACATCATCAGATCACGTAGACCGAGTGAACCTGTCAGCGGGATATTAGATTTCCACTAACGAAGAATCATTTCCTCTTTCTTGTCATTGTGATACTGGAACCTGGAACTTCAGAAATTCCCATTTTAAATGAATGTTTCAATTCTCTAAAAAATTCTTGTGGCAAGATTTTAAACACCTTTGACCAAATATCTGTTATTCTGGGACAAGCCCAGAACATAAGTGCCAGTCAAAAGTCACACATCTAGTGAAAATAATTTGCTTTTTAACAAGATAATGACCCGGAGCAGTCCTCAAGGTTATGTAATATGCATTATCCTGTGAAATAGGAAAGAAAGTGAGTGCTGTGACAGATGACCTGGCCCCCACAATCCCCCCACCCCGACCTAAACCCTATACAGCTGGTTTGGGATGAGCTGGATCAAAGAGTAAGAGCAAGGAAGCCAACTTGGGCCCAGAACTTGTGGAAACTTCTTCAGGACTGCTGGAGAAGCATTCCAGGTGGCTACATCTGGAAGCTGTTTATATTGTTTGTGAAAAGTTTGCAACAATTTTTAACAATTCTCTTGGTCATTGTCTCGAGGCCTTTTATTATAAGGTGAACAACACCTAAAATACAGACAAAAGCATTAAAATCAGGTGTGTCCAGACGGTTGGCTGATGCTGAATGTGGCATGGTTGGTTTTTTGGTGTGGCGGTGCTGGGGTGGCTCATCTCTATTGGGCCTTTGTTGATTTTTAACAATAAACACATTCAGAGGCTCAGCAAGCTGGTTTAGTCAAAATGATCGTCTGAAATGTAATTAACTGCCTGAACAGCGTAAATCGTATACTTTTATTAGCTCAGGCAGAGTGGTCAGATATCAAGCTTATCAATGATTAGGCAACAGTAAAGGGTCATTATCTAATTCTTATCAGACCAAACTTTGCACAGACTGAAATGAGCATGACTGCATCCCAGGCTAACCTAACCTCATTTGCTCTAATTATGATGAAACAAGCCCAACTTGCTATGCTGGCAAACTGGGGCGGAGCTAGAAATTCTGGGCCCTCTGACAAAAGGTCTCCTTGGGTCCCCTGCACTAGGCGGTAGGCACTTACTGATGAAATAGGGGACTCATTTCCAGATGACAAAATTTGCTGGCTGGTGGATATCTATCCATCAGTTTTCTGAAACCACTTGTCCTATTTATGGTTGAATGGGATCTGGAGCACACTCATACACCAGTCCGCCACACATGCACACCTATGGGCAACTTGGTAACTCCAATTAGCCTCAACACATTTTTAGATTGTGAGGTGAAATCAGAGTAACTGGACAACAACATGCAAACTCCACACATACATGGAGCCCTGACAGAGTGAGGCAATAGTGCTAACCACTGCACCCCCCCATACTGGGGGGCATTATAAATGGTAAATGGACCTTATTTATATAGTGCTTTTCTACTCCTATGAGCACTCAAAGCGCTTTACAACACATGCCTCACATTCACGGCAGAGGCTGCCATGCAAGGTGCCAACCTGCTCACCGGGAGGAATTAGGGGTTCAGTGTCTTGCCCAAGGACACTTTGATGGGGTCAGGAGAAATCAGGGCTCAAACCTGCAACCCTCTGGTTGCCAAATGCTAGCACTACCTCCTGCGCCACCATCATAACGCTTTTAATCCTATATACTGCATAAGAAAAAAAAGGCATTGCAGGTCCTAGACATTCCCCAAACGGAATGTCTCAATGTACCTTTACGCTGACTACACTTACTTTTACGCTGACTACGCTTACCTTTACGCTGATTACTCTTACTTTTACGCTGACAACACTTCGCTTTACGCTGATTACCCTTACTTTTATACTGACTACGCTTACCTTTACGCTGATTACGTTTACCTTAAACATTTGAAACAAATTGTCTTTCATTGAAGCTGAAATTCCTAAAATGGATTATTCTAGCATTCTATTTATTATTTATTTCAGTTTTACTTTGGCTTTGACCCCTTTGCTCTATGTTTAGAATGTGAAAACTGACTTTTTCGGTGGCTGGACTTGTCCTGGGATTTCATTTTAGGTCACTGATCCTGCTGACTAAGTAGCTGGTGTTAGTTTCAGCTGTAAAAATGGCCTTTCCTGAATTTCACAATAAAAATGCATTGATTGTAAAGGTAAGAATTTACTTGATCTCATGTTTGTTCATCAGTAATGAGTCATGATGCGTCTTTCATCCCAAACAGTGACCATATTTGTTACTATATCTATTCATTCTGTAAGCCTTTGTGAACTACTGAAGGAACAAGTAGTGAATAACACAAGTGAAATACTGATCATATGAGCTTGTTCATCATTAATGAATCGTGACACATTTTATCTCAAATAGCGACTATATTTGTTCATGATTTGTACTTCAGTAATAGCGGAGTTATTACTAATTATTTGTGTCCAGTCAAGTAAAGCGTTACCATTGTGGTATGTTTCCAGACATGCAGTACCATTTACTTGCACATGGTGGCTTTTCTATAAGCCGCATGTTGCAAATACACACCGACACCAGAAGGTGGCTTAATTTGTATTACTGTTAGCACAAATGCATGCAGCACAAAGCAGAGCCGAAGTCTCATTTTAAAAAGTAACTTTCCTCTGGGATGTTTTGCATGAATTGTACATAAAAATAAAGCCGGAAATACCAGAGAAAAATGAACAATGCAGAAAGAAGCATTTAACATCATGTACATTTTATTTTATTAGAACTTGGGGTTTTCAATTAGAAAAAAACACGATGGCGTTTTCAAAGGCATCACACAAAATGATTTAAATCAACCAGTCAAAGAACCTCCTAGCTACAGCACAACATTAAAAAAACTGTGAAAGAGTCTCAGAGCAAAGACACATCCAGTTCTGTTATATTCATATATAACTAGCATAAAAGAAAATGGAAAAGGAACTAAAATTTAAATGGATGTACATAAAGACCACTACATATGAGATCAGCTACACTATCATTCCAAACTTCATTGTTATTGCATTTAATTTATACTATGGTTCTAAATTGTTGTACTTTTTTAAACAAGGATGAAATAAAAATGTTCTTCCATGCAAAACCACACCAGCAGACCCCTATGAAAAAGAGTTATATTAAAACCCTATTCAGCTGACATTCTACCTGAGCCAAAGTAATGTGGATTGACTGATCCTCCCTGTTCAGATTCTCTGATCTGTTGCCATCTCCCTGTCTGGCCTCTTGCAGCATTAGAAGATCAACAATAAGCTCCTGATGGCTTTGTGTAAATGCTGTGTCCTCCTGTGCACTTCAAAGGTCTGCGTGTGGGTAAACTGCTGTGGATCATGTGCTATTACAGCTGAAGTAATTGCTTGGGGAGCTACTTCCATGATTTTACCCAGTGTTGCTTTTGTGAAATGTCTTTAGCTGTAATTAAATATTTAGTGATAGAGAACAGGATTCCAGGAGATGGACTGACAATTTGTTTCTTTTTTTCCTGCAGGTGGAATGTTAATGCCTTTATTCTATAACTTTTCATATTCTGTGTAAAAATGAAAACCATCTGCCCTTCCTCTGACCATTATAAAAACTCGCTATGCAGTTTGCGGCCCCTTTTGACACAAGTCCTGTCGCCCCTCCACAATGATCTCCAGGACGTGGGTCAAGTCCATCATTTTGGTGAGCATTTCCATGATGTCAGGATGCCCTTTGGCCCCACTGATGAACTCCTCCAGTGTAAGCTCACCTGATGAAGGAGAAAACGTTGAAGATGAGCAGGTCTGTACCCCCCTCCCGATCAATCCCTTTCGACATTGAGAGCCCGTTCAGGCTTTGAAGGTCCTTTTCAGACCATCGCTTTTGCAGTAGGATGCAACCAAGAAGATTTAGGAAAATCCTACAGGAACAGCTAAACTTCATATGGAATCAGAGTCTCTTTAATTGACGGCAGGTGTGTACTAGGTATATTTAACACAAGACTGAATGTTGGTCGATTCTGAACACAGCCATATCCTTAACTGTAGCAGGATGTTTATATAAGTTGCAATTTAACATTTAAGGTGAAAAAAGTTCTGACATGACTGGCCTTGATTTAAGTTTTTACCATCACAATATCCTGTCATTTTGACAAGGGTGTGTTGATTTTTTTTGTATACCTACTGTAGTACGGTTTAAGTGGCCTATAATCCTTTGTCTGTACTAATCCTATAATCCTTTGCTCTATTTTAAACTCTTAAGTCTAATTTGCTACCAATAAAATGGAAACACATTTCCGAGACACACCACTAATACGGTGCTATTTTTCTTTATTCCGTAAAAATATATTCAAAACGAAAGTACTGATTTATTGATATATTCACATAATCACAGAGGTACTGTGTAGCTCAGTGGCTAAGCCTGTGATCAGAAGAAGGTTGATGGTTCAAAGCCCAGCCTGGGTAGAATAGTCACATGTCTGTGGACCCTTGAGCAAGGCCCTTAACCAGTGGACACTGCATGCTGGCTGACCCTGTGATATAACCCCCATCCCTCCAGAGAACAGTAGGGTGTAGGCAAAAAATGGGAATTTCCCCCTGAAGGTTAATGAAATATCATTATTAATCATTAGATGGAGAAGAGGCTCAATTAATGCCAAATATAAACAAAGTGAACAATGTCAAACAAAAAAAATGATTTGGAATGGGGAAGCTAATCCGTGTATCTTTCTGTATTTTACCTTCTCCTTTCACATCAATTTTCTCATAAATAAGGTTCACAATTTCCTCCGGAGGAAAGTCATAACTTCTGGTGATGTCCTGTATGGCCTGAAACACAAATTAAACATTGAACGGAATAATCAAAAACTATATATTCATTCACAGACTTCTCCCCAGACATAAATATGAGAAATGGCAACGCAAATGTAATTTACAGCCACAAAATATTGCGAAGTTCTTTGCGATGGCTCGCATAATGTTGGTCTGGCGGATGTTTGTTGTTTTTTTGTCCATTTTTGCAACCAGAAGGTAATAATTCATTACAGGCCATTAATAGTCTAGTTGCTTTACTTTCATTAACATAAATCATCGATATTTCAGTAGCGAATTCAAGATGTTTCATCTATGGCATTACAAAGTAGGTGATAAGAAAATGTATTTAAAGAGCAGTAAACATTCTCTCCTTATCAGTTACTAAAGTTGTGAAATGAGAATTACGAGTAAATAAGTTTTGATTTGAGTAGCCTGCCTCAGTAAACTCACCGCATGCAAAAATAGTTCTGTCGATATTATCAAAGCCAAAAGCTTTTCTTTCCGTATTATTATTTATTACACAGTGAAAAGGCTGCACCTCACATCATGCTGTAATATTGATAACCCTGGGCAGTTCGGTCTATCAGTCACAGTAATGCAACATGCAGATGGTCTCTGAACTTTAATTACAATCCATACTGGTTGCAACCAGCTTTGAACCACTGGGAAAGTACCTCACTGGGGTCAGGGGGTAAAATCAGATTAAGGCTAATTTTAGGTTAGTCCTGATCTACTTTTTCTTCTTCTTATACTTAAATCTTCCTAACAGCAGGTTACTTAGCCTCAGAGCAGAAATATCCCTGGATATTCCTAAATGCCAATGTAGTGACAATTCCTCATCTTTTCTGAGAGCCTGCCAATCAGATTTAAGTTCTAGCCCGTTTTTATTGTATCTGCTGAATCACGGCTCATTTACCTTAAATATGGTCTCCAATTCATCCTTGTCAATTTTTCCATTTCCATCTTGGTCAAAGAGTTTGAAATACCACTTGAGTTTCTGGTTAATTTCTCCTTTTAACAGTAAACTCACCGCTGCGATATATTCCACAAAATCAATATAGCCGTCCTGACATCAGCAGAAGAAGAAGAAGAAAAGAAAAAACAGAAACAATGATAGGTTCATCTCTTAGTGAACATTCACAGGCAATTCAGAGAGTATCATCAAAACAGCCTGGAGTTTGCATGGTTTGTTACCATGTCGGTAATGTCAGCTTTTGTAATCAAAATTTAATCATGACAGTGATACCAGGTCTCTGTGTTTGTGTGGCTGCCATTTTTATTTACATGACTTTTAGTCTGTATCACCTAGACTGGAGATTAACTTAATCTGACAGGATGGGGGAAATCCTGCCTCTGTATCAAACTAATCCTGTATTCAGAAGCTCATCCACTCACTCTCTCTGCTGTTAAAAACCTCACATGTCATAAATATCCCCATTTTATTCTTTTACATTGAATTACTAACAGCTGCTTTTATCTAGAAAATCCAGACACATGCTGAGGACTGTCAAGGTGAGATAATGTCATATGTAAATTTAAACTGTGTCAGCCTTGACTGACAGACACAAAAACATCACCAAATATAGTGTTTATAGTATTTTAGCATAAGTGGTTACTTGAACCAGAAATCTTAGTCACTTTGGTCATTATTATGTGGCAGTTCAGGAATTTGACCACATGACAACATTTTATGTTCTTATATTTCTGAGACTCAGGACTAGTTTTAGCATTTCTTAGCTTTTTTCATTATGTATCAAATGAATATCTTTAGTATTTAAGTAGGAATCACTGTTATTCTAATTACTTCCTGTCAGCAGTGGATGGATGGATGGATGGTTTAACCCAGTGCCAACCTAAAATTTAATTGCCTGGAGCACATGGTGACCACTTGCACAGAAAAGACCACAAACTGTGAATTTCAAAACCTAATTTCCCTCAGAACTGCACTGTATTGCTGAGCAATGCAAGCACAGAACCAAGAAATACCTAGAGTTCATCAAATCACAGACTCCATGAAAACCACAAATGAGTATGAAATAACATGGTGGTTAAAAAAATGTAACCGACTGTTCTGCATCTCTGCAGTGAAAGTACTCGCTTCTGCAAACCTGCACAACTAGGGAACCAAGATGCTACGGTATGAAACGCCTATTCTCTCTACGCGGCCAGGTCACCTGGACACCGGAACACCCTCGTCACTTACAGCATGCTGCATTCCATTTGAACTCAGAAGTCAGAAATTCCGGGTTCCTAGTCAGAAATTTCAGCTCGGACTTCGCCTGAAATCAGAATTCTCACTCAAAGTCTGAGGAAACCTCACATCCCTGACCTCATGCAGTATTCAAGATGGCTGTGCTCTTTACCAACAGAACTGAAAGCTGTATCTATATACTGTTTATTAGCAATTATGTTTTATTTCTGTTTCATTAAATTGGCCAAACACAGTACTGTCCAACTGCTATCTGTGGACATGTTGCTATGGTGTTTGTCTGTGCAAAATACTGTGTCATATGTTGCTATCAACTGATATTGGTAACATTGACTAACAATGAACCGGGTTAGAACTAGAGCCTGATAAGAAAGCAGATAACCAGATAACTTGTTGGATTTAAGGTAGACTGGGCAAATTGTATGCAAACAAAAAATAAAGACCATCTAAACTGGGCCACCTTAAGTCTGCCAGCTTGTCCACTAAGCAAGAAATCCTCCTTTTTTAAACAGGTCATTGGAAATGCTAAAAGACTTTATGACTTCTTGTAACTGGAATGCGGTTAACTGGGGTGTGACGTGATTCTCTACTCTGGACCCTGACTTCCAAGGTAAATGGAATGCAGCAATATCCTGAAATTGGAAAGTTTGCAGATTAAGATCTTATCTATAAAACAAACACTGGATATGTTAAACGCTGAGGAAATCGGGAAATCGTGAGAGTCCCTGGAGAGCAAGAAACAGCACAGCCACATGATATGGCAAAGACACTGAGTGACAGGTATCCTGCAGAAATGTTTCGAGCATTTACCTTTAAAATGGTGCAATGTTAATTTCTTTCATAAACATTTTGTGTCACACCGTGATAACTTCACTCCCACAATTATACTAAGAATTGCTCTGTGCTGCAATCTCTTGTTTAATATCCCTGTACCATAAAGTGCAGGCCATTTTCAGGGTTTGACAAAGAGAGAATCATTATTACATTTTTTGTGCCCCCCCATATTGGTGGTTTCAGTAATGCACGGTTTAAAAAAACCGTAAAATGTGTAACAATATGTCTCTTCACTGCTCTGTTATTCCTTGATACATATTTTGTCATCGGTCCATCGTCTCTTGAGAATTAGGCTAAAACGTCAGAACCCCTTTCACTTTAGTGAGTCCAGTACTCTGTGGTATTGCATAATTATGTACAGTGTACTTATTACTGTATTTAATGTTGGTAATGTGTTACTGTGCATAATTCATCAATTACCAGCTATACATAAAAATCACGTTATATATGGGGTCTGCAGATGGGTTCGCTATTACCCCTGGTTTTGGTTCTACTGTAGGTCTTGGAATGTGTCACCCCCAGATACGGCAGTACCTCATCATATCTGTCAATAACGTCGGTTTGCTTTCATTAACAGCGTCCAGCTAAATGTGGTCAGTGAACACACAAAGGATTTAAGTGCCTCACCCCGTTCATGTCGAAGGTGAGGAAGACTTGGTCCACATAGCTGCTGGCCTCCTGTGTAATTCCCTGCAATCCCAGCATGCTCTTCAGCTCAAACAGCGTGATCAGCCCCGAGGGCGACTCCCTCATGAACTTGTTGTACCAGTGGTGCATGTCTTCAGCCAGAACATCGTCCAGGTTGGAGCCCTGGGCACCCATGTCTCCTGCCGGGGGGACGTGCGTCTCCTGGTCCCTTCTAGATGGCTCTGAACTCAGACAGCCTAAACCTCTTAAGCCACTGGCCGCAGAAAAGGAAACAAGTGCGCTTAATGGGATAACTGAAGCTTTCTTCTGGGAAAATCGAAACGCCTTGGGGAATCATGAGGGATATGGAGATGTGGAGTGTCCCTGTGAGGTAACTCCGCCCCTCGGCTGCCCCAGTACTGCTGCGTGTGAATGTGGCTCTGGGCTGTGAAGGCACAAAGGGCTCAGATTGCCTGATTGCAATGCGTGGAACTCCCTGTGGCACGGAGAAAAGCAAGTGGATGATAGACTAGCTTTGGTAAGTGGTGGCTGTTTGTCAAAACAGACAAGGCCTACCTACAGGATTAAGATTATTACCATCACCTGAAGGTGCTGCATTTTACATAATCCATTCTATTAAGGCAAATAGTGTATATCATCAGCAGCATAAGCAACATGTCATAGCACTACCACACTAAGGAGCATGTCCTGTTACCACCCAGTAGTCAATTAATAATTAATAATTAATTTGTTTATTTTTCTGCAGAACATTTACGCTTTTGCAATCAAACTCAAATGAAGGAATTCCTTACTCCTTTTAGCAAAATCTCCAATTGGTAAGAGATTTGCGGACAAGATTCCAGGAGTGAGAGAGGAGAAGGAACATTCCGAGATACAAGCGCTTGGAAGCATGTCTCAGTGCTTGTTGGTCTGCGCTACGCATCACTAGCTAACCATATATGCATTAATAACGATCCACATATATCCATTTATGGTGATAATGAAATTGACAATATCATGTGAATTAGACACATCAGAACATTTTCCTGTCCTCTTAAAGGCATATTCCTGAGTTCCAATGACCCCAAACGCTAATTAGAGGTTTCAGGGACCACATCAGAGAACATTAGACTAGTGACAATATTTCCTTACTTTAACACTTGGATGGGCTAGCACACATTAATTGATGTAGAAGAATCTGCATTCTTAACTCCACGAGTTTAGTTCCACGCTGTAATCATGCAACATGCATCATGCACTTTCCCCATCCTGACCTCCATGAGAGCAGGGAAGGGCAGCCACTTGTTGTGGTGCACAGAGAGCTGGGTTATGCGCTTTGCTCAAGGAGCCACGGACATGCTGAGGCTGGGCCCATTGGGCTGGTGACCTTCTGATCACAGATACAGAGGCTTAGTTACCGGCTGCCCCCAAACTAGTTTGTTCAGTTCATTCCATCAGCCCTTGACTGCGCACCACTAAGAACAACATGCACAAGTGTTCGTCACAAACTTCTTCATTTGGTTGCAAATCATTTGCGATACTGCAAAGCATGAGCACACGTTCGCCCTCTACTGGGCATTTAACCTAATTGAAATTAGGGGAAAAAAATCTACTTTCGATTAATGTAAATAGTACATTGGAACAAGAGGGTCCAGCTGCAGACGCCTGTAGAGTGGAGCTCCACCGGAAATATGTCACATCCACAGGAAGCACGTGATCTTTAAGGGCGTAAGGTTAAGGTTAGGTTTAGGGTTAAGGTTAGTGTTTATTCGCTGTAACACAGAGTTGAGATCACATATTTCTGGTGGAGCTCCACTCTACAGGCTTCTGCAGCTAGACCCTTCTCCATTGGAATCTTACCATCCAGGATGTTACCCTGTTTCTTCCTTCCTGTGCTACCTGGTTCCTGTCTCCCCCCCACCCACAACCAACCCTGAAAAGTATGTGGCAGACAGATGGATCAATGTGTTTAGGAGTAAAAGACTTTATTTTAAAAATTATAAAAATAACAACTTTAGTCACTGTAGTTTAAAATTTCCCCTCTTTTCATACATACTGTATATTATCCTATATTCTTTTTATGAAATCTGAAGAGCGCCATTCACCCTTAATTGCACCTTATCAGAAAACGACCCCATTGTGAATGTCCCCATATTCACAAGCTGCCTCAGTAAATGCTGCAGAATCCCGTTTATGCCCAACATACACACAGTAGTAAAGGAGACTTAGAACCTGCTAGATCCCGTTTATGCCCAACATACACACAGTAGTAAAGGAGACTTAGAACCTGCTCTTTACAGCAGCCTCTTTATTTAAAGACCAGAGTGAACCGAGCCGAACTCCTCTGCTCAGGCGCCTTGACTCTGCAGTGTCCGAAATCAAAGGCCAGTCTGTGTGTATTTTGACGAATCATTCCCTATAACTTCGCCGACTGTAGCACTTCATTTTGCTCACAAATAGTAGTGTAAACTGGAGCCACTGGTCTCCATCTCTTCAGATCTTCATAGGTGTCTGTCTTATACTTGGTTCTATATGTGGACTTCCCAAATCTGTAGCTTTAAGACATAGCTGCAAAAAACAAATGAAATCTAATGAAATTTATAATCACTTGACAATAAGAGGGATGGCCATTCTGTACAGGTGCTGAAAGTTTATCGTCCCTGAACAGTTTTACTTACAGTGATTCGATTGGCCGTTCAATGTCGTATTCTCGACTGTAAGGGACAGAAAAAAAAACGTCAGTCCCTCCTGATGATGCATCTCACGTGTACTTCGCTTAAGTGACATGTGTAGTACCTACCGCTGTGTAAACCCTCACCCTCAGTACCAGCCTGACTTCACAGAGGAACGGAACGTTCAAGTAACAAATCAAGTTCCTGGTAGAGGAAACCAATGAATCTCCTGGACTAGATGTTGCTGCTGTGGAAGTTGTATGCTACATTACGGAAGCACAAAGATACGCGGCTTGGCCAAAAGGATATGGGCACCGCTTCTGATTATTCATCTCGGCCGTTTAAGCCACACCCCTAGCTAGCATAAAGCAATAAGTCACACACGCAGCCCTGCAGACTCCATAAACAAACACCGGCAGCAGAATGGGTCATACTGAAAAGCCCCGTGACTGAACTTGACACCATCATATGATGCTACCATTGCAACAAATCACATGATCGGATTTCTACCCCGTTAGACCTGCCCCAGTCCACTACTAGTTCTGTTTTGATGAAATGTAAGCATCAAGGAGCAACCATAGCGAGTCACAAAGGCTGACAAACCGGCACCATAGAGTGCCGAGGCAAAAAAAATTGAAAATCGCCTTAACAGAGTTTCAAACTGCCTCGGGCAGCTGTCAGAGTAGGAGCTGTCTGCTCCAAGCCTTATGCACTGAGTTTGCATAGCATTGGGTGCAGCATCTCGCGTAGTGCAGTAGTAAAACCGTTGTAAAGCAGCTCCCCATTGGACGGCAGAGCAATGGAAGCGA
>JAODKE010000038.1:6384771-6402210 GCA_026779605.1 Mormyrus hasselquistii
CTGAGCACGGGGTTCATGGGGAAGAGTGGGATGTGGGGTCAATCTGAATGTGGATGGCCTGTGGTCAGATGGGCTTCACTTGATGACAAAGTGCTGGATGACGACGGCGATGAGGATGGAGGTGACGGCAAACAGCGCCAAGATTAAGGCGGCACACTGTTCGTCCGTCAGGCTACAGCCGGCCTCACCCGCCTCTGTCCCGCTGACGCCGGCGTCCGCAGCCCCCTCGACACACAGGGGTAAGAGGATGACGATGCTGCTGTATGGCCCTGACAGGTCAGGTGGTGAGCTGCACCGCCGGATGGCGCCAACCCTGAAGCGATACTCATTGCTGGGGTGCAGACCTGTGGCTTGATAGGATGTCGCAGATCCCCTGTATACCTGGGCAGAGCAAGATTTGCACCAAGAAGTGCAACTATATGAACAGCTGCTGAAACATGATCTGAAAATCCATGTGGCAAGTTGCGAGAGACAACCTCACCTTTTTTTTTTTTTTTCACAAAAGCTAAAAAATTTTGATCTGTTGTAAATCATTTCTCTGCTGCTGATATACTTGAAAGAAGTAAAATGATATCGTAGGACATTCTTTTTGCAGTTTTAAGCGGCTGTGCAATTCTTTCACTTGGCAGATTAATGCTTAAATGCTTCACCGCAGCAACTGTGCAACCAAGTCTTGCCCAACCTGGGCATAACGGTCTTCATAAAGTGAAATCACTCTGCCAACCCTAGGATGTGTGCTGGCAACCTTCCGATCATAGACACAGCGTCCGATCCCGCTGAGCCACATACCTTCCCCATTTCCACTGAGAAAAACAGCATCCATAGGTGGGTGTTTGCGACCTATAACATTATAGCGAAGCCTATGACATTACCCGCCACCTGACACAGAACGATCACACCAAGGCCGAGTTGCAGCAGCATTAAAAAAGTCACTATCACTAGGGTTGCAAAATTCTGGCAATTTTCCCATTATTTCCTATATATTGCTATTAATTCCCATGGAATTAATATTTCCAAAATTCTCCATCTTAACTTCCCATGCAATGGAAAGTTTCTGGAAAGTTTCAGGAAATTTTTCACCCCATTGCAATGTTAAGGAATGTTATCCCATAGGGACAGGAGGAGGGAGAATTATATCAACAGACATAATTGCGCAGTATAGGACAGTAAAAAGCAGAAAAGGACAAGGCAGGATGGGGTCATGAGAAAGACGGAACAGGACAAGAAACAATAGGACTGAGCTAAGCACAGCATAGCAAATCAGAGCAGATCATACTAGGGTATGACTGAGGATGTTAGGAAAAGACCAAACAGGGTAGAGTATGGTACACATAGCATTAGGGTTAAGGCTAGGCATGGCTTTTCCAGTAATCTATGCAAAAGTGTCAAATCTTGTGGCTGACCTTTGGATTAGATAACCTGTGTGTACTCAAAGCAGGCAATTTATGATACATAAGTGCCCTTTGTGTGATAAACACATTAAGATGCACTCAGACTCACTTTTGCACCCATAAAGGGAGGATTCGTTCCGTGTGCTTAGCTTGGTGCCACTGGCAGCTCCACTGTGAGGTGGAGATCTTCCTGGTGGACAGCGTTCTAAATAGGCTTATCTCATTGGCCCCCTCCTCTGAGTTAGCACCATGCAGTCATGGGAATCTCAGCCACTATATGAACAAAACACCCCAACTGGGCTCATTACTCCAAGTTTCTAAGCCATCGGGTGGTGCAAGAACACACTCAACTTCTGGTCCCTGTAAGATGTTTGGGCATTGGATGGTGGGGCACAGAGGTAAGAGGAATGGAGACAATTCGTATGCTGAAACCTGGGTATACATTACCCTTGCCAAACAGTGAATTATACTATAATTACATTACACAGAACATCAGACACCGCAGATAAACCTTGATGGTATAAGCCTTATCATGAGACTACAGTTTACCCGCCTGGAGATTTTTGTGTTTGGTGGGCATTTTTTCCTCAGTCCTGACAGTAACACAGGAGCTCTTCACCTATATTACCTGTTTGAACTCTGTGTTTCCCAGCATGCACTGCAGCGTGTAGATAATGTGATCCCCATTCATGGGGGGCACAGCCTCCCAGCTGACATCACAGGTGTAATCATCCAGACGCTCTAGTCGTGGGGCTGGGAACATGCAGGAAATCCGTTAAAAACCATGGACACCACAATTCAATGATTTAGACCAGTGTTTCCCAACCCGGTACTCGAGGACCCACAGACTTTTAAATTAGTAGGCACCGACTTGCTGATTTTTACATTGTTAGGAAAGGAGCAAAAATGTGGACTGTCTGGGAGGGAGCAAAAACGTGAACTGACTACAGGTCCCCAAGGACTGAGTTGGGAAAAACTGATTTAGACTTCATTATGCATTATTTGAAAGAAAGGCCTGTGATTTCAAAGCTGAGAGAGAGAGAATGAAGAGCGATATTAGACACAAATAGTTTCTACCTTTGGGAGGGGCGGGGGGGCAGCACAAGGTGGTAAATGTGTAGACATCAGAGAAAGGTCCTTCTCCTCCATCATTTAAAGCTTGGATGCGAAAGTTATAAGAGGTAGACTCGACCAGTCTCTGCACTTTATGAGCGTGGCTTGGGCCCCTGTACAAGCAAATGAACCTATACAGGCAAAAAGCAGATAAGGGATGATTCTACAGTACATGGACTCTTTGCTGTGGTTATACACCTGCTTTTTTCTTGTCAATTTTTAATTTAATTAATATCTATATTTTTTTATTCGTTTTTCCTGTGTATGCTTATTTCAATTCCATTCTGTTAAGCACGATGTAAACCCTGTGGTAAAAAGAGTGCTACATAAATAATTACTGGTTGATCGATCGATCTGCTCTGACGCAGAGGTATTTTAGTGAATTTTAATGAGGAGGCTGAAGTCCCCTCACAGTCAGGTCTTATCATAGACTTAACCCACACCTACTCGTCATATCTGGGTTTCAGAGTTTGAAGATAAATAGTCGTATTTACGGCCTCTGTGAACAGCAACGCAGGCATTGGGTGGGTTATGGTTATGTCTGTGTTTAAGCCAAATTTGTAGGTGAACTGTAAAAATAATAATACAGTACAAAATAATGAGGATAATTATGGAGTAATAATAAAGTAACTACATACGGTACTAATACTGCATGGTGAGCCCACGAACCACTGAAGCCGTGCAATATTTTCACGAGTGTCACAAAGTAGTGCGTGCGTTTGTTAGTATCAACCGCTGCATTTTACTCTAACTTTTTACTCTAAGTCCGTTCATAAGCTTGAGTTGTCCGTAAGTCGGATGTTCTTGTCCCAGGAACTGCCTGTGGCGGGGTATTCCGGTTAAGCAAACTATGCATGATTTTTCAGTTGTTTGTGCAGTTTCAGAAATTGCAAATAAGAGCGAAGAGGCGGGCTGTGCCTCACTCACCTGCCGTTCCTGTCCTCCATCTGGAGCTGGTAGTGCAGGACCTCTGACTGGGTGGGCCGGATACAGCCCTCGCCCCACTTCAGCCTGAGTGTCTGATGGCTGAAGGCGATACACTCCAGGCGCGGTGGCTGCGGGGGGCGGGGCCTGGTCCTCATCTTCACCGCGGGGCTGAAGGGGCCGGCACCCAGGCTGTTAAGGGCCTGGATGCGTATCCTGATGTTCCGGGGGGGTGAGAGGACCTTTATCAATGGCTGCCAGTTTGCCAATAGCTGTTGTACCCTTGAGGGTGGTACTTGGTCAGAATTTCAGTTAGAAACAGGCAGTGAATGGAACACAATCTAATTTTCTTTGGTGAATAGTGATTGTACAGTACTGCGCATAGTCAAACTATGATCTGTCAAAGTGTGTCCGCTTAGCTATTTGAAAACCTCTCCGCAGTATTTGTAGTAAACATTCAATTCACCAGTGTATTTTTGACTCAACCCCTTGCACTCTCTAATTAGGTAATCAATACCTCATTAATTTATTTAACTAATTATTTAATTAATTGAGCTGGTGGTGAAATTTCCCATTAGGAAAACTGAAGCGATGTTCTTCTAATAATCCAACAAGACACTGGTAACTTTTTGGAGGACAGAAGAAATTCTTGTTATTTTAATCGAGTTACTGGTAATTTGCAGATGTTCTGGTGTTAAATTGTGTGTTTATTCCTTAACAAATCAATCACTTACTACTCAGATAACCTTAGACATTACCAGTGACTGCCTAAGACCTTTACTCAATATTGTAGAGTACTGGGTCAGTACTGGGGGACTGGATACTCACTTATAGGACGTGTCAGGCTGCAGGTGCTGGATGATGTATCTTGTGATGCGTCCCACCTGGATGGGCTGACGTTCACCAAGGTCGATGATGTAGGAGATGATCTCTGCACCGTGCTCACAGGGCGCCTCCCAGCGCAGACCCAGGCAGGTGGACGGGCAGTAAACCGCATCTGGTCCCGGGTCCTTGAGCAGATCTGCTTCGCTGAGGGCCTGGATGCTGCCGACAGCCGCGGGCACCGAGCTGGGGGTCTGGCAGGCCGTGGTTTCGCTGAAGGGGCTGGATCCCATTGTGTTCACCGCCTGCACGCACACGTCGTCCTGCTGTTAGCTCCGCCATCTTAAACATCTTTTTGTAATTTCGTCTTTTTAACTAAACTCTACGTTATGAGGTCTCATTCTCAAGTGTAGCTCATTCTCAGCTGTCTAACTCTTGTTCTTAACACTGTGGGCTGGCTTACTGTGCTCTGTCAATCACTTGTTGTACCCGATGAGATGCAGCAAAAGGTTACATTTGATTTATTTAGCAGGTAATTTTATACAAAATGACTTACAGCTGATTAAGTCCCTGAAGCAACTGGGGTTGTGGGCCTTGCACAGGGACCCAATGGTAACATCCTTCTGGCGACCCTGTGATTCGAACCAACAACCTTCCGGGACAAAGACCCAGCATCCTATCCCGCTGAGTCACACACTGGCCCCTGTAGACCCCCCTCACTGATTGACAGTATAATGTAAGACTGCCCTCCACGGTCGGTTTTCTTCCATCACTGAACCTTGAACCATCTGCTCACACATGCATTCACCAGCACTAGTTCCACCTACTTGAACCCGGAAGTAGTAGGTAGTGGCCGGCTGCAGGCCCCTGAGCTCGTGCATCGTCCCAGGTCCTGAGTAGCACACGTGCATGCTGCCATCAGCCACGGCCCTCTCCAGACGGAACTCAGTCACCGGGGCACCATTGCAGGGCGGAGCCTGTTAGCAGGGATGCACACAAGCGTCAGTCATCAACAGCGGTGGTCTGTCTTCCCAGAATTGATGCCCAATTTCAGAATTCTATAACTGAAATTTAACTGAACAGAATTAAAATAGAGAATATATTGAATTTTCAAAACAAGCAACAATGTTTTTGCAAACTGCTTGATAATAATTAGCTATGCTGAACCACCAGTGAATTGTGCAATTTAGCGAAACACTCACCTCCCAGCTGACCAGTACACAGGTAGGGGATCTGCAGATCGCCTGGGGGGCTCTACCTGCTTCTGGAGCACATGCTCCTGTGATCACCTCACAGCAGTCAGAGTACGGCCCAGACTGTTGAAACACGTACACAGAGAACCATACAAAGCTGTCTTTGTCTTCCAGTATCCAGTTTGGAGCTCAGATGTCCTCAAAAACTCTCAATAATAAAAGTTCTCTGAACAATGATTTGACAGGCATAACCTAGCTTTCATATAGGCGGGTCACTGCAGTAGCAGGTGACTGACACAGCAACATGCCTTCCAGTGGGGCTGAATGCAATATTAGACTCATGTAACCAGTAAGTCCCTGTGACAGAGATGCCAACTGTGGTCAGCTGGATGGTGTGATTTTCAATTTAAGACAAGCCTGCATACTCATTTATATGTATGTAACAATTCTACTAACTTGCAAATAGTCTGTAGGGTTTTCAAACTACCCTAGCGCTTTTGATGTAGCTAATTTTAAGTTTTTAATGGAATAATATAGATTTGCCATAAGATTTCTTGCGTGAGCTTTTTCTTGCGTAACATTTGTCTGCGTGTCACGCCAGATGCGTGAGAGTTGCCAACCCTGTTGTGAAACGATTCCATATCGCCAAAGTCTTGAAGGTTGCTAAAATACCTGTTTTTTTTTTCAGTGAGGATGAATTGATGCGAGCGGCATTTTTACGCCACACTTGTAGCTCGGCAGTGAGCTCTCACCCCAGCTTTGTTGCTCGCTTGCAGACGGAAGCTGTAAGATGTGGCCGGCAGCAGGCCGGTGACGGTACAGTCCAGCTCGGGACCCTGGTGCACCTCCCTGTATGCCTCGTCATGCGTGCATCGCATTTCCAAGGTATAAAAGGTCACAGCGCTGCCCCCGTCTTCATGGGGGGGGCCTGGGAGATTTAATTAAGGAATCAGATTAAGCTTAGCATTTCCAGAGGTTTAGCGAAACAAAGTGTGAACTGGAGTAGAGCGACTCACCCCAGCGGAGCTGCACGTCCCGTGCCTTCGACTTTCCTACCACCCTGGGCGGGAGACACGGCCCTGGGGGCACTGCAGGGGTCTGTACACGCAGAATGTCTGACGGCTGAAGAAAGCAGGGGTAGCGGTCAAATATGACCATGGCCTGGCAATTCGCTGACTGCCATGAGAAAGGTGAGTATTTACCTCACTGCGGCCTGCCTCATGCGGCCTACCTCACTGTGGCCTACCTCACTGCGTCCTGCCTCACTGACACAGAAGACCCTTGTCTGGTAGGTGGCACCAGGCTTCAAGCCCTCAAGCAGATACTCCACAGCTGGCCCACTATATACTGGCTCCCAGGAGTTACCTGGAGGCACAACGGACACACGGTTTACCATAAACTAACCAATGAGCTAAAAAAAACTGTGTTTTCGAGGATCCAGTGTTATTTTGATGGCAACACAGAAACGTACCGTTTAGGTCCGCTGATTTTTCCAGCATGTACTTCATAACTACTGATCCTCCATCATCGTTGGGGGGTTCTAGAAAGACGCATTGCATACTCATATCTATTTCCATCCATCATTATCCATCACAAACCCTTAAGGATTATTGGTGTGATACAGTATGCCCGGTCTATACAACATGACAAAAACCAAGTCTATTCTCATGTGTGCGAGGAGTATGACAAAAAGTGAGAGAGAAACGCTCACCCCAGATCACTCTGATGCTGGTGGGCAGCACTGCACCCCTCACGGCAAGCCCCCTGGGGCACCCCGGACAGGTGGTCAACTCCAAAACCTTGCTGGGGTTACTCATGCCTTCTGTGTTGTAAGCTCTCACCTGGATGTAGGAGGTACACGCCGTTAGCAAGGCAACGCAAAGTGTTTTTTTTCCCTCCAAAGCTGTGAATGTCATCAAATGTCCAATAGTGAAATTGTGCTCAAAGAATCACAGATAGACCTTGACGCACGATGGGGTTACGTTCTGATAAACCCGTTGTAGGTGTGAAAATACCAAGAAGACAAGTAGAAACATGATAAATAAGTAATTGAATGACTACTGTCACTGAATAGGGAAATATTTGGTTAAACACAGAAAGATGAACAGAGGGCATATATTGTATGAGATGTTTACACTTGAGATCGCTACAGAGATTGGAAACCCGGCCACATGGAAGTCGCTATTGCTTAGGAACAGATCAAAATTCCAAGTTTGACGCCTACGGAATGTGCATCGCTATTGCGGCATCGTAAAGCTAAAACGTTGCAAGTCCAACTGCCGTGATGAGAGAAGCATCTGTAGGATGAGAAGCATTTAGGCCAGGGCCCTGTGTCACAAAGCGGGATCTTTTTATTTGGCTGGACAACTTGCCAGATTTAAGGTAGTCTGGGATAAATATAAGTGAATGAGGATAAAGTCCATTTAAACCGGAGTATCTTAAATCTGATGAGTTATCTGAGTAAGCGGGAAATCCGGCTTCGTGATACTGGCCCCAGGTCTGCCTTCTCCTCTCCCCGCTTCTTCAGTTAGCCAGTGAACCAGTAAACCATGGGGAAGTAAATGACATTGAGTTGCTGGCAGTGAACCTGCAGTCTGCCGGCTCACAGCCACCTCGCTCACACACGGCCTGGCGAATTGCAGAATGACCTAGATACTGAGACTCCCGACCAGAGCAAACTCAGCTCACTTACCCTGACCTTGTACTTTGTGTTCTGCCGAAGGTTTTCAATAATGCAGCTGCTTTGGTAGTCATCATATCTCGGCTGAAAGTGACATCCCTGGATACGGAAAAAGGTAATAAAGATTGTTCTTAAACAGATACTCTTTTACATCTATCAGTATGGCAGAAATGTATAAAGGAAGACATTTTAGCTAGATAATTGGAAGTGCTGCAATTTCAAAGATTCTGCTTATGGTACTAAATTAGGTCAGTGGGCTGGGCCGCTCTGTTTCTGGTCAGGAGGTTGCTGGTTTGAGCCCAGACTCATCAGCGTAGTCACATATCTGTGGGTCCATGGGCAAGATCCAAAAGTACCTCCGGGTACTCCGGTTTCCCCCCCCACAGTCCAAAGACATGCTGAGGCTAATTGGAGTTAACAAATTGCCCGTAGGTGTGCATGTGTGATTAAATGGTAACAGTGTGTGACTGTGCCCTGCGATGGGCTGGCCCCCTGTCCAGGGTTGTTCCCTGCCTCGTGCCCATTGCGTCCGGGATAGGATAAAGGGGGTTGAAAAATGAATGAATGAATATTCTATATTTGTCTCCATGGGGAGTGTTCAACAAACAGGAGTTCTCAATTTGCTGGGTTAACTTAAGCTAGAAGTAATGATTGTCCAATAAGAGTTTAGGGTTTAGGTAAGGAGCATTCTTATCGGACAATCATGACTTCTGGCTTAAGTTAACCCAGCTAACTGAGAAATCCTGCTTTGTGGAACACCCCCTAGGTAGGCTAATAATAATTGAACCCTTTATTGTCCCCGTGGAAAAATTCTTCTTACGCCTCCCTCAACTTGCTCTTTGTAGAGTAAGCTGTCCGCGAAGGGCAGCCACCTCTTGGGGTACCCAGGGAGCTGGGGGTTAAGGGCCTTGCTCAAGGACCCGCAGACATGCTGAGGCTGGGTTTGAACCTGCCACCTTGGCTTAGCCCACTGAGCCACATGCTGTCCCCTAATAAGCATTAGCAGGTTTTGGTCAAGGTAACCGAAGACAATTACCACCACGGCGCCTTCATCCACCTCCAGGATGTACTTCACAGTGTCGCCACTGGGGGGAGCTGGAGACGGCTCCCACCGTAAGCTCAGCCAGCTGGCTCCGGACTCGGTCAGTTCTGGAGCTGGAGGGGCACTGGGCACGCCCCCGGAGGTGAACATCTCAGCCACTTCACTGAAGCTGCTGCAGCAGGAGGAGGAAAATGTGGGAAGGGGAGTAAAGAAGGGAAAGACATGCGAGATGGAGGGTGCAAAGAGAAAAGATGCACGTCTGCACCTGTCAAGCATCATGCGCATTTCCAGCCATATGGGAAAAATATATTTAGACACATATTTGACATATATGTTGGCATATATGTTTACAATATATTTCACATATATTTTAATATTAAAAATTTTAATTTTATTTTTTAACTTTACATATATTTAGATAGGTGACACAGTGCTCACAGAAAATCTTGCTTATTTCAGTAAAAATATAGCAAATTTTTGGTTTTATAATAAAAACCACTGCATCATTCGTGTTTACAAATGCTCCTTCTAAAAGAGTTCTACCGTATTAAAAAGATCATTGACAAGCAGTCTCACTGGGGGCTTTTTAATCAGTACCACCTTTGCAACAACATAAAACACCAAACGTTTGTGCTTAGTGTCCCTTTGGGAGCCAGCGACTATGACTGTAATTAATAACGAAATGGGAAACACTGAATGAACCAGTAAAAAAAAAAAACACTTAATAAAAAGAAAATGTCTGTGCAGATGTGTTAAACATCGCTTGTCAATAGACTTTTTTTATGAAACCAATAAACAATTAACATAAACGAAATTAAGGAAGCTTCCTAACCCTGGCTGTGAGAGCTGTATGTCTGCATATCTTTGTCTTCCATATGGAAAGACTCCAGATTCAAGACTCAAAGATTAAAAAACCTTTATTGCCTGTTTCCATAATGATAGAACACTGTCTTAGGTGAAGGCTCTCAAACAACATAATGCTCATGCAATAATGCATGACTCACCTATGAATATATTTTAAAACCAAGAATCACAAACGAGCCTGAAACACCACGAGTTGCTCCGAGGAGCGTTCCGGAAGCAAAGCCCTGAATTAATATCATAAATATATGTGACGTCTTCCCATACAGAAGACAAATATATGCACATATGTAAATATATTTTTTCCATAAGGGTAGTCTGCATGGTTAAAATGAACAGGGGCCCAAAAGTACCTCAAACCCTTTTCGTTTTTGGCTGCGACGCGAAAGCAGTATCTTGAGGAAGGCATTAAATCACACACTTGATACTCTTCCTCTGGTCCGTAGTAGCACTGCTCAAATTCTTCCATTCCTTTCCCCTGCACAAAAACAACCACAGGAGCTCAGCACCAGTTTAGATGCTCCCTGGGTTACGATGGTCCGTGTTAAGATGTTTCAACTTTATTACGAGTTTTCTGATTCAATTCTTTATTACGCTTTCGGTACATTATTCAGTAAAGTACAGGAGATATTCTACACTATATTATAAAACAGGCTTTGTGCTAATAATTTTGCCCAACTGTAGGCTAATGTAAGTGTTCTAATCGTGTTTAAGGTAGTCTAGGGTAGGCAATGATGTTTGTTAGGTTAAGTGTACTGTATTAAAATGCAATTTCAACTTACAATAGTTGTATCGGAACGTAACCCCATCGTTACTTGGGCAGCGTCTATATTATAATGGAAGGTTGGGACTTCACCCAAATGTTTTTAAACGTGACCACCCATACCTGGAACGGGTTCGGTCTGGAGGACACGTTAGGAGTAGATCGTACCTCATCCCACTGTAGCATGTAGTTGTCGATTCTGGAACCATTTTCACAAGGAGCCTTAAGCAATCAGAGAATTAATTTTACCATCACTTCATAAGCCATTCCAATGCCATTCCATCCATTGCTATGTTTTCAAAGTGATAAAACACCTTCCACTGCAAGGTGATGGTGCTCTTAGTTCCACCAGTCCTCCAGGGGGCGCTGGGGGTGTCAGGGGCACAGCTGAGAGTGGTAAAGGTGACACCTTCTGAGGGATCGCCACGTAAATGTCGACATACAGCGCGGACCCTGAGAGAAGAAAGTGACAGAACACACATCATTGGCCTGCTGGAGTTTCTTGGAAGCACGGTGATCTTTGTCACGGGGCTGGGATTGTCAATGAGCAAACGTGACCAACAACAGCAACCAAAAGCACGGAACAACGAGAAGATGACAAGCAGACCTTGCGCTGTAGTCCGTCGCTGGTCTTAATTCTTCTAAATTCATGCTTAGTTCATCACCTCTAACCAGAAATAACACAGAATTACTCCACTGAAGAAGAGAAAAGCGGCATTGTGACCAAAGGCATAAATCCATGCGACGGCCTTGTGAACGGGGCATCTCCAGAATAATGCGCAGCTACATTAAGCAACTTATTTTTGGAAAGCCATTAGCTGCATAAGCAGCCAATGAGTCATTAATATAATCTTCGCTTTCATCTCAACCTGACTCATTCATTGTCTCAACAATGTGTGGATTATCAGAAGTTGGATATTCAATTCCACTATCAGAGTCCTGACTTACCTGTGCACCACATGGTACATCCCATCCTTCTCGTCCCCACAGGAAATGATGACCTCATAACTCAGAGCTTTGTGGAGCTCATTTTGGACCTCTAGGCCACTGTCCACGTTGTCTAGTGGGACAGGGGCACTCCAGGATAGCAACGCCATGCGTGCTTGAACATCAGTCACCTAACACACAGAGAAAATGCATTGTCCAATCAAAAGTCAGCATCTCCAGGAGCAGTTTTAGGAAAAAGGTGAATCTGCAAAGCTGAATAACACCCAGAGACACACTGCTGATTAGCACTGGGTGAATTTGCGTACTTGACCGTACTTGTATTCTCATGTACTTGTTTTACATCATCTTCCATTGCTGAAGACCAGTCCCAACACTAAGAGCACTTGAACAGAGGACGGTAAACCCCCCCTGTTCTTGCTCCGCCCCAAACATCAAGGATGCTTCGGTTGCATCCTCGACGAATGAGACCAATCCCATGAATCAAGTCTCAAGATTGTTCTTGGAAGGCAAGTTAAGTCCGGTCGTGCTGAGACCAGGAATACGGCACTTGAGGTCTTGGTATTGTGATTCACCCCGTGTCAGATCTCAACTTCTAGAAGTCTAGAAAACCAGCCATTGTGTCATTCTTCTGTAATTTATCAGAAAATCTGTTATCTAGCAATCAAACTGGTTTCATCACTTCTCACCAAAAATTATGCAAATCAATAAATTTCAAAGTATGCAGAAACTCAAATTTGGAAAAACCCAATATTTGTCTTAAAATATGAGCATTACAGACATTAATCTGTATCTATTTCATAGTTTCATTGATACCATACAAAAATCAATAACAAAACTGTAATATATCAGCAGTGTATGTAATTGATATTTCTACTTTTAAGCTATAAAATTTATATAACAATTGTTCTGTAGTGAATATGTATTTTAATATATATAATTCTGCTCAACACTTAAATACAATTATTTCTTAAAATAAAATGCGATGAGAGTAACGCGTTTAGAGAAAATGGAATCCAGTGACATTGACTACTGACAAAAAAGGTAATAACCATACTACTGTTTATTACTACTGTTAAAGAAGGATCTACTATTAAATTATCATGACCCCCCCAGGCATCACAGCAGATTGGCTTCCACCTTCCATTCACACACCCCAACAATGACAACCTAAGCCCTTCGCCTTTTCCTGGCCTTAATAAGTAGCCAAACAAAATCTAACATGTTTGACATTTTTGCTTTTGATTGCAAGCACAGGTTTTTATAAAACTGAGTTTCCCATTTATTTGAGGGGCAAAATACTACTTTTAGACTGCATGGAAAGAACTAGAAGAAAAATTAGACCATGGTAAAAAATGAACCCAAATGAAAGAAAGAAAAATGGGGAAAACAGCAACTCCACACACACAGCTAGATAAAATGTTATGCTGAGCGTTGTTTTTAAAAACCATACAACCAGTGGGGGGAGATCTGTCCACTAGAGGGAGCCAGACTACAGAGAAGCCTACAGATCACACGCGATTTAGCCTACGGTCATCTGTCTCACATTTCACATGAGCAAAGTAAATATTTAGGGAGGAGAATGACCTTTCCTTCCTTGTAAGACACCTGTGACCAAACAAGAAGCAATGAATCACACACATATGTCAGAGATAAAGTAGCAAATCACGCCGCACCTGAATACGGTTACAGAGTATACAAGGGGGAAAAAAACCCATAAAGCACTTACTTTTGGTTTGCTGATTGTAGACAGAGCAGCTTGCAGAGCTAAAGATTCCTCATCGAGGTCTACAAAAACAGAAAGAATTAAAAATAGCTTTCCATGCCAATCATCCTAACAAAACAGTCTGTTAGGGAGAGAATTAAATTGCAGTGTAGCTGAGCTGGGCTGATACCACTAAGACCACAATCAATTTAATTTACATAGAGATTTTCTTTATACATGGACGGTTTTGCCTGACACATAAAATCCCCTCATTAACTCTGTCAGTTTTTGTTCTGTTAAGCTCCTCAGTTCATCTCCAAAACAAACACAAGAAAACAAAAACGCAATAGGCTGTCAGCGGTGATTTACATCTGTGTGGGATTTACATGGCAAAAACAGGCGGGGGGGCCGGGCAGCCAACCATGAGACTACATATGGAACATGAAGCAAAACGGGAGAAAGAAAGAAATAGGATGTGATCAAGGAAAAGAGGTGGGTCTCTTGAATAGGGATGAAATTTTAATTAAGAAGAAATGGTAATGCTTTTCATTAACTACACCTTCACAATGCCTTTATAATGCAGTCATAGAACATTCATAAGCAGCGTGGAAGTATACCATACATAATATACATCAATAACAAACATTATTCGATTATACAATTATAATACCTGCTACTATCATACCACTCTTGTATACTTACATGCTACTTATGAAGGTTCTGCGAATGCATTATGAACGCGTTATGAAGGTGCAGTTAATGTAAAGCATTACCGAAGAAACTTTGCAACTTGGTGACACCTTTAAAGAGATCTGACCACAGCAGCAGAGTCATCAGTGATCATGAAATATCTTTTGGGAATCGACAGGATGCTGGCTCTCCCACACACACCAGCACAAAATTCCTACCTTCTGATTCCACATGCACACCCAGGTTCTCTCCCCCCTTGCAGCCCTCATGACTCCACGCCGTCTGCGTTTCACTGTCCTGACCCATCTTCTTCTCCGTCTCCGCCCCCTGACTGCCATTGCACATCTTATTCGGAGATGGGGTGCTGCAGGCTTTCTGCGGCGACGGGGAAGGACTCCGCGCCCCCTCGGGGGTGGGGCTTAGACTGCCCCCACCCTGCCGCTCCTTCAGCTTCTTCTGCAAGCGGCCGTATGTTTTTCCTGCCCTGTCATCCCTTGGAGCAAAAGGAGGGCATCTCTGCACTGGACAGGAGTCTGTGGCCAATCAAACACACGCAAGGATCAGTGATGCACAGATGGAGAAACGGATGCAAGAACTTGCAGGTTATGTGAAGAACGACACGGTACATTTCATTATGTTCTCATTTATTTTTTATTTTTTTTGCCGATCCAGGTGTTTTCTAAAAGATGACATGAAATAGAGATAAAAGAACACTAAACAATGATGCCTTTTATCACCCAGATCTGTCCTCATCTCTGCCAATCTTTTCTGAGTCTTTCATGCTACTTTTAAGCTGTTAAGAATATCTGCTGTCAGTCCTCGGCGCAATTCCTTACCGATCTCAGAAAAAACGTGACCAGCGTGGTAGTGTGACATGTACTGAGATGCTAGGTCTCCAGCCCCGCCCGAAAATACCGGGTGGGGAGAGGGGTGGAGCACGACTGGGTGCGGCAAAAAGGCTGGTAGGTGGGGGGGGAGTGGAGGTGGAGGGTGGTGCAGGGCAGAGGGGGCCCCCAGAAGAAAATCCGGCTGAGGTATGACCAGGACACGTCGGACGCCATTCTCCTCGATGATCTGGAGGGGAGAAGACAGGGCTGCAGATATGAGCACTGTTCAGATTGAGAGGGACTGTGGGGGGTGCTGGCTAATAAAAGATCAGGGACCCCCCAAGGGAAAAAATATACCCCTTCTTTGCAGAAGTGCCTCTCACTGTAAATAAGGTTGGAGACCACCGCGCTACAGTTATGCAAACTTATTGCACATTTGTATCACTGAAGGTCCCTTCAATTCGACACAATTTGAATGCTGGACGAGAGCATGCGGCCATTTGAATAAAATAGGACATTGCTATCAGAAATGAAGGACAGGCAGGCAGATATTACCTGAGAAACGTATCCCGTAGGCACATAAATTGGAGGCACAGAACCATTTGGGGACATCATAGGGACCTGAGCTGGGCCTGTGAACAGAAGAGATTTCAGTATTGCTGTTTTAGTAAAAGCTGAAATACCCTAAAACAACAGTGGCACTCAGAAAACACAGACTGGAAGCCACCGCAATGTGACATCAATAAATGTCTGGTTCAGCTCAATAGGAACCAATTAAGAGATCGATAAAAATTGGGTCAGAGCTGTCGGTGACTGACGGCTTGTGATGTCACATCCAGGGGACTCTTCCCTCAACACCTCCGTAAAGTTTAAACATTAGCATGAGAAATAAGTTTAAAGTGGATGTCCTTCCTTGAGGTTTTACATACAAATTCATATATTTTCAGTAACCACTTACCCCAGCTTAGACTCTGGACATTTAGTTTTTCATACTTGAAAATTCCTATCCGAAACCCGAAAACATTTCCAGCTTCCTACTAGAATGATTAAAATAAGTACCGTACCACTGACAACCACACCCAGGCTCCCAGTGAAGAATAATATGATTATTTTAACTGAATCCTTTACATCAGTGTTTCCCAACCCGGTCCTCAGGGACCCACAGAGGGTCCACATGCTCCCTCCCAGCTCCCTGCCAGACAGCCCACATTTCTGCTCAAAAAGGTGGAGCCCCTGTGGGCCCCCGAGGACGGAACTGGGAAACACCACACTGGATCATCTGCTGCCACCATTTGACCAGTTCACTGAGCCATGTGTCTGAGCTGCAGATTACCAACATCCCCTCGCACAACCCAGCCACCCCACACACACAGAACTGGAGACTATCTTAAAGCACGACTACAAAACTGGGAAGCCACAGTGCCACCTGCTGTCAAATCTTTTATACACCTATTCCTAGATACAGGACCGGATCTACCTTTTCAGGGGCCCAAAACTTAACTTGGGAGGCCCCCCTACTGTCACGCCTCCCTCAGGGAGGCAACGCACCAGCAAGGACCAATAAGCATCCGAAAAGTCAACTACTTAAACCGCACTTAGACATCAACCCAGTGCGGAGTATTGTTGCCATGCACGTACTGAGCGCTACTCTCTCTCTCTCTCCCACAGTTACGTTCGATCCGTCTTGCCCTCCCTGAGTCTCCCGCGCCTCCTTTCTGCCCTCCTGCTCCTCCTTCCTTCCCATAGGCCCTCGTGTTATTCTCCCACTGTGTGTCTGCGTCCACGGACTGACTCAACGGCTTTTCGACCCTTGGCTTCCCATTCGACTACGATCTCGTCTCACGACTCGGCACAAAGCACCCGGCTTGGAAGGCTATGCGCTACGACTCTTCTCTTTGTCTTACCGAATAAACTTGATGGCCCGGATTTCCCTGTCCGTGTAGTTTGTGGCGGAACACCTACCATAAAGATTGATTATTATTTTGCTTCCTCCTTAACACATGGTAATTTGGGGACCCTAGGCAGGCCATAGCTAGAGTCGGCCATGTATAATACATATTTATCACTTTCCTGGTTAGCCACTTTCTGGATGCGGCCTCACCCCAAAGCATACAAACCATGTTCATGAGAATTCACGCCTCCCCGTACTCTTCATTACTGAGGAAACGATAGCAGGCCTGCCGTCCTTCTGGTAACGGCCTGACTTCCAAACTGGCATGCGCTCCACTGGCCTCATCACGACTCAAACACTTTAGGTTCAAAATTCCTCCGTAGGCGGCACTGAGAGGTGCCAAGACCTGCCGGGCTGCATCTGCCCCTGCCAGCTCTGATGCACAACAGCCGAAGTCTATAGCGTAGATATATAAAGATTTGCATATACTAGAAGACTATATATATATATATAGTGTGTGTGTGTGTGTGTGTGTGTGTAAATAAAGCTGAAGACTAATAAATATATAAATTATTAAATGAGTATGTATAGT
>JAODKE010000038.1:6409855-6423241 GCA_026779605.1 Mormyrus hasselquistii
GGTGGTGTTGGGGGGAGGGGGGGAGGGGGGGGGCTGGCTCTTCTGGCACGGTGCTTCCTGCTGCAGGCGGTCATCAGCTTCGACTCACTCGCGCTGCTGCTGCTGCCGGTCTCCACGGCAACCCCTCCGGCGACTAAGGCACGCCAATAGGGCTGGTTGCCTCTAAAGGAGGGATGAGTTAAAGGAGGGGGGGCGGGGCATATGCGGCTGGCAGAAAGAGATGGCAGGAAAGTGGAACGAGCCCTGATGACACATACATCCAGAGGCAGGAACGGTTTGTGGCTGCCAGCTTCACTGTAAGCACTAAGTCTGCAGCAATGAGGACAGAAGAAAATGAAGGCTGGTTTTTCCCCGCAACACATGAGTAGCTCCTTGTTTGTTCCAGCATCGACTAGTTCAATAAAAAAAGCACAAAGGAAAGCCCACCGCATATCCACCCCCAGAGTCACTCTGTCGCCCCTCCCTGCTCTCATTCGGCTACAGACAGCCCCACACGCGCTATTAATACCTTAGCTGATATGAGCAGGCATGAGTCAATGCTGTCCCAATATAATCACTTTCTGATTGTTTCTGTGACCACAAGCTTAAAACAACCGGAAAAAAAAGGCAAAAACAAGAATATCAGCAACTGGGGATGTTAATTCACTGTGCAGTTGTGGGGACCAGTTTGTAGTTTAGTGATCAGCAGGGTTCTGCTATTATATGTATGAGTGAGGAACGTAAAATCAATTGCTTCGGTAAACTTAAAAAAAGGCAAGAAAACAAAAGGTGAGTATATAAAAAAAATTATTCACAGCTTATTTGCAAAACATTAGACACAATTGCCAATAGTCTGGCATTGTCTAACTCTAGTTAAACATCGAGTTGCCTAAATCAGTAAAACCTATGTAATAAAAACAAGTGAATTCTGATGACTGCTTAATGGAAACTTCCTAAAGGAAAGGAAATTAGACAGTAAAAAAGCACAAAACCAACGGACAAACAATACGCAATGATCCTTAATGGTTCACCAAGTTACCAGGTTATGAAGACGCTTTCTGCTTTTAGTCAAATCCTGTTACGAGCTAAATAACACGGTATGCAGATCATAATAAACCCATCCTATATTTATAAGCAAATATGAATGCATAACCTCAGCAGATCTCTGTGACTGTTAAACATCTGCACCAAATTCTCTGCCTATAAGATATTCATGGTCACTTGGTCCTGCCACATTTGGAACCAGTTCAGTTTTTTTTGTTCCTAAAATTTGCTCCAATTAATTGTTCATTCCGCCCCATTGGGAAACGATATCCGTTGGGATGAAAAAAAGCCAGCTAGATAGGAGAGCAGGAAAAGGAACAAATGTATTGATTGGGATGTAGAGGATGTGCGGGAGGACGAATGCATAGACATAAAGTAAAGTTCATTGATCAGTCCGGAATATGATGACAAGTACATCATGGCTACCTTGGGACTGCAGGTTTAGCCATATGCTATGGAAAAAAAACAGTGCTAATCAATATGCATACACACACACGCACGCGCCGCCAGTAAAGAAGAGAGTGCTTTTACGTAAGGCACACGCACACACTCAGGGTGTCGTCTCCATGACATCGCTTCCTGGCTTCGGTGTCTGTGCTCTGAGAAAGCTGAACCTTTCTGCCCGGCGTTAACACTCAGTTTGTCGGCAGGGGCTCTCGCGGTCTTCTGCAGTTCAGGCGTTCCTGTTTTTAATAGCTCTCTCCTGCGTGTGTTTTTGCCGCACAATAAAACCGAAAAACAATGGGATTGACTGTGCTAAATGTGGCCAAATATGTCGCAGTAAAGGTCAACAATGGCTAGAATAATTGAAATCATTTTAATGCGCTCAGCTTGAGTCGACACTGTAGCGGTGGTCAGAAAAATCATGAGCAGGTGGTACTTAGTATACAGCACCACAAATACATTTGGAGCAAATGGGGTCTAGTGTTGCTTTAACAACCACCTTATATTAATACCCAATATTTCAGTAACAAATAATTCAAGTATCTTTGGTAGTGGATGTTGTCATAGCAACACAATGTAACAAAATAACAGGAGAGTGGCAGAAAAAGTGGGGAAAATTTTGTGACACGATAAATTTTATATGCAGAGGTCGCGACTAATTGTGTGGTATGACTGTTCCACTCAGTCAGATTAGTAGGTGGGGTGTATGAGCTTGAAAGACAACTTTGAGCCACAAAGCTTCAGATCAAAGTAATTTTAATACTGCCGCTCTCACAAGCAACCATGGAATACCTCCATGTGAGAAAAAGGACCCCCCCCCCCCACACACACACACACACACACACACACACACACATATAATACCCATCATGCATTGCACTAGTTGGAAAATTCCACAAACATGATTTTTCTCGTTAAATATGAGCTTTGATAGCATAGCTTGACTATAAGACATTACAAAACTATTACATTTCAAAATAACTTTAAGTATTGTGTCAAGTATTTCTTTGTGTTATGACTCCCACCGTAATGAGATAAAAATATATTTAGATAAAAATGTGAGATATAGGCCAAACACACATATTACATGACATCAATATCTTAATCTTTATAAAGATTGCACATATATGTGAGATTTGCCATCGCTGGGGGCACTGGACCTCCCACCAGTCTGGCCCTACCAGGTCCTTGTGTACAACCCCCCCACACTGAAATGATAATTTAATTCCATTGAGGTTCTTCTCTTTAAAATGTGAGGATTGATTTGACTGTCAGGCATTTTTCACTTGTTTAGTTACCCTGTTCTGAAACACTAAACAGAAATTTAACGCAAGACATTTTTTGTACTATATTGCTGAGAGACTTGTCTATTCTCCTCAATCGCATTTCATTGTAATGCTGACCCTGTGCTAACTTGCATATGAGAAATAAACTGCAACTGAACTGAAACTGAACTGAACAAGTGTTGTATTCTTCGAAGCCTGGATAGCCTGTCTGTGGAATCAGTGATAAATGGAGTGAAACCGCCTTCACAGTTGAAAAAAAGCAAATGAAACCCAGATGTATAAGGTTATGGGGCTTTTTTTCACCCTGTCATCCACTTCCACGGTTGCTGTTTTTTTGGGTTTTTTTAAGGCTGACCTCAGTGGCTGAAACTGAATGAAACAGATGGACTGAAAAAGAATGAACCGCGAACGTACTGCCTCATCACGGCTGCTCACAATTCTGCGGAAACGTGTCAGTGTGGAAAGAAAATGCTCATAACTGAATGCGGTCATAACCCAAACCCGGTTATTTGCAGCCATTTAATACTTTGGCAGAAATGTTGGCTTTTACGTTCAAATCCTCAGTATCAAAAGAGTTACAGTAAAGGTCAGGTTCCCGAATAAATGACACTGAATCTTACTGGCATTTTCCAGGGAGACTTTGATTCTACCATCCAGTAAATTGAGAAAATCTCAAGTCTTGAAAAACGTTATTTTAACTCAAGGCCAAAATGATCACACATAAATTAGTATATATACTGACTTTCACTGAAACCAGAATGTCCCAAAATATGCACTCCTCAACTGTTAGGGCCTTTTAAGTTTTGTTAAAAATTTACTGTGGTCAGCAAAGGAAAGTATCAGATAGAGACAGCATGGTTTTTCTTAATTTATACAAACTATTGCACTTTTGCTAATATGTTTTGAACGGAGAATGACGACTGACGGTACCGAAATACAGTCATTTTCCACAAGAGACATTTATAAACCATCAAATCCTTAAAATTTTGGCACTGTAGTTGCCAAGTCCTCAGTACGTCGTAGAACAAGGAAGTACGAAATAAAGGAAGTCAATAAACTAGCCAAAGCAAATTTCAAAGCACTGTAAAATGAAGCAGACAAACTAGTAACCCAAAAAGTCTCGTACTTTAAAGCTACTGTTTTTTGTCTTACCATCATTCAGAACTTCTAGTGGTGTCATTCATTCCTTGTTTAGAAGATGAATTGACAGAAACGTATCTTCAGGCTGCAGACCAGCTGATAGAACGAGCTTCCTAGAGAAAACCACAAGTTTTTGGTTGTGAAAGAGATAAAAGACTTTGCTACACTTACAAATAAAATGCTTCCTCATTCAGTGCCTTGTTGCTGTCGGCTCTCCGCACTAGTCGTAGAGCTGTGGCCATGGATGTGGAAAATGCGTTTGACAATTCCCTCTTGGGAATAGTGGCTGTTATGAGTCAACTGTCAGTCTCTAATTTGAGAATAAAACTGAGAACCCAATGGGTTTCATACCCGTCCTGCCCACTGGTTGTGCTCAATCTGCAAGTTCTAAGTCTATACAAACGCTGTGGTGTAGTTTCTCTCCCAGCATCACATTAAATTTTTCACAAGGACTTATGCACCTGGATGACTGGCATTCACTAAAGCCCAGGACAAATCAGTCTTTAGAACACAAAGAGTGCCCAGCAAATCTATACAGTGGCCTCTTATCTAAGAATTTAAAATTTCAAACCTTGCTTTTTATTTATATTATGCATATTTTATAGTACATACTTCAAATTCATTAAATCTGATAATTAAATCTAATCAGACAAAGAGACACTAATAATTAGCAGTTCCTTTACCTCAGCCTCCATAGTCATTTATACATCATTGATGCTATTAGTGCAGCTCTCTGGGGGTAGAGGCAATGATAAGGTAGGCCTGCTCTGAACTAAAAAACCCTCCCGCCCCACTTCATGTCCCCCTATCCTAACCCTGAGGCCCAGCTGGAGCTGGTCTGCTTGAAGCACAGTACTCGAGTAGCACAGCAGTATAGCAGGATTCCTCCTGGGATTTAACCAGATGTCCTTAGATATTCTAGGTTCAGATATATTCACTTGCGTATTTGTTCTGAGCACAGTTACAGAGCCGCTAAGAGGTCAGGGTGGGAAAATATTTTTTGAAGTAGTTTTGCATTCTCTCGCAGTACTTTTCCATTACTAATAATAACTGTACTGTGTATGTTTAAAGTACAGAAGATAGAATTAACGGACTAATGAGTATAAACCTATAAACCACGTGGTTAAAGGTCAAACGGACAGCAGAGTTGGCAGTATGAGCACACTGCTGGTCCCAGGTCCCCCCCCCTCCCCTCCCCCCCGGACCTGGATGCATGTGGTGATACGGGGAGGAAGCGAGTCGTACAGCCGTTATATCATTTCCTGTGGCAAGTTGGCCCACAGCTGTTGTATCTGGCTTTCTGTATCCTGCAGATTGGCACTTGGTCTGAGTTGCCGTCAGAGCTGATCCCACACACGTTCGATTAGGGAAAGATGGGCGGATCTGGCTGGCCACAGGAGGACCTCAGCATGATGCAGGCAAACCATAGACAAACGAACTGAGCGTGGATGGGTGTTGTTTTGTGCCAGGGTGCTGTTGCTGTCTCAGAAGGGATAAGACATGCGGACGCAGGATGTCACTGACGTAGCGCTGTGCCGTCAGGGTCCCCCGAATCACTACCAAATATGATCTGAAGTCATATCCTATGACTCCCCACACCATGATGCCAGGAGTAACGCCGGTGTGTCTCTCCAGTCCATGCCTCCCAGTTACAGCACCACTCCAAACGTAGCTGTTTCTGCGCTGGTGTTAATGGCAGCCTACGCATGGGATGGTGAACCCGTAGTCCAGGTGATGCCAGTCGTCGACACATGGGGTGTTGTAGAGAGTCCAATTCCTGAGTCTGGATGTCAGGAGCCAATGTCATGGGGTTCTGTAATGCTTGGCGTGCAATACGACAATTCTCCCTATGTGTGGTCTGTTTTAGGCAACTGGAACCTTCATGACGTCTGTGGGTACGACTCACATGCCCATTGGTTCCAAGATCAGGTGATAGCTGCATCCCCCACATGCCGGGCAATTGCACGATACAACCATATGACCTCATGCAAACCCACAATATGACCCCTATCAAACTCCGTCAAGGGCTGGTAATGCTGTCTAATGCGTTTATGAGGCATCCTGTCCTGCCTCATCCTGTCCACTCCTTCCATGTGCCACATCCCCCTCGTTAACCTCATGTGGATTCCCAGTGTTAAACAGCTGTTTTGACTTGTCTTCGTTCAATATATGTAGTCCACGTTTCAGTTTGTTTCCCCAGTCTGGTCATTAATGTTGCATGTTAACTTTGCATGTTGTGCCTGGAGTTTATCACGCAAATAAAGTCCGTTTTCTGTATCCACGGCTTCCCTTGCCTACTTCCCTGTGAGAGCTGCCTACCAGTACAGGGACATCCTGGAAGATGGGGAGGTGCGCCTTGCCCGAACTGAGACGTGGGGTGGCTCAGACAAAGTTAAGACAGGTGGCCACAGCTTGCAGATTGTCTTATAGTCCTCTGGCAGAATTGCCAGAAGTGCCCCAGATTCCACTGAAAGCTGTGCCAAAGAATAAAAATCAGAAGAGCAGAAGACGAGAAGAGACGCCAGAGCTATTCCTGGGAGCCGTTTCTGTCTCTGCCGATTGCCCTGCTGCGTGTTCCCAATTCTGGATCCGGTGGTGTTCTGGCATGCCGCCATCGCCCCGCTCAAACAAACGCCCGATGCCCATCCGCTGGCCACTCTGCTGCCAGTATTGGCAGCTCACCCCTTTATGGGGATGCGTCTGCCCCCTGTGGTTCCTGTGCTTGCGGTTTCTACAGCGCCCCCCGTGGTTCCCGTGCCTCCTTCTGCACCCTCTGCAGTTCCTGTGCCTCCTGCTGCACCCCCTGCTGTTTCCGTGCCTCCTGCTTCGCCCCCTGCTCTGCCCCCGGCAGTTTCTTCTTCACCCTCTGCTCTGCCCCTGGCGGTTCCTGCAGTGCCCCCTGCTGGTCCTGAGTTGGCAGGTGCTGCACCGGCCGAGACTCATGGGTCGCTGTGGCCCCGGCTTCGTCACCAGAGTCCCCTGTGGTTCCTGCCCAGTCCTACATAGCCCCAGACCCTGTCCCTAAGGAGGTCCCCAACTGCCTGACTACTGCTCCTTCATACTGAAATTGGAGGGGGAACTCGAGTGGAACCCCTCGGGAATTTCCCTGATCTCCCCAGTGACTTCCCCACTGTCTCCTCCACTGTTACACCAGCGTGACAGGCTCTGGCTGGGTCCCCACCTCTCAATGTTCCGAAATGGGAGGGGACACCTGAGCCGGGGTTGGGTCCCGCCCACCCTGCCCCCTGGCTTGCCTTTGATTCCTCTGGCTGTAGGTCCGCAGTCACCTTCGGTCCTGCCTACGGCACCTCGTTAGCTGGCTGCAGTCCCGCCTCTGATGTCTCGTCAGTTGCCTGCAGGTCCTCCATCTTCAGCTTGTTGGTCACCTACACCATGGCCAACAGCGACAAAGCCTTCGCCTGCTGTAGCTCATGTTCCCTCCTCCCCTTCGCCTGTGTCTCCTTCGCCTACCTCCTCACCCCCTTCGTTGGTCCCTCTGCTTTCCTCCTCGCCACCTTCAGCATTCCCTCCTGCTCCTTCCTCACTGTTGCCTGCAGCCCCTGTGGCTTCCGCCTGCTGAGGTTTCCTCCAGCTTCCCATTTCCCCCCGCCCTTTGCCTTCTTGCCCTCTCCCTTTGTGCCTCCTTTGTTTGCTCCCCGTCCTCCTGTTTCTCCTTCATTCACTCCTGGTCTCTTTGTTCCTCCCATTGATGTTCCCCCTGTGTCTCCTGTATTGTTGCTCCTGTGCCTGATTGCTTTTCCCGTGGTTTGTCAATTGTTGCCTGTGTTGCTGTCTTTGTGTTTGTTCTGCCTGTCTGTCTTGTTCCCTGTGCCCTGTTAATGTGTTGATTTTGTCTCCCTAGGTGCTGTTGTGTCCCCAGTCTTCGTTGCTTCACCCGCCCTTAGGTGCGCCTGGAGGTTGTGCCTTTGGAGGGGGTCCTGTCCTGCCCCGATCGTCCGTTAATTTCGTATGGCATGCCCCGCCCATAAACCTCATGTGGATTCCCAGTGTTTAACGGCTGTTTCGAGTTGTCTTTGTTAGTTCAATGTATTTAGTCTGCGTTTCAGTTTGTTTCCTGTTGCATGTTAACTTTGCATCTCATGTTTGGAGTTGACCCCGCAAATAAAGTCCTTTGTCTGCATCTAAGGCTTTCCTTGCCTGCCTCCCCATGAGAGCTGTGACACATCCTTTGTGTCTGGTGACTATACATGCCAGCTCCTTGCAAATCGAATCATTTACATGCCCATCATCACTGGTGTACAGATGTGTCAAATTACATACAAATCAGACCATTAATTCTGGGTGCTTTTTTGTCACCGAGTATAATATCGGACAATGTACACCACATAACTTTATTATATGTGTTTTCATTTCTCTTTATTAATAATTGCCCTGTGTTCATTCAACACCAGTGTTCTGTCGAGTTGATGTACTTTGTCGAGTTAGGCTACCGTAGTGCTAATCGATATCCCTAACCCTAACCCTTGCCCTAACCCTAACCTTAACTCCACAAAACCTACTAAACTTACTTTAACCCAAACCCCTAAAACCTAACCCTAACTCCCAAACGGTGTAACCACATGCGCAAGAAGGCTTGATAGTACGTCTTAATAGCTCAACTCCTCAGAACACCAGTACTGTGCGTAAACGAAACTAGGATATTGAACGTGAAGTGCACACACAAACACTGAAATATTAATTGAAATTTGCCTGTAAAAAAACTGTAAAACTAAGTTGTGCTGCTTGATTGAATTTGTTAAAAAATATTACAGCTGGAAAACTGAATGTAAAGTTAAGTCATAGTTAAGGTTTAATCCCGAACCCGTTTTCTGGTATACCATCCCTGGTATACTCGATGATGTACATCAAGCCTTTTTGCACATGTGCAGTTCCACCGTTTGGGGGTTAGGGTTAGGTTTTAGGGGTTTGGGTTTGGGTTAGGGTTAGGGTTAGAGTTAGGGTAAGGATTTTAGGGGTTTTTGGGGGATTAGGGTTAGGGTTATGGTTATGGCTATCGATTAGCAGTACGGTAGCCTAACTCGAAAAAGTACCTCAACTCGAATGAACACTGGCTATAATATCTTTCACTGTTTGTAATATGCTTCAGTGTTTGTATCTGCACTGCACGCTCAACAGCCCAGCCGTCTTGTTTAAAATTACTGGTGGTGACTGGACAGTGCAATTATTAATAAATACGTATAAATCACATAATATTAAAGTTACATGCTGTACATTGTCCCCCATAGTTTAATGGTCAAAGCTCATTTTACAGGACATGTCTGTATTATATTAGGTTAATTCTTGCCATCACGTCGCAGCAAATAATTTAGCAAATGTAGTGGGAAATGTAGAGGCCCAGACCTTCCTCTCCCCACCCACGTTCTCCAGCTCCTCCAGGGGAATACCAAGGCGTTCCCAGGCCAGGTGAGAGCTATATTCTCTTCAGTGAGACCTGTGCCGCAGGGGCTCCTCCTGGTTGGACATGCGCCAAAACACCTCCCCAAGGAGGCGCCCAGCAGGCGTCCTAGATAGATGCCTAAACCACCTAAGCTGGCTCCTTCTGATGCAAAGGAGCAGCAGCTCAACATAAATGTCCGAGCTCCTCACTGTATCTCTAGGAGGAAGCCCAGAGCCGCTGCCCCCTGCATATAAAGGACCCCCATGGAAAAGGACGAGTAGGTTAATGTGACCCCACCTAGGTTGAAGACACAGGGACCTTGTCCTGGAGCCAGGCCTGGGGTGAGAGGAGCTCATGAGCGAGCGCCTGGTGACTGGGTCTCTACCCCTGGGGCCCAGCGGGGCATAGACCAAAAAGAGAACGTGGGTCCACCATCCTCTAGGCCCACCACCTGTAGGGGGCACTGTGGGAACAGATACAATATAGATTTGTATCAAAGCAGGGGCCTAGATGGACTGATCATCAGCGACTAAAAATACTTAGGTCTTTCTCCTACGTTCAATACAGACTTTACAAGCAATTCTGGTGGATTTTTGTTCCTCCAGTTGGGCGTAGCAAGACTGTTTAATGCCAGCTAGTGTCATTTTGTATGAATGGCAGATTTAAACTGTCAAAACTTTATCCTAATAGAAAACCTCTGGCAAGCAAGAACATAGATGAGTGAAGGTCCAGTTTTGAATTCTTATTTCAGACCTTCATTGGCAATGAAATAATCAGTTTCAAACTGTACGAACTATGTCACTAGAGAAAGGCAGCAAACATTCTACAAACTGTAAGATTGCTAACAACTAGTGCTTACAACCAATTCCAACTTTTAATGAAATTAAACTAAAACAGCACTGAGTGTCCAGCTTCTGCTAAATTCACAATATCATCATTGAATATCATCATTGAATATCATCATTGAATATCATCATTGAACACCTTTAAGGTATTGATTTATAAACTGAAGGATGGATGGATTTAAAAGTTTTAAAATAGACTGCATAGAAAACCCCACAATTAGGTTAATAGTATAATACTGAACAATTAATGCATTTTAAATAGACACTTAACGTCAGTGTCATACATATCCGCGTATGACTGTGTTTCGTTTGGATAAAAGAAAATGTGCTGATACAGCTAAACAGTGACACCTCGTGGCAGATTTATAATATATATTTATAATATAGTCACAAAACATGATGTGAGTTTTCCGCAGTAATCACTGTGATTTAGATATATTTTGGAAATTTTCATTAGATATACATACCTTTCAAACTAAAATTTTAAAATAGATATGTATGTAATTATAGGTAAAATATAATAAACTTTTAAACGTATCCATCCATCCATCCATCCATCCATCCATCCATCCATCCATCCATTTTCTACTGCTCATCTGGGTCTGGATCGTTTGCTGCAGAAGAGCAGCGGCTCTACTTTGAGCCCTTCCCGATTGTCTGAGCTCCTCACCTGCTCTCTAACGCTGAGCCCAGAGTAAACTAATTGTATCCAAGATCTCAGTCTATCAGTCACTACCCAAGGCTCGTGACCATAGGTGAGGGTAGGAACGTAGATTGTAAACTGAAAGATTTGCCTTCCAGCTCGGCTGTGTCTCATCCACGACATACTAGTACAGCGCCTGCATAGCTACTGATACTGCACCAATCCATCTGTTGATCTCCTCTTCTCTTCTTCCCTCATTGGTGAACAAGACCACAAGATACTTTAACTCCTCAACTTCAGGCAGTAATTCATCCCCTACCAGGAGAGGGAAATTGACCCTTTTCTGGCTAAGAACCATGACCTCAGACTTGAAGGTGCTGATCCTCATCCCCTCTGCCTCACACTCACCTGCAAACTGCCCCAGTGCAGGCTGCAGGTCACAGGCTGATGACATCAACAGGACCACATCATCTGCAAAAAGCAAAAATGCAATCCTGAGGCCCCCGAACTGGACCCCCTCTGCCCCTTGGCCACCTAGACATTCTGTCCATAAATGAACAGAATCAGAGCCAGAGAGCAGCCCTGGCAGAGTCCAATGCACACTGGGAACAAGTCTGACTGACTGCTGGCAAAGCAAACTCTCGCTCCGTTTGTACAGGGATTTGCAACAACAGACTCCGTACCCTGTAATACTAGAGCACCCCCCACAAGACCCCCGAGGGACACAATTGTATGTCCACAAAACACGTGTAGACTCCAGAATCCTTGTGAGGGTAAACAGCTGGTCCAGCATTCCGCGGGTAGGACGGAATTTCAGGGTGAATTAGACCCACCCTGAACCTTACTACCTTCTTAACTACTAAGCCCTAGTGACAGGTAACCCCCTTCAGAGCTCCCTGACTCTACTTCCTCCAAAAGAAGGTGTGTCAGTGGGAGTCAGAAGGTCCTTGAAGAATTCCTTCAACCGCTTGACTATACCCAATTGATGGCAGAAGCACTCCATCCTCGCTGTAAACAACGTGGGTAAAGCCCTGCTCCCCCCTCCTGAGTTGCCTGAGAATTTCCCAGATTCCCTTCAAGGTTGACTGAAGATCCTTCTCCATGGCCTCATAGAACTCCTCCTTCACCCGAGTTTTGGCTTCTGCAACTACCAAAGCCGCATTCCACTTGGCCTGCCTGTACCTGTCAGCTGCTTCAGGAGTGCCACAAGCCAGCAAAGCCCAGCCTGACGACTTCCCGAATCGCTGCAGTCCATCATCGGGTTCGGGGGTTAACAACAACCACACAGCACTGTTAGACACCTTAGTAATGAGGGCATGGAATTCAATGCCCATTCACACTCAATGCCTCCAGCCTCCCTTGGAGTGCAAGTGAAGTTCTGCCAAAGCTGTGAGTTGAAGATCTCCTGGGCCTCCACCAGACGCTCTCAGCACACCCCCACTAGACATTTAGATTGTTCCCCTGCCATCAGATCCAACTCACCACAAGGTGATGGTCAGTTGACAGCTCAACTAATCTCTTCACCTCTGTGTCAAAGATTTACAGTCGCATCCAAGAATACAATTGTAAACTTGATCATCGAACTGCAGCCTAAGGTGCTCTGGTGACAGGTGCATTTATGAACACTCTTATATTCAAACATGGTGTTGGTTATGAACAAACTGTGATTAGCACAGAAGAACAGGGCTCTGCTAAGGTTCATATCGGAATGGATGTTCCTTAACCCCTCCAGGTCCACCACCAGCAGAACAAAGGAGTCCCCAGAAGGACCACCTTCCAGCAACCCTTCAAAGGTCTCCAAGAAGACTGGAATCTCTGAACTGCTGTTTGGCACGTATGGAGAGTCAAAGGGAGGTGACCCTCTTGTTCACCAGGGTGAACTCCAACGTACTGCACCAAATTTGGGAGCTAGGAGTAGACCCATAACCTGCCTAGCTCCTCTCATCCAATCCCTCTCCAGGATTTTGGTCACAGAGCCAGAGCTCTGCGTTGAGGTGAGCTTGACTATATCTCATTAGCATCTCTCTACTTCCTGCACCAGCTCAGGCTCCTTTTCCACCAGAGAGGTTATCTTCTATGTACCAAGAGCCAGTTTGGTAGTTGATGATCAGTTCGCTGAGGCCCCTGCTTCACGAAATATTCACGATGAAATGGCCAGATTAACAGACCGCTTGCATTTGGACCATTACACGTTCTGCAATGCGCATTCATGTGTCTTTACTGCTTTGTTCTGCAGCAAGGAAGATGAGCACAGCAATCACGTGTTACGTACCAACAAGCTTAGGCATCTGTAAAGAGCACAGATGCACATAGTCCACATAAAATAAGCAATGGAAACAAACTGTACATTTTTCTGTTAATGTGTTTGATTTTATTTGCTGCTAATGTTAAATTGAGAGTTTATTTGGAAACTTCACTGGACCCAAAAGACCAAACCTTTTTTTACATTTATAAATGTTTATGTGATACAAAAAGAAAAATAGAAAGTAATTATTTATGTCTCTTTGTTCCTGAACCATGGGGGGAAATCATGGGAGGGTGGGGGGGCGGTAACCGCCGCAGTAGTTAAAAGTGGAGAATACAACGAGCCCGGGATAAGGCTATCGC
>JAODKE010000038.1:6423341-6449557 GCA_026779605.1 Mormyrus hasselquistii
TTAAATTTAAAAATTTTTTTGGTAAAAAAAAAAAAAAAATAAAAATAATTTTTTTTTGTTTTTTTTTCCCAAAACGAGGGGGAAAAATTAGGGGGGGGGGGGGGGGCTGTAACCCCCCCAATAATTAAAACTGGATAATACAACCCCCCCAATAATCTTGTCTCCCCCTTAATGGATGGAAACCTCAACTCCCCCCAATGGTCAAACCAAAGTTACACCCTTGTCTTGAACTTGCAATTTGGTAAGCAAATTTTCCACACAGAGCTTCACAATCGCAAATTTTGAGAAAATCCACCGAAAAATCAAACGTTTTTGGCTGCAACGAAAAGAAAAACTCATATCGCATACAGACTGACAGACTGACAGAAAGTCATGATAACAGACAGTAATATAAATGACGCTCATTAACTAATGTGGTAGGGGATAATTAAAAAGCATTGGAGTTTAATGACAATACAGTTCAATGTTTATAATTTAATCTGTACAGGCTCCTCCTTAAGGGAGACTAAAGGAGGTTTCTCAGACTTTTTATTTAGACAGTTGAGCGCGATGATACACATATAACGGCCACAGCAAGAGGTATGAAACAGAATGATAAGGTTCGTTATGGCACCTGCAATAAAATATCAATACTAATCTCAATAATATCAATATCAATCAAATGAAGGTGTCAGGGATCCAGCAGATTTGGGGCGTGGCATATGGTGTAGGCTGGGAAGGAGGTGAAAGACCCCCAGGGGCCCACAGGAGAAATCGGGGCTTATTAACTGAACTAAATAAAACCACAAGAAACACTTCCAAAACAAAAAAGGACCATGAGGGGTCAAAAGTAAATGGGGATAAACAAAGACTAATTACAAACCGGGGCAGGTAAACAGGTAACATCAGACAATATCCCACATACAACAAACCACTGGGGAACTAAAACTCACGCAGGGACTTTAATACAGAAACTGAACGGGGTAATGACAAGCAGGAGTGAGACAGAAAATTAACCAACCGGGGAAGGTGCAGAACAATCAGGAAAACACACAAGGGCAGGAACAAGAACAGGCAACAGGTGGAACTAATTAACTCAGGGACTATGACAGGAACAAGGAAACAGAATCTACACTAGGGGAATTACAGACAGGTAAAAACACAAGTATGGGCACAAAGCATGAAACCAAAGCCAAGTACAAACCACAACACACAGGAACTAGAAGACTCATACAAATGAAACACTAGGGAACAAAATACACAGACAGAGGAGGCAGGTTTCGAACACACAGCAGAAAGATTAACAGACAGCCACACTCTCAGCTCATTGAGCCACACAGCCAACAGGGAGCACTATAGACTAGGACAATGGGTAAAAGGACGGAGACTGGGACAACAGGAGCTGACCCTGACATAAGGAGCAGAAATGAGAAGATGAGGCTATTAACCCAGAAGGCTGTTCTCTGAAGAGCTGAAGGTGTCTCGTTGATATAAATCACCAGGATTACCATTCATCTCAATGATGCGCTTTGGTGTTCAGTTCCTGAGGATCATCATTTGGTGAATCCACCATCTTGCACCTATTGTTCCTTATGGGCTGTTTTTTAGCCTCTTTTTGGTACAAATTGCAGATTTTCTTTCCCGTGAAGATGAAAAGCACAGGATCTAGACAGCTGTTCCCGGTGGCAAGGCAGAGTGTGATCACAGCTGCTTTACGGACTCTGGTTACGTACTGGCAGGAATTGCTACAGCCATTTGTGTTGACTTCCTTTTCAACGTGGAGAAAGATGGTGCGCACCACGTGATAGGGCAAGAAGCAAACCAGGAAGATAATTATTATGATTATCAACAGGGCACATGATTTCTTGTAGTTGGTGCTCTTGGTGCCTCGCACCTTTTTGGGTTTCATCAACCTGCACATCATAACAATGTAGCAGACGGTGATGACCACACCAGGCAAGGCAAAACCAATCACTAAGGTGGCATAGTTGAGGTTAACCACGGTGGTTATATTTATTATGTTTAATTCCAGACACCTCATCTTGTCATCATCACCTCGGTTGATCCCTTCTTTCAGCATGGGCATAGACGCCAGAGACACAAACATCCAGACAACCAAACACACAACCCAGGAACTTCTGCTGCTTTGCAGTTGGATGTACTTGTATGGAGAGGCGACAGCCAGGAATCGCATGATGCTCAACACCATCAAGAAATAGATGCTGCTATACATGTTGATGTAGAAGACATAGGAGATCACTCGGCATGCAATGTCGCCAAAGATCCATGTGTCCATCAGGTAGTAGGAGGCACGCAGGGGCAAAGAGCACAGCAGCATAAAGTCAGAGACCAGGAGATTGACCATATATAGCATCACTGAACTGAAGATCTTTTTCTTCCGGTACAAGACCACAAAGTAGTAGAGTGACATGATGTTGCCTGTCAGGCCCAGGGCAAAAGTCAGCAAATAGAACGTGGGATACACTTCCTGCTTGAAGCTACTGACGGAACAGTTGCATGTAGCAATTTTGGGATCCTGTCGCGGATGGAAGAGATCCATCTTAACTTCTGTCAGAGAAGAAGAGAAACTAGAGAACAAATGCATAAAGAAAGGGAAGTCAACAGGCGTCATAGTTTCAGAAACAACGGGTGCCTGTATTAAATATTTTATGAGATAATTAAATCAAAGAGTTTGCCTCTGTGAAGCATGAGGAAATTACTAAAGTAACATAACAGTATTCAGAATTATGCGTGTGTACCCGAGGTTGAAATTTCATGTCCAGAAAGTAAAAATCCAGACCAAGATATTGTTTAAACCAACCAGCTGAGTACTCTGTAACTGTGACTCTTTATGCTCAACTGGTTGATTGACACAAAATCCTGGTCTGGATTTACACATTCTGGACCCGAAATTTCCACCTCTGCAGTATACAGGTATCTCAAAATAGACTGGTCTGGTTTTAAAAAGCCATATCATATTTGCCTCTGAAAAGGAGTACTACTTTCTAAAGTACTCTTTTATCTTTAAAAACTGGTATTCACTACTGACTGATCTTTGATTTCAATGTCTAGAATATTTCAGTTTAATATATAACATTTTCTACTTATATTGCAGAAGAATAGGGCAATGTTGAATTTTATTTTGGTCAGGTATGGCTCATTTTGGCTGCTTGACATTGAATCTAGTCTTCCAACAGGAGATGTTGAATGTTTGAGTATACACAAAAAACACATTTAACTTCTCTGTTATCATATCACTTCTCTATGGTCAAAACCTGAAGTGATAAATCACAGTGGGTTTTTTTTGTAGTGCACAGTTCCTCAGTGCAGAATTGGATACATAGATTACAAGATCAAAACAATTGGACATTTACCTAAAATTACAAAAAAGTATTCCGCTTAACACAAAAGAAGCTTTCCTATTTGTTTTGCCGAGTTTTACCTGTCTTTCAAACCAATGCTTTTTCTCTTTATTGCGCAACTATGAGAAAATTAGGTCTGAACTATGTTTAAATCTATCAACACGACTGCCATCTTTCTGCTGAAACTTTCCGAGCAGGCAACAGAGAGATTAAAAATGTCAACATGCACATTCTGCTTATCACACGACCTTTTTCTCACACTAATCTATCAAACAACCATCCAACTCGCAAGTGAGTTGCAAGCCACTGAAATAGAAACTAAAATCAAACAAGAAGACCAAACAGAAGATACATACCTTTTAAAGTGGTCCTTTGGTCACAGTATCCCTGGATTAATAGCTACCGGTCACCAGTTTCCTACTAATAATGACACCTGCAGCACGATATTCAACATGACCAGTCAGTGAGAAACAATAAAAATTTGTGATGTGAAAAGGGGTTAAGTCTTATGTTGGGCGGTTCCACTGAGATCGTATGTCTTTGATAACAGCTCCCCTTTTTACTTTGTGGTAAACTGTAAAGAATTGCTTCATCGTTATCTACATTCCATTTCAGCGTGAAATATATTTAAACCTTTGCCCCCCTTTTTTTACTGAATTATTTAAGACCCACAGATTCATTGGTAAATCATAAACATATGCATATTTTGAGGTGGCAGAATGAATGTTTAAAATGTTTTAAGGAAACCGGAAAAACAAGAACTTTGCATCTAGTCTTAATATAACTGATTAGTAGTAAAACCAATTAAAACTATCAAAGTGATCAATTCTGTGCCCTTTGCTGAGAGTAACCAGATAATGCATGAAAGGGAGGACTTGTTGAGCTACTTTAGGTTTTCCAAAACTTTAAAAGTGAAAGGCTTATTCTTGTGCTTTGACTAGTTTGCGTCCTTGATTGAAAGACTCATCCAGGTGTTTCACATCAACATTGCATGCATGCATGATTATAGGAGACTGATCAATCAGCACACAGCAAGAACTCCCAGTCTTTTTGATTTAAACAGTAGTTTACAAATCCTGTCCTAGCTCAAAGTGTCCTCCCTAATATGGATTACCTGGTCATTCTAATTCACTCTAATTCATTTCCATCTGAGGGTGACACAGTGACAACAAACAAACACTTCCAGCATGGAGGAGTTTGAATCTCACTTATGTTCCTTGTGTGTAATTTGCATTGCTCCCTTCCATTACATGGATTTTCCCCCTGAAGTCCAGAGTGTCACCCTGCAGTTATTCAGCATCTCCAGATTGGTCATTGTGTAAACGTGCTCTGCATTGACTGGCATCTCGGCTAGCAGGGACCCTTGTGCTTTGCACGGCCTGGGAGGGACTCTATCCCTTCCTGTTAACCTGACCAGGATAAGGTCATTGGAAGGGGGATTGATGGATGGAGTTTCCCTGTGAGATATAAAGAATTTTTTATTTTTTTTTCAAACGGGGGAAATCCCCGTTTATTTCGGAAAAGATTGCGTATCTCCAGATAACGGAATTTCTCTACAGCAACAAGATATCTGAAACATTTCAATCAGGTTTTACAGAACATTACAGCACTGAGACTGCTTTATTAAAGGCAGTTAACAATCTTAAGCTCAACACAGCCTCAAATACACTTTCGGTCCTAATTTTATTACACTTGAGTGCTGCCTTTGACACCATTGATCGCACAATCCTTTCACACCATCTTAGGTCAATCGGACTTACTGGTTCCGTCTTAAACTGGTTGAAACCACATATAATAAGGAAGAAGTTTTCAGGTGAATTTTTATCTGAACCAGATAAGAGCGACTGGAATTGCAAAGGGTAGTATCCTCTCTTTATATGCTAACTCTTGGTGACATTTTTAGGAAATACACTGCTGCTCTCCATTGTTACACCAATGATACATAATTATATGTAGCCGGAGAACCCGACGCTCCCGATTCAATGAACAATTTATGTGCACGTTTTCGGCTATAAATGAATGGATGCGCTGACATTTTTTTTAAAAATCAATTAAGAGAATACAGAGGTGATTATTATAGAGGTGACTCCAATGGGAGAGAGAAAAGGTGAAATCAAGGCTTGGTAGCATGGCCGGATCTAGAGGTGGAATTTCTGTTCAGCTTTTAGTCATTCTGCACCCAAACTATGGAAAACATTACCAGTAGACATGAGACAAGCTGAGTCACTGTCCTGTTTTAAAAAGCTTTTAAAACCTTTTTTATTTACCCTGACTTTTAATATTTAGTATTTTTAATTTGTCCCTGAATTCTATATAATTCTGTTTCATGCATGAATCTTTTATTCTAATTTTAAATTTTGTTTCGCTTTTTATATAACCGTATTTATTCTGAGTGGCGTACTTCTTCTTTTAGACCATCCTCTTACACTCATTTACTCTCCAATTGCATAACCCCAGTTAGTTGCTTGTCTGTTTTGTCCTTGTTTTTATTCAAATCACTTTGGGCTGCATTTTATGTATGAAAGGTGTTATATAAAGAAGGATCATTATTATTAACATTATTATTGTCTGATCCTAAAACACAGTTTATTTTCAAACATACAGAGAATGGTAATACTCAAAGTCGTTACATGTCGGACTATCAGTTTGCGCTCTTTATTTTGGTGTAATGTCATTATGATGCTAAGTAGATCTAAGTGGCAATACCCTGGCCTGACGACATCAGCAACGAGACATTAATTTCAAAATCACATTTCTTAATGAGGTCGCTTGTGCCACAGAAACTAGTTAAAAAAGAACACGGTACTCATTCACAATAAGGTCCCACATATAAATGATATTAACAATTTCATTTTAAAACTGTTATAACTTGTTCATAATCGTATAGGAATGATTTACAAAGTGTTACGAAATTATTCGATTCATAATTATTTGATTATAAGTAATTCATAAACCTTTTATAATTAGAGCAGTATCATTGTAAATCAAAAGCACTCATTTTTCACTGTAACAACGTAGGAAATGACGTCTGTTTCTGGTGATGTACATGTGCGTAAATGACAGACGCGTAAATGTACATTCTTGTAAATGAATTCACCGAAACCTGTGTACTAAATGTGAAATAAACCTTCAAACCATGTCCTTAGAGCAAACACTTCAAAAGCATGATATATAACGCACAGACTCCACATTTATAGTGAACAATCCAAATTATCTCCGGTAGACACATGGGCGTAAATTACGGGCGGGGTGGTGGGTTGTAGCTCCCCACCCCATAAATCAAAACCAGCTAATACAACCCCCCCAATAATCATGTTTCCCGCGTAATGGGTGGAGACCTCAGCCCCCCCCTCCTAAATGCTCCAGCCAAAGTTACGCCCTTGGCTAGGCAGAAATAAGGTTATTATTCACCGCCCACAATAGACAATGATTCATTTCTTTCTGCACGTAAGTTAAATGCAAATTTTCACAGGATACAATAATTCCGCACAAAGGGTCTGCCTACGTGCACTATAAGGCGCGACGGGAAATCTATCCATGACTGCGACATGAAATTATATTCTCAATAAATATTCTGCATTTAATTAGGGATGTTCAGATTTATTCGTCAAACATAGAGGCCGTTAATCGACTATTAAACATAACAATAAGACAAAAATGTACTATTTGGAATGGATGCATGTCCGTCACCAAATACGAATACAAAAAAAATGCTTTAGAAATTAGAAGTGTTTTATTTTTTCATGTACAAACACTTAAAGACTTATGCAAATAGTCATCAACAAGTCGCTAAACTTTGCAATGGACATAAAAGATTTATTTAAAAAAAAAAAAAAACAAAAAAAAAACATTTAATCCTCCAGCACCGTGTGCACTTATAATTATTATAATCACCTCCAGTGGAAGAACATATAGTAAATCTCAAACGAACTGCAAGTAACCTGCACACTAGCATGGAGAGTGCTGTAACAAACACCAGCTTCGCTTTCGGGTATATTTAATCTTACTTTAATTAATGATCAACAACCTATGTAGTTGGCTGCACGCATGGACACACCCTGAGTTAACTGATAGCTATATATGTGTCAGGGTCAGCCCCTGTTGTCTCACTGTGTCCCTTCTTCTGCTGGCCATCCCATCCTTCTTGTGAGTCTTTGTTTTCCCCTGTTCTCTGTTGCCTCATGGCTCAACACGTTGAGCAGCCAGTTGTTTGTGTTCCCTTCTGTCCTGTGTTTGAATCCTACCTCCTGTTTTTATATTTTGCTCCCTCGTGTTTCATTTGAGTTTTTCTAGTTCTTGTGTCTGATTTTGTATTTGGTTTTGGTTTTGTCCCTTGTGCCCTTGCTTGTGTTTATACCTGTCTGTCTTCACCAGTGTTAGTTTCTGTTTCCCTGTTCCGTTCTGTGAGTTTATTTGTTTCACCTGTTGCCCGTTCTTGTGTCTGCCCTTGTGTGTTTTCCTGATCGCTCGTTGTCCTTCCCCTATTGGTTAATTGTCTGTTCACTCCTGCCTGCCATTACCTTGTTCAGTTTTGTATTTAAGTTCCAGTCTGAGTTTTAGTCCCTAGTGGTTCATTGATTGTTGATGATTGTGTTTGTTGCTGGTAGTAGCTGGTGTTTGTTTGAGATTTGCTGTGCATTCAATGTTTTGTTATTTAATTTCTGTTAATACCCTTTCGTTTTTGACCCCTCGTGGTCTTTTGATTTTGTTGTTTTCTATTTTGTTTAATAAACCCCGTTTTGTGTTCCTGGAGCTGCCAGTGGGTCACCCACCCTTATTGTGCACCATGCCTCGTTCCTGCACCCGAGTCGCCCGGATCCGTGACAAAATGAACCACTCGCAAGGATGTTCCCCAGGCTCTGGGACACCTGCCCCTCTTTAAGTTTCGGTCACCGTCCAGGCTCCTATTGAGGAGCTTTGCTCTTTCCAGTCTGTCTGGAAACGGCTATCCCTGACACCAACCGTCCTCCAGTCGGCATGGTTGCGCCAGATCCTGGCTGAAGCTGGCAACAGCTTCTGCAGCTCTCTCCTGCTTCTCCAGAGGAGGAGTTCCGTAGAATGGAGAGGGTGTTCTGGCACCTGGTGGCCTTGGCAGGGACCCCTGAAGTACCTGATCTGGGTTCCGCTGCAGAGCCCGAGCCCTGCCCAGGGGAGGTTGCAGCCGCCGTCCCACCAGACCTTGCATGGCACTGGTAGAGGGCCAGGCCGGTTCTTGGTTTCCCGAAAAGGGAAAGTTCCTGTTCCCGTCCTGCTGTCTCATCACCATCCAGTTCCTGTCCTGCAGCCACCTCCTCATCACCCTCCAGTCCTGCATTCCCTTCCTTATCACCATCCAGTTCCTGTCCTACAGGCTCCTCCTCGTCACCCTCCAGTCCTGCATTCCCTTCCTTATCACCATCCAGTTCCTGTCCTACAGGCTCCTCCTCGTCGCTCCCCAGTTTCCCTTCCTCTTCGCCCTCTAGTCAGCCACCAGACACACATCCTACCCATCCTTTCCCTTTTCTGTATCCTGGCCAGCTGCCCCAAGTCCCATTTCTGCCCTTCCCTTTTCAGTTCATCTGCCCCATATCAGTCCCAGTCTCATGACCTGGGTCCTTTCCCTCGCCCTGTCCCTTTTGTTCCTTTCCCTTCTGGTTCCTCTGCACCATTTTGTTTTCCACCTCATGCCCCAGGTTCTGTTCCTCCGTATCCACGTCCCTTCCCGAGTCTGTCTTTCCCTGGTCGCTACTGTGATCCCTCATCTAGTCTTTTTGTCCCAGCACCTGGTGTCTGCCCTGTCTGTTTTTGTCCCCCTCTTGTTTGAGTCCTTCATTTTGTCTGTCCAGTTCCTTGGTTTTCATTAGTGGGTTTCCTGTCTTGTTCTGCATCTTGTCCTGCCCGCCCATTGTCTGTGGGCCTGGCAGTGTCTGCGCGTTAGATGGGGGGCCTCTGCTCTGCCCCGGCCGTCTAAGCCCTGCCCAGGGGAGGCCGCTGCCCACATTTGTGACATATATGTATCTAAGCATATGTCTTTTTCCCCTCTCTGTGCTATGTGTTTACCACACTGCAAACGTTCTAACCGTTTTTTTTAATGAACCATAATGGTATTAATCGGTTATACGGTAAATTATGAACCACCATCTCCATACATTTTACAATTCATTACATTTGCTGCCTCCTCTCATTCTGTAACCCCCTGCTCATCTTCTGAAACAGTAGCTGTAATTATAGTCTTAAATATGGTCTTTTTGGGGATTAAACATTTATCATGACTAAGTGAAAGTAAATGGAAGTAATTTCCCTAGGATATATTAATACTGAATAGCAGAGCTATCTAGCGCCAAGACTATTGGAAATAATAAAATAGAATTGCGTACAATTGTCATTTATTTGACTCCCATCTGTAGGTTGGAGCCTATTCAGCAGCATTTTACTTGTGTGCACATGTTAACATTAAGAATATAATTTCATATCGCGTCCAGGACGCAATTGCACAGATACATTTCTCGGTGCGGCTGTCCGAACTGCGATCCTGGCCTGCGAATGCATGCGCACACTGTTTTCCGTGTACGTCACTATTTGATCTGTATACTGCTAACACTGATTCTTGTAGGGAACATTGCAGACTTAGTAGACATATGTTAAAAATACTTAAAGTTAGGAGTAATGCAAAAACTGGCAATCAGTGTCCAATCTTTCCGATTATAGTAGCAGAAACTTCAGATGCAGGCTTGGAGTTCAAGGGCTCAGCCACGACCAGCTTTGTTTATAAATCTTTCATGGTTAAAACATATTTATTGCATCTTGCAATTTCACGAAGTGGGCCAATGAGGTCCAAGCCCAGAACTGTCCAGGCTTCTTTAACCTGTTGAAATATTATTTATTAGTAATAATCGGGCCAGAATCGCAGGTCGCGCAGCCACAGTGACAGCCAGAATCTCCCGGTCCGCGCTGAATTTCGTAAATTCTTCCGCGTGCAGGGTGCAATTTCGACGGAAGTAAAAGCGCGAAGGGCAGTGGGCGGGGCTTAGAGGCTGCCTCGCCTACCGCGAGCGCAGGAGGTGGGCGGGTCTCTGAGAAGTACCCGGATGTGCCGCGCGGCTCCCCCCCTCCTCTGTTATCCCTGTTGCTACCGGTTATTCTAATCCGCCCCCTCCGCCCGGTACCGGACGGTGACACCCTAAGGATACGCCGCTTGCTGTGACAGTAAGCCACAGGCTGAGCTTTAAGCCCCGTTTTCCGATATGAATGCATGAATCCTTCGGCAGGATCTGAGTGGAGATCCGATCGGGCGCCTTCCTCGCCCCGCCGCCGCCGCCCGGTATCCCGGAGAGTAAGGAGCCAGGGGATGAAATGGGAACGGCGGGGGACGCCGAGCTCGGTTAGCAGCGCCTTTTACTGTGTCCTTAATGCCTTAGTGCGGCGCGTTCGTGACGCCGTTGTCTTTATCAAACAATGCAGGATAATAACGGAGAAAAGCGCCGTGGACGTGCGGCAGGACGGATTGCATCTTGGTAGGTTTCTCACGGTGCTTCGTCAGACGGTGTTTCTGGTGCCGTGCAGATCCGAAGGAGGCTTTCGGCTTAAGCACAAGTAACAGGGATGTCATTTCACTACACTAAAGGCTGACCCCCTTTGGGCGAGGGGCCGCCGTAATTTTCTGCATCATTTAATGAGCTAATATCCTGAGACCTCGACAGACCTGCTGGTAAATGACAGTAGGAGCTGCAGCCGTCAGCCATTCAAGCAGAATGCGTGCTGTGCATGCTTTCCTGCAGCCCACCCGGCTGTGCCCCGTTTTTGGGCCACTGTGGTGCTGTGGATAATTGTAGTTATGATAATAGAATGTTGCTGGGGCGTCGTTAGGCTTATCTTAGGTGGGCTTTAGCTACTCAGAAATGTTTTTTATCCTTCCCATATAAATGGGTATTTATTGGCATATTTATTGGAATATCTTTTTATATTATACACAAGTTTTTCATTGCTCCCCCTCCAGGAAAGACGCAGCCCCCAATCCATTCACCTATAACTACGCCCCTGGGATGTTGTTATCATATTGGAATTTTTAAAGTAAGAATCAAAACAATCTTAGGTTATTTTGGAATCAGTTCTCTGTTACTGTTTTTTATGATGAGAAGTGCTCAGTGTAGAATGAATCTCCCAGACTCCTTATTGATTTTTTCCTGACTCTTGGAGCTGTGTGTATCGCTAAAGACCCCCCCCCCTTTCCATAACTTCAATGTCCTGTGTGATTCATCATTTCCCAGAACTGGGGAGCATGCTGGATGTTGGGAAGTGGCCCGTGTTTGCCCTCCTGCCCCCAGAACAGCGGAAAGTCATCAGACAAGCGTGTGTCTTTGGAAGTGCAGGAAATGAGGCGATCTATGTCACCATAAATGACGAGGTATATTACATGGTGGTTAGGGAGCTGGACTTAGTAACATTATTCGTCATGTAAACTCTACACTGTAGTGTAAGACTGAAGTTCTCAAAAAAAAAAATTAAATGTTACATTATAAATGAAAATATTAATTTAGACCTAAAACTTGACACGGTCATTCTGAACCACAAAGTATGAGCTAAAAGTAACACATCCAATGAAAGTTATACCTCAGGCATGTCCCCTCTGCGGTGTGGGATAAGCTCCAGGCCCCACACGACCCTGGCCAGGAGGGGTGGCTGAGAGATGGATGGATGTTAGGTGGTGTTTAGAAAAATCTTGCTGTTTCTAAACTATTGTACGCTATATGTTTCTCTGGTTTTACAAAAAAACTGATCTTAGCACATCCACCCATCGAACCAACCACCAATATCGGCAGCAGTTAATATTTAAGAAATCATTGCTGTGGTCATTTACCCAGGACATTTTAGAACCTTCATTAGTTCTTCCCAGTCCGGTCTTCGGCGACCTGCAGTTCATGTTTTTGCTCCAAAAATGTTGACCGGATTGGGAACCACTGACATACAAAATTAGCAATGTTAAAGTGGTCCTGTGGCACACAGTGGCTTTAGCAGTGACGTTTTGCGTCCCCGGTGGCAGGTCTTTGCCCTGGGCACCAACTGCAGTGGCTGCCTGGGAGTGGGCGATCTGCAGAGCACCATTGATCCCCGGAGAATCGACATCCTGTGCGGAAAGAAGATTCTGTCCCTCAGCTATGGCACGGGACCCCATGTGGCCATCGTCACTGCAGGTACGCAAGGACAAACAATTTAACATTTCTGGGGGCATTTGAAATATTTAGCAATACAATATGTTTCCCAAAGTCAAGGAACTGTTAAAAAGAACTAGAACCCACTAAGTATGTAATTAATCTAATTCCAGAAGGCAGCACTGCTATTTTTCACTATTGTCATGAAAGAATGAAGCCGAACCAGGTTGGTCTACTTTATTTTTATAACTATTAATCTAATATAGGACCTTAACAAAAGCATAAAGCATTGTTACATTATCGGTGTAACATTTGCAGATCTCATGGTATAGTTTCCAATTATTGTAAACATAAACAAGAATCATAGAACCGCATTAATGAATCTTAATGAAAATGCAAAAACAGAATCAGGATTTTAGCAAATATAACAGAAGTGCTGTCGGCTGAGACTGAGCCGGACCCCGTTCCCGAGAGCTTGAGACCGAACCCCTCCCGGCTCCAGTAGTACTAGCAAATGTAAAACCCAGGCCCAAAACTGTGGAAATATTAGTCATAACGGAGATTTTCAGAGGTGACGTTTTAAAGCTGTGTAGCTTATATGCACTGGGAAAATTCAAAGACTGATTCAAAATCTTATATTCGTTAAATAAGAAAGTGAGTGGTTCTCTGTTTGTGAGCGTTTTCCGTATTCCGTTGCGAGTCGGATGCTTGCTAGGTAGCTGGTAGACGAGAGAGAAAGAAAGGGAGGGCTGAGGGACGCACGCTAGGGAAAGTACAGATGAGCAAAGTAGCCGTCAGGGGCAGAAAGCGATTTGTACGTTAAGAAGAATCATGCATGAAGCGCGAAGTTCAGCATAAAAACTGACCCATTCCCAACCGGAAACCCAACCCTTTCTCGGTCGCACTGGGCTCCAGTTGGGTCAGACCTCTATCTTGATGTACATTAAGGATTGTGTACTCATAAGGGGAAGTATACATTCTCAGAATGGCTTGGTAAGAATCATGTCATACCATTACCGTGACTCCAGAACACATGGAATAATACAGGGACTCCGGAGAACCGTGAAACGTACAGAAGGCCATAAAAATAATTGTATAGGTACAGTGGTACCTAGGGTTTATTGTTACTGTGAGTCTAGGAAACTAAATACTGTATCTGACCCCAGTATTTGTACCACACAGAAATAAACAATAATATAACAGCCGTAGGAATATCAGCAACATGCAACAACATCTCAATGCATCACACAGGACTTGGTTGGCAAATGGTTGTCACTGGTTCAATGCTGTCAATAACTATTTAACTGAAAATGAAATCTGGAAACTACTCTTTAGGATGTTGAATACCCTCATTCTGTCTCATTATCTAAGTTCTAATATAATTATTATCTAAGTAATACTAACCTGAGCTTCAAAGTCCTAGCAGGAACGGACATTGTGGATTCTTTACTATGTTTCTGCCTGGTTTAGATGGAGAGGTTTACAGTTGGGGCCACAATGGATACAGTCAGCTGGGAAATGGGACGACCAATCACGGACTCTCACCAGCACAGGTCTCCACAAACCTGCTGAACAAGAAGGTCATAGATGTGGCTTGCGGATCGCATCATACCATTGCCCTCACCTCTGAGGGGGAGGTGGGCTACATCGCTGCGCGGGGGGACAGCTTGGGTGGAATTTCTAAAATGATTTCAAATGTCTTTGCCACTGGGGCAATTTGGGAACCTGAGATTTTGATTTGAAACATTATATGTACTAGAGTTTTTATAAGTAAGGTTCTGGTTATATTGCTGCAGAAAGCATACAGTTACCTCTCCAGGATATGAACGTGCAACATGTCATATGATTGGTTGTCCCCTAACGACCCCCCCCCCCCCCCCCATGCCCACGCAGGTGTTTGCTTGGGGGTACAACAGCTCAGGTCAGGTGGGTTCTGGTTCCACGGCTAACCAGCCTACTCCGCGGCGGGTGAGCAGCTGTCTGCAGAACAAGGTGGTGGTCAGCATCGCCTGTGGACAACTGTGCTCCATGGCCATACTGGACAACGGGGAGGTACAAGAGCGTGTCGGTTTGCTGGGGGGCAGGGTGATATTTAGCAGGATGTGGTGCAAAGGGAGGAAGCATAGACACAGTGTGATACCAGCCACAGATTATTTAATTTGAAGTAAACTGGGGCCCCTTTCATTCCCAAACAGATATTCCCTTGTCAGACATGAGGACACATTTGTGTTAATGTAATTGTATTGATTAACCGCTCAGGTGTAGAATATGTCTGTTTTAAGAACATTAACTCTCACCCTGTAAGAAATTGATGTAAGATTTTGTGAGTTGGTCCTAAAACTGGACCATGTGAGTTTGAGTTTAGAATAGAGATGTCTGAACCTAATTTTTATGGGTATAAATGTTATTAGACTTTAATTCTGCACAATGAGAGAACTAGTCAAGGGTATAAAAACTTTTGCAAGGTACTTTGAGAAAGGTCCCAATTGAGTATTCTCGCTAGTTTAGCAGCATTGCTAACGGCAGTTCTTTTCTTTGCAGGCCTACAGCTGGGGCTACAACTGCAACGGGCAGCTGGGTCTGGGAAACAATGGGAACCAGCAAACACCTTGTCGCATCGCCGCCCTGCAGGGCATCAACGTGGTGCAGGTCAGGGCCGCTCTTCCTCTTCAGCAAAGCAAGACCTGCCGGCATGTAGCATTAGCATGTAGATTTACACTGAAGACTGAAAGGAGATATTGATTGTCTGTCGGTATGACAATGAAGGGTGATGAAGAATGGAATTGTCCATCGGTACTCCTGCTTTTACGGTTGTTCAGATAGCCTGCGGCTACGCACACACCCTGGCACTGACAGACGAAGGACTCATCTACGCCTGGGGTGCCAACTCTTATGGCCAGCTAGGTACAGGCAATAAGAGCAACCAGGCTTGGCCAGTTCTCATTAACATGGACAAGGAAAGGTGAGTTTGGCCCAGGGAGCCTCCAAAAGTTGAAACGTGTTGTGACACGCAAACTGATATTATGGACTGTTGCAGTACATAGAGGAAGACAAGCTAATCGGTCTATGGAAAACATCATTAATATTAAATGTTATTGAAGGAGTGAAAAGCAGTACACGGTCTGTTCGACAGCCATCTGTGTAGTCAAAACACTTGTGACTTGTGTGCCTTTTTTCTTGACTTGTCCTGTCATGCTCCACGCTCAGGATGGTGGAAGTGGCAGCCTGTCACATGAGCCACACTTCCGCAGCCCGAACCCAGGGCGGCCAGGTCTTCATGTGGGGTCAGTGCAGAGGCCAGGTGGTGGTCAACCCTCACCTCACTCACTTCACCAGCACGGACGACGTGTTCGCCTGCTTCGCCACGCCAGCTGTCACCTGGCACCTGCTCTCTGTCGGTGAGAGGAGGAGGGGGGGCTGATTTTCTGCTGGTGCCAGTTCAGGCCCTGAAGGTTACTTGCTTGAGATGTTCGCCTGTACCTGCCAGATGGGGACGACCACTTGACTGTGGCACAGTCACTCAAGAAGGAGTTTGACAGCCCAGAAATCTCGGACTTGAAGTTCCTGGTAGATGGGAAGTGCATCCATGTTCACAAGGCCCTGCTCAGAATAAGGTACAGAGAGGACATCAGAAACGCCACAGGGCCAACATGGCAGCGAGCCTGCATTCAGCCGCATCACGAGGAGCTGTTCTCAGAACCAGCTTCAGAAACCACCTATCGCTACTTCATTGCAGGTGTGAACATTTCCGAGAACTGCTGAACGAGAGTGATGGGGACTCCATCGAGATCCAGCAGTTCTCCTTTCTGGTGTATCGCGCTTTTCTGGAGTACCTGTATACAGACACCATTAACCTGCCACCAGAGGACGCTATAGGTAAGCGGAACTCGAACAGAGTAAGATTCTGCAACAGCAACCAGAAAAAGCAGCCTTACTGTATTCTAGGAATTGCAAACGAAAAGACTGCACACATTTTTTCTCAGCATAATAAGGTATAGAAGATGGATGGATGGACATTAAGGCATGAATACCAGTGTGGAAGGGCTTGTGTTGCTATGCTATTGCTCTTTATTCGGAATAGCCTGCCTTTCAGTTTAGCTGTAACTTAATCTGTAACCTAATCAGCTCATTTTTGTAACGTCTGCAAGAACTGCCCACATATTCCTGCGTGTAAGACAGGAATGAAACGGAAATCACTATCTGTGTATCTCGAGCACAAGAACAGAAAAAAAAAAATTATATAACAGAACTGTTATTTCCTTTGACTGATGGAAACGGATGTAGTAAAAAAGCCATGTTTTGAAGGTAGGAAATATTCAAGGTGGAAGTTCTCAGGTGTGGCTGTGAAAAGACTCAGGTGCTCAAACTACCTTGAGCCCCACTGTTTTGTTACGGCAGGTACAAATGTAGGCAAAGACCTACAGTACCAGTCAAAAGTTTGGACACATCAAGCCACCTACAATGGACAGAGATAGCATTGCATCACATGACCTGGCCACCTGACCTAAATGGTTACGAAGGGGTTTGACCAGAGAGTGAAGGAAAAGCTGCTAATGAGAGCTCAGCATATATGTGGCATCTCCTTCAGGACAGCTGGATAAGCATCCCAGGAGGCCACCTCATGAAACTGGTATACAGGAGAAAGTAGAGTCAGCCAGTCCCTGGAGCATTTAAGGGCCTTGATCAACCTGACCCCGGAATTTGAACCAGCAACCTTGTGGGTCCCAACCACCAGAGACCCCTTCAACAAATTATTTTGTTTTTACTTTCTACTTTTTTGATCAGTGCATAATTCTTCGTATGTTATTTTATAGTTTTGATGTCTTCGAAATCATTCAGAAATGTAGAGAATAGTGTCCAAACTTCTGACCGGTGCTGTACTTAAACTGTGCATTCGGCCCACCACGCCCCTGATGGGTTGGATTCTGTGCACGTCCCATTGACCGTCACCTCCCGTCATACCTCTCAAATCTGTCCAGGCTTGTTGGACCTGGCCACCTTCTACAGGGAAGCCCGTCTGAAGCGGCTGTGCCAGGAAACCATCAAAAGGGGAATCTGCGAGGAGAACGCCGTCACTCTGCTGTCCGCTGCAGTCAAGTACGAGGCTCGGGTAGGACCTCCACACGCACGTCCTCAACACGGCACATTTACTTAGCACGCCTCATCCCTCTATATGTGCGGTAACTGCTGCTCTTCTCTTCATAGTGGCTGATCATAAAAGTCATTTGACCGCAGGGTTGAGTTCTGAAGTAATTCTCTCGTTGGCAGGATCTGGAGGACTTCTGCTTCAAGTTCTGCATGAACCACTTGACTGCCGTGACTCAGACGCAGGCCTTTGCCGACATGGACCACGACCTGCTGAAGAACTTCATCAGCAAGGCCAGCTACTATGGCGCCTTCAAGAACTGAGCTCTAAAATTCACCGCGGTGAAGAGGCAGAAGGATTAGACTGAGATGATGAGACTGGAAGCATCTATCAGGAATGGAGTTCAGTACACTGCTGCCCCAGACGCCAAAAGCTGAGAGAAACATTCAGCCAGCAGTGGGGATCCTAAGAGGCACATCGGGGGTCTTGCTACTACTGGAAATTAGAATGACACACGCAAAGTGTCCGAAATTAGTATAGGGATGTCTGCAGAATTCAGGAGGCGCACAAACCCTCTGGGGCTCTCAGGTCAGCAGTCATGGTTGAAAAGTAAATAAATACAAGATCGGATGAGACTAGATTTCACACCACTGCATGATCACACCTGAAAGGGTAGCATTTTTACTCGCGCACTGGCAAGCTTAGGGTTAACAGGCGATGGAACACAGAAGTCCATATAGTGACTCCTTATAACGATATTAAAATAAAAGTCCATATAACAAGTGCATGTCAGGTCTTGTGAAAAATTTGTAAAGATTATGTTTTCTTAGTTGCAGTGAAATCGTGTGCCTGCGACTGCGGACGTCTGTCTAGACAGAATTTGACATGCAGATGCCCCACTGGCCAGTACTGGTTTGAGAAAGTAAGGTTAGTTTGCTGAGCTTGGTGTGGTACTTCAGTGGAGTAGCCTAGACTTTTGTTGTAATGCAAGAGTTTGTTATATTCAGAAATAAATATCAGCATTATGTACTGCATATGATTTTTTTAAAACATTAAAAGATTGTTGACAAAGAATTGATATGGTCAAGAAGGCTAATTTCAGGCACTAGAGATGAAAATGATTTCTCCTTCATGGAAGCTGATGAATATTAATAAAACGTTGTTCTTAAAACGTTGTTCTGTAGATGATATATGTTCATGCCAAGTACAGAGGTATAGTGGCTAAAAACCATCTTTTTGACCTTTGTTTACGGTTACAAGATGAACCTGCATTTTTACATTGTCCTTCATACTTTAGCCCACATGATGTGTAGTTTGAGAGGAAAAGATCATTTTCAGCAGCAGGAAGATGTATGGTGCTGTAGCTTAATCAAGTGTGGGGGGTGTGTGCCTCACTGGTCTAAGTCTCTATGCCCCACGGCAGCACAGCCCCCCCGCCAGAACTATCCACAAAACCCCCAAGACTGCCCCCGTCACACCGGCCCAGAGAGGGGACCAAAGGGGGGTGTCAGTGAGTGTGTGAACTGAAGCGTGTCAAACTAAAATCTGTGATGCAATAAAAGTGGGGGAGTGCTTAGGGCCAGACTCTCCAGCACTGGCAGGTGGCGGGATCCTGACGCCCCATTGCCACTGTGTACGGGCTAGATGGGCTGTATGGATAACTGCAGTGCATTAAAACTGGGTGAGCAGGCAGGGCATGAGCACCCCGCCGCTGGCAGATGGTAGATCCCAGGGCATGAGCACCCCGCCGCTGGCAGATGGTAGATCCCTGCATGTCCCACCCTTCCCTAAGGCCCTAATGTTGTAGGATGACTATTGTGCAAATGATATTGAGGGGTGGCACATTGGCCAATGGTAGGGCTTGTGGCCCGGGCCATGTGGCGTAGCCCAGCCCTTCAGCGTCCACGAACCCCCCCACCCCCTGACCCCAGCGTATTGTGATGTGAGTGTAGGAGACGGAGGCGCAACTGGGTCACGCGAGGCATGGGCCCCTTCCGAAGGGCCGGGCCCCCAACAGACCGCTCATCGATCCCCGTCCCTGCCCCCACCCAGCCAGCAGGGAGCCGCCCCAGACCGCCCCGGGATGCCGAAAGACAGCCCACGCAGGGGGGGCACCCACCCTCGGAGCACGAAGGCAGTGGCACGAAGACCCGCCATACACGACGGGCCCCCAGGACCAGGACACCCCACACACCAGGAAGCTAGTCCGGTCGGGCAGGGAACCCCCCACCCCCCTTGCCCCCCACCCTGTGATGCCTGTGATCTGAAGGTTGCAGGTTCAAAATTGACCTTAGTGCACCTATGGGTCTTTGAGCAAGGCCCTTAATGCTATGGGTGGCTGCCCTTCAATCCAGCTTGCCCTCACCTACAAACAGCAAGCGTGGGGAGGCGTAAAGATTATTATTATTTCATTGTGCCTGTGCACTATACAAATGACTTCAATTAGCAACAGGAGCACTTGTAATGCTAACCTTTAGAGGGCAGCAGAAACCATATAATACTTCTGCATAAACGTCCGTGGTCAGGGGGGGTTCGCGATCCTTTTTCACACCACTAACCAGGAGGATTGAACCCCACTGGTCTGTATTTAGTATGCAACACAAGTGAGTCTGAATCGCTGATGACATAGCTAGATTCATCTGTATTTGGTTTAATGAGTATCACTGGGGTTAGGGTAAAATTCAGTGGGTTAGAATGATGTGCTTATGCTTGGAAGGTTGCTGGTTTAAATCCCAGGGCTGACAGAGTGACGTTGGGCCTTTGAGTGAGGCTTTAATCCCCAGTTACTCCAGAGATTGTCTGAGTCTGCTTTCTTAAAAATGTGCGTCACTTTGGATGAAAAGCTCTGCTAAATAACTGTTGATAATTATCACCACGCCTTGAAATTTGGCGCAACAGTGAACTGATAGATTAATAAAGACTTACGAATAAATAACAGCTGAACAGGAAAGCAGGTGAGTCAGTGATCAGGCATGACAAACATTGTTTTGGAGCAGATGTCTTGCTCCTTTGGATTAAAAAGAAATGTTTACTTATTGTCATAAGTATGCGACCTGTTTGGCTCGCATGGAACCTCTTCTCAGAATGTCCCACCAGTTGCAAGTGCTGGGCCAGTCCCAGTGCACGTGAGAGCAGTCTTTCCGGACCCGGTCCCCGGGGACCCAAAGTCAGTCCACATTTTTGCTCCATCCTAGCTCTGGGGAGGAAGCAAAAACATGGAATGTGGATCCCTGAAGAATGGAATGGGAAGTATTAAGAGTGTTCGGCTCTATCAGAAGTCGTTCTGTAACATTTTCCTTTCCAATACAACAAAAAAAGCGCAGGCACCTCAGTCGCATAGTGAACGCGTGCCATATGCAAAATACTACAAGTAACACTATTTAAGAGGCAGAGCAGAATGGCTTTTTAACCTTTTTCAGATATTGCTGATTCTATTTTAAAAATACTGTATTTAACTTTTAATATTATGAAGTAAAATTACCAATAAAATGCTGAGTGGGGTTTCATTTCATAAAGAAACCTTCTTCAGCGTAATATCTCTCTTTTCTACAAATTCTGACTACAAGTAAGTCAGCCAGGTCCCTGTAATATAACCCAGAGGGTGATAAGTTAAAGGCAAGTTTACACAAGATCATTCCTGCCTCCCTGATGAACGCCTGAAGAAACCATATGCAGTAAGACAGAGTGAACCAAAGGCGGGAAGAGACCCAAGCTGGCAAAAATATACAAGGAAGTGTTTGAATTGCGTGGGATTTGTGAAGGCGGATCAGCTACGTATAAACAGAAGCTAAGGACAGCTGTAGCCTAAGGTCTAACTGCTAGTGTTCAGCCAACGCCATCTTCCCACTGCCTCTCATTATCCCTTGTACACTTCCAGTAAACCACTGGCTGTTTAGAAAGGCAGGATCACAGACAATGTTCCTAAAAACAAAAGTGGGACCTCACCTCGTATATATTTCACTCCTTACTATTATAAAAGGATAACAAATATTTGTTTAAAAATTCAGGGGGAATAAAGCTCATAATTAGTGAGATTATTTACTATCCAAAAGAAAAGAAAAAAAGACAAAAGGAAAGTGAAAGTTAAAATGGCATTTAATTTCGGTGGAAGGTGTTGACTGTGAGTAACCTAGTGTCCAGTGCAGACACTGTGTGTATTATGCAGGTCAATTTAAAAAGGAACTAGAGACCCAATGTTATACATTCTATACTTGGATATGTGCTGTTTAACCAGTCTGGTCGATCAGGAAACCTAGCAAAGGTATGATTAAAGGGTTAATGTTAGTCATTTATAAAATTAACTCTCTCTCTCTCTCTCTCTCTCTCTCTCTCTATCTCTCTCCCTCTCATGCTATCTTTGTTTGCTCACCGTGGGTGGGGCCACATAGAAACCTCTTCAGCTCTCTCTGTGACCCGCGCTCCACTTTGATGCAGTCGTCCTGTAGCACATGGAATGGACTGTTCTGATCTTCCCGGCTTGTCCTAGACCGTTGGGAGAGGTAAGAGGTGCGACCATTGTGGGCGCAAGGAGGGAACAGCGGCGATATGTGGAAACAGCACAAGTGAGCTGCACTATTGGTGAGTGCCTCCACCCTTCTGCTACACGTCAAATGCCGTCTGAAGAAGGGGAGCACGAACAGAAATTCAGGAAAGGAGGAACGAACGTTTTCGCATCAGCACACTTTCTAACAGAAGATATGGCCTTCCAGTTTGGCTCCATTGATTTTTCACTGCTCATGTGGATGTAATCGGAGAAGACAGAGCCCGACAGCAAGAGAGTTTCTGGAAATTCCTGCCTTACCTTAAGTATTGACTGGAACGGAACTGCAATTTCTTGCAGCATGAGTTCTCACACAGAATCCAGAACCATTAAGAAAGACACAGGTATGACAGTTGTCTAGTGTAAAAACAAAGGACACCACTGCTTGTGACAGACGTTACGTTTCATATGACACCAATGCCCTCTTTTGCTGTAACTGCTGGCTGGATTCAGGGACAAGGGATACATTATTTTTATACCTATCCCTTAGCATCATACAATATCTCCTTAGGATGAATTTCACTATAAATGAAAACACAACAAACGAAGTTTGTAACAAAACTGATGACTTTAAGTATGGTTTATACAGCACTGTATTCAGCATTGTTTTTGTGCTGGGGCTGATCACTAACATGGCTGCCTTGTACATCTTCTTCTGCTCGCTCAAGCTACGCAACGAGACCACAACATACATGATGAACCTAGTGGTATCTGATCTGCTTTTCGTTTTCACGCTGCCTTTACGCGTCTTGTACTTCAGCAGTCGGAATTGGCCTTTCGGCGATGAGCTCTGCAAGATCTCCGTCGCTCTGTTCTACACCAACATGTACGGGAGCATCTTCTTCCTTACCTGCATTAGCATGGACCGTTTCCTGGCCATCGTCTACCCTTTGTCCTCGAGGTCAATTCGGACAAAGGGTAAGGCAAAGCTGGTCTGCCTTGCTGTGTGGGTACTGGTTCTGGCAGGTAGCCTTCCAACGGGTTTTCTCCTAAAAAACTCCTCAGGAAGCAATGGCAATAACGGGTCTTGCTTTGAGAACTTTTCCTCCAGGCAGTGGAAGGAGCATCTGTCCAAAATAGTGGTGTTCATCGTGACGGTGGGGTTCCTCATTCCACTGCTGCTGAACGTGTTCTGCTCAGTCATGGTTCTCCGGACACTCTGTCAGCCGAGGACCCTGACTCGAGGAGGTCAGCTGAACAAGACCAAAGTCCTGCGGATGATCGTGGTTCACCTTCTCATTTTCTGCATCTGTTTCATGCCATACAACATCAACTTGATCTTCTACGCCTTAGTCCGAACCAAAACCCTCAGCAATTGCTTGGCTGAATCTGTCGTCAGAACGATTTACCCTATAGCCTTGTGCCTTGCCGTCACAAACTGTTTCTTTGACCCCATTGTGTATTATTTTACCTCTGAGACCTTTCAGAATTCCATCAGGCGCAAGTCACAACTAAACCGCAACTACGACAACAGGTTCTCTGAGACCCTGCAGTTTGAACCTTCCACCTTCCAAAACAGCCTCAGGGCTCTCAGATCCAAAGTATTTCACAATGAATCCACAGTGTGACAAGACAGCTACTGCAGACCTCATAAGACACAACTTTACTGGAGTCACTGGGCCAAAAAAGGTCAATACAGGAAATCAAGGGGCACACAGCAGGAATGCATACAAATCTTTTTCTTACTGCTGGGGGCAGTTTTGTGTGTTTTTTTCTCTTCCTTTTTTGGTTTTAACAGGCATGCATGGTTCCACAGCAGTGTTGTGTTTTTTCTCTGCTACATGCATGCATGCTTGCCTTGAAACCATATGGACGATTTTGCCACGGACATTTACTCCAGGAGCCTGCAAAATGTATGTATGTACATGGATATATATATAAAGATACTTTTAAATCCATTATTAAGCCATTGTGCCAAATATAGGTCTTTTTTAAACTACACAGTGCTTTGTGTGATTTTCTGGTGCTATATTTGGAATGTATATAATAGAAAATTCTCAGTTGTACCTGCTTAGACTGTTTAACTGCTAAAGAATATTAGTATTAATGTGCTCTTTCTTTTAGTGCTATTCAATCCAGTCTGATTTTCAGAGTCAGGCATCACAACCTGAACAATTAAAATCATTGCACATCAGGTACATGCACAGACATTAAACCCCCCAAAAACTGTGACTATCGCCTGAAGTCGTATGCCTGTTACAATGTATCATTTCTCAAATTTCAGAAGTATCGATGCTATTTACAAGCAGTGAAATTGTAATATAATGTTACATTTTGGAACCTGCAAGCAAAACTGCACTTCTGCTAATCCCAGCTGCAGCAGTTGAAGAGAGGGGTTTTTCTTCTCTCTAGCCAAAAAGAGCAGGATTCTGATGTAATTCGTGTATAATTATTGGGTGAATAGGATGTTACTAGACATGTGTATGCAAGCAAAAACTTGCAGAAAGTCTGTGCATGCAATCCTCGTCTAACTGCTTACAATGATTCACGGAGAACGTGCAAACTCCACCTAAACGGAGCGAGATATGGGACTCAATGCTGGAGGTGTGAGGTAAGAGTCATTCTGTTACCCAACAGATAAATTGCACAATTAATGATTTAATAAAAGACAAAAATACCTCAATGTGAGGTTTGAGAATACTTAAATCAAAATAATATGTGTAAAATCAATGTGAAGGACCTGCCAGCTCACGGCCTCCCTGGTTGCCATTAATCAAGCAGCCGGAATCTCATTGGCTGTTTTATTTGTGATGCCGCCTGATATTTGATATTTTCCCCATTTATAATGGATTTTCTGCTAACTAGGATGCATGTAAAGGCATCTTCCCAGGTTAGGTGCACAAGAAATTCTCAGCACTTGCCTGTTTCAGGTAAGGCATGTTGGAAGAAGGGAGCCTTATAGACTTCAGTCAGAACCACCTAAACCGTAAAATATATCTCTAAACTCCAAATTTATATACAAACGCTTCCGGGTTACAATGGGATTATGTTCCAATAAACCTCTCGTAAGGCGAAATTATCTTAAGGCAAAAATGCATTTTAATACAGTACACCTAACCTAATAAACGTCATAAACTAGCCTGCCCTACCTTAAACATGCTTAGAACACTTAGCCTACAAAAATCATTAACTCAAAGCCTATTTTATAACAAAGTGTTTAATATCTCATATATTTTAACAAATAATCCATTGCGAAGTCAAAATACCGTAACATAGACCATCAAAAGCAAGGGAGCGTCTCTATATATAACTAGTGAATGACCTGAAACTACTGCCCAACAAGTTGTTTCTATTTCAATATTGTCTCTGAATTTATCTCTTCCCGCTAAACAGTATATGCACCATGATGCATCATTCATAGTGCAAAACGTCCTCTCTGCAGCCACTTGGACACACAGTTAATATCACTTTGTGAATGTACCTACATTCTGGACTTCTGACAGGGAATTTCCATGTTGTGTCTGCTAGACCACAAAAGGACTGGCGTGCTTCATTTTTTACACCCACACTGAACGAAACAGTACAGAACCACTTTGGTTTCTCTCCCTTGAACCACTGGCTCTCATTATATTTCTCAGTACTTCATGTGTCTCTGTCACCCACCACAGAATTGTCACAAAACTGGATCAAGTTTAACACTTTACTTTTCATAACGCTATTAGGTGATGCAGGCTCAAAGATTTATAGTCTTGCGCAAATTAAATTATCCACATAAAAAAAAGATTCCACAGTTTCATAAAGTTACATAAAATTTATGTTAATAGGCAGAACAATTTCACTTGGACTTTGAAACACAGTGCATTTGTGTGCTAAGGACAAAGATATAATGTGATTTCTGTTTGAGGGTGGTTGCTAATTACTGACACTACACTGATTCTACACTGCAATTGAAAAGTCCAATAAAACAATAAAAGGACGGCAATGACTACAGCAACAAACTCAATATTTCAGCTGAAAAAGCCTGAGGCCGAGCTCCTATGAAGACAATGCGACAGTCCACAAACAAGCTTGGCTAACCCCCCCCCCCCCCCCCCCCCCCCCCCCCCCCCCCCCCTCCCCACACAAAAATCCACAAACCAAAAAAAAAACCAACACACCCCCCCGCCCGTCGACTAACAAAT
>JAODKE010000038.1:6458935-6478905 GCA_026779605.1 Mormyrus hasselquistii
GTGTGTGGAGTCTGCAGGTTCTCCCCGTGTCGTCGTGTGGTTCTGTGTGTGGAGTCTGCAGGTTCTCCCCGTGTCGTTGTGTGGTTTCCTCCGGCTTCTCTGGTTTCCCCCCACAGTCCAAACCATGCTGAGGCTAATTGTAGTTACTGAATTGCCCTGTGATGAACTGGCCCCCCATCCTGGGTTGTTCCCCACCTTGTGCCTGTAGCTTCTGGGATAGGCTCCGGACCCCCAGCGTCCCGGAAGGATAAGCGGATTGTAAAAATGGATAGATGTTTTACTTAGAAACTGGTTGTTTCTACTGTAATGTTGTTCTATATTTATATATAGATCCACGTCCATATTTGCATGGAGAGAAATTTGCATATCTTGTGTGGTTATCATCTTACGGTTCAATGAGATGTAAGAGCTGTGTCTCTTTGCTGCCCTTTGTGTGTGTGCATGTGCACGTTGATTCCTAGCGTCAGACCCTGCTTTAGATAAATGGACATAGAAATGGATGAATAGGAAAATTCAGTTATTTTGATGTAGATGTCATTTTATTCATATTGGAATTCATTTTAATGAATTCCAATATTCCTAACCACTGACTCCCCAATAAACAGTACCTTGTCTACTGCAACAGACATGGTGTGATAACGAGATGTGTCATTTTATTTGGTGACTGGAGTGCAAAGGGCTTAAGGCCGAAGGCCTTAGACCTCAGACTTTGACCCAGAGCTGGTGCTACTGAACTGTAACCAGGCCCCGAAGGACTTAGTGCATCGTCAGAAATAAGTGAGCCATGCAGAAACCCTACAGACCTTGTTCTGCTTAACGTCTAAGTGCTGATGAGGCTTCTGGCAGTAGACTCTGTCCTATACACGCCGTAGCAGTACCCTGAAAACTGATGACATGAAAAGATCTATATGTATCAGTACCTGATGGTTAGTGGTACTTCTGGGGCAGGTGCGTGGGCTAGGAGCTAATAAGAGAAGCTAGTTTGTACTAAAAACAGAGATTCAATCACTCTGGTGATGCTCTTTTGAACTCATTTTCCCATAATTGTATTCCTTGCCTGACACTTCAAAACATAACATGTTTGTCTAGGTGCTTTATCTATCCATTATCCATAAAACCTATCTAGTCGAGGGTTTTGTTAAAGATTTGTCAAGAAGCACACCAACACACACAAAGTCAGAGTTGCAGAGATACAAATTCGACTCACCAGAGGAGTTTGCATGCAGGACTTTGGGGGGGGGGGGGCGTGTTCTGTTCTAAGCTGGAGTGGTTTGTGGAAGTTCACACCCCCAAACCTGGACATTCTGGGCTACAGGGGCCTCCCATTCAAATTCAAGTATCTCTCCATTTATTAAATTAAGCGTGCTAAAAGATTTATAGGAATCAGTGCTAAGCCAAAGACACCTAGACACATTTAATATTGTTTATGCTCTTCGCTACAGACGTTTTATAACTTGAGTATGACTGTATAACATCATTCAGTACATCAAGGCATTATAGTAACCATTAGAAGATGGGTAAATTGTGGCCATAAATGGATGCACATGGCCAACAGCAATAGTAAGATAAGCACTGGCATTCAAATGATGCTCAATTGGGGCTCCAATGTGAGGCAAAAAAACATTCCTCACATCATTATGGCATCGCTCTCTCTCTCTCTGACTCACACACACACACACACACACACACACACAAACACGGACACACACGTTTAAATTTCTGAATGTAAAGTATCCATAGTTGATTGTAATTTTTGGGAAACATAACCTTATCTATTACCTCAGCAGGGAAATCCAATAAAAACTAGTTCAATTTGACGGACACTTTTAAATAAAAATGTAATTTCCCTAAGTTGCTTTGGAGATAACTAAGTGTTGAAACTGCAAAACCTGCGGTAACCTACTCCTTCAGCCCAACTATCATTCTCAAGGGGAAGGTCCAGATCTAATAAAAGCGTATAGTTGCCGCAACAGATAGAACGGGATGCAGTATCAGACACTGAGGATGTACCCATGAAGCGGATTCTTCTGCTCAGAAACAGCACTAGACACTACAAGGCTTGGATGAATCTGGTTTAAACTACAAAAACCGAGAACTGCACATTTCTTCGGGGAACGCCGTTTCATTTCCATCTGCACCCCAAAGACAATAAAATGGATTTAATCGTGCACTGGCCTCGAAAAGGTATAGGATACGGATGCAATTACTGCTGTTCAAGAGCTGAGTGTGAATCCGGGGATGCTCGTGCCCAGCTGCCATTCCTCCACGGAAAACGGGGTATTTCTGTAACCAAGAAGTAATACGTCGCTACCATTTTAACACTATGTCGAAATTTTATAAATCGCGAACATCGGGGAATAGAGATGTCGATGCGAAAATGAAGCATTCTCAATGAATGATGTACACATAACTGTTGTAAGCGTTTCAGTACCATATATTTCATTCATTCCTTCATTAATAAATTCATTCCTTCATTCTCTTAAAGTACCGTCCTACAGGTAATGGTTGATTTTAAGAGGAAATTCTCGTAATACATATACATAATGTTTCATTTTTACCTTAGGACTTAGATAAAAGCTTTAGAATAGGTACAAAACAACAACGTGGCTATATGTTTACGTAGCGGTGCCGTTATAAAAAATAAAATAAATGCTTGCAAGGGGCAATGTTTTCAAGCTTGCTTACATAACAGCTTATGCATTTAATCATTTCACAACGAACTGCGGGATAAATCTGTACACAGCACAGTTCATTGTCCGAATTTAGCGGAATATAAATCAGATGTCGGATACTAAAGGCAGTCTTGTATAACAAACAACCTTAGCCATGAGAAAGGTCACAAGCGACGAGCATTAATTGCATTTATTAAGTAAAATGGATTAATTGTTATTTAGATGTGTTTGAATCTTCAGAGTCGGTATTGTCATATTTGTGTCAGAAGAGAATGATAAAATTCTTCCTAAAGGTTAAGCGTTGGTAACAAAGTTGTGCAAATTTAAAACCGAATAAACTTAAATTCGTTTTGTTAAAACGTGGAGATTTTAAGTTTATCGTGTCTTTCGCTTTTCATTTGCCGTGAATTTAGCCTACTGTGGATCTGGGCGTTTATCTAACAACTACGATAATGGCGCAGCAGACAGACCCTGCCTTGATATTTTATCCTTAGTTGTACCAAACTTAAACCTTTACTGCAAGCGAACATAAGACGTTAAGTAATATTTTACTTTTTAGCGTATAGTGCAGTGAATTCAATGGTAATAGTGACCTATGCGACATGAAATTTCGTAAAGATTATTTCGTGGGTTAAAGAATTTAGCCATGTAAGATCACACGAATATCAAACGATAAAACAGAATGTCTTCTATATGTGAATTATATGTTGTATTTTTAATGATTCACCAGCAGCAACCGTATTTCTGGTTCAGTTTTTTTTACACAAACCTTCGACTGGTCGATCCTGCTACCTTGATGCGATTATTGTTGTCGCTTGTTCGTCACTGTGAAAATAGCTCCCGCCGTTAACCTGGAGTTACTTTAAAAAGTGATTTGTAATTTACGTTAGAATATGTTACAGCTCAGCTGCTAATGTATAAATCGCAGTAAACTGCGCATTTCACAATGCAGTGTATGGAAACGTCGTACCGCTGGCCACCGCTAGGGACGTCGGTGGCGCTGTTTCGGGCTTTGCTGTCGCGGATGTTTCATTTCTACTACAGCTTTGACGAAATAAGGAGTTATATTATATATGTGGTTGTTTTGTAACTGATAATTATTTATCAGTGTGTATAGTAGGATTCGTAAACATACGGGGGAATTAACACTGGCATTACTGCCTATAGGCCTATGTTATAGCAAATATACAAATACATTTTCGTTTTACTCTTCGGGATATTCAATATCATAATATAAATTGTAGTAATAAAAAATATTTAAAACATTAAGAGATGATCTAGTTAACACTATACCGATAGCATAGATAAGGCTGGCTTATCTTCCCTTCGACGAATTGGTGGAACCGTTATTATTTTTGTCGACATTTCCTTGGTAACAGATACTGATTCTCTCTCAACTAAAAACTGTTAGTGGATATTATGTGAATGAAGAAAATGTAGAAGTGTGGTTAGAAATTATTTTTAATTCTAAATGTCTGTCTACAAATTTAATAGAAGTAATCTCAAATTTTGCAACAAAGATTTAAAAGTTGATCATCCCTCCAGCTAAACAAGCCTTTTAAATCTTAAATACCCCACACCATTCTTTCAGCAGTGGTGATTGAAGTTATGAGCACAAATATATATATATATATATATATATATATATATATATATATATATCTGCATAGAGGAACTAGAATGATTTTAACTGCTGATAAATCTTAATGTTTGACAGCTAACACTTTATAAAAAGAATTAAAAATCTGCCACATTTTAATATTACATATATGAACTGTAAGATGTCTGATTTCATTAAACAAATTGTACTAGCACAAACATCTCTAATAAGCAGCTGACATTTAGATAATGTAATGTTGTGGTATGACCTTGACTTTTAAGAAGCTCATATGTAGTCTGGCCTATAAAACTTTTACACTTTGAAATATACCGTTAAAAACTAGAGACATACACAGTGATGCTCAAATGTACTTCAATAATACTGTAGCTATGAAAATGTAAGGACAAGTGCTAGTGCAGAGCATTGATACTCTGTGGTATTTGCTATGTGATGTATTTTGGCTAAATGCTGTAGGTGTTTGTGATTGACCTTGATTAGGATTAGGATGCTGGATTTCCAAAATCTAAAATTCCAAAATCTCCTTCTAAAGTTCTAAAATATGCTATTTTATGTTGCACCATATTTTAAAATCCTTAAATTTCACAGAATCCAAAATCTACCCACATATCTAAGAGAACAAAACACTGACACCCCCATCAAAAACAGCAGACAGCTTGTATTATTGATATAAATTTCAGAGGTGAGTTTCATTAAAGCATCAAAGTGTGACATGCATCAAAATGTCGAGTATGTCGCTAAAATATGACCATTTACAACCCCCCCCCCCCCCCTGTACGCAACATCACGTGCTTTCTACGGCCTTACATAATAAGCCAGTCAACGCAGTTGTTAATCATAAAGTGCATTTGCAAATCAGCTGCGGCATGCCGTACTTTAACAGGCAGGGGTTGCATTTCTCATGACTGCCATTTCCAAATTTTTGCTTGAAATTACGTTTTTTGCATTCTTAACAACATGTTTTTCCTATTATATGTTTTTTTTTTTACAGCATGACATGTACTAAAGCGTAATATATTTAGAATAGGATTCAATATAATATGATAGAAACGTATTGCCACACAATCAAGTTGATGGAAATTGAGTTGGTGGAGGCTGAATACATCGAGAGGGACATACAATTTATGATTTCATTTCAAAAAAACAATTTAATTACTTAGTCCAGTCTGAGACAAGCTTGGTGAGTTTTGTGTCCAGCATGATTGTCTTATCAAGAACAAAACATGAAAAGCAAGGTTCCAATAACCTACCAAAAGACAAATGTGAGAAAGGAGCTCTGATTTATATTTGCACACACTGAAATACAGTGTATGCATCTATGCTTTGTAGGCCTGAACACTTACAGCCATCTACGATATGGTGGCGAGGAGAGTGAATTTAGTGGTGACTGGTTATCGGATGACAGCAGGCTTTTTCTGCAGTCGTATCTCCTATCTCCTGTTGCTAATCTCCAGACATTAACCAAAGAATGGCACAACAGAACAGAGAATAGAATGTGCAGCGTACTGGAACCATATCATAGGGATGTAGACAATGAACTGGGGGATTCAAACCTCAAAATTTGACCTGATTGTAGATCTATTATGATCATAATGTGTACAGTAGCTGCATAGCATCACTGTTAAATCAGGAATGAATATAATGGTGATTATATAGAGGACTGTCCTAGTAAGCCAACTAATGAGCCCAGAGAGAATGAACCCCTGGATGGTATAGAGAGAGAACAGGATATAATACTAATTGTATTACATAATTTATTTTTATTCAATATCTTAAACACACTTCTAAGTGTAATCCAATAATTGTTTCATTGTTAAATGTTTTTTGGGAAGGCATTTATTATCAAATGTCGCGGAATTGCATTACTTGAATTGCCTGTAAAACCAAAAACATTATAGCCTCCAAAAAAAAACATAAATAAATTAAACTGGACCCGGTACAAGTGTTACCTGCATGTTTGTTAACTGGTATATGTACATATACTGTAAATAGGCCTATTTTTTGACATTACTTTAATGAATGTATCCTGTGTACAAATCATCAATAAGCTTATACTGTAGAAGAATATATCTGAAATGACAGCGGTATATTGTATAACTTTCCACTTTTGGATTTTTTTGTGGGAAAATTGCAGTTGGTGTGGTATACATTGTAGAAAAAGATGGTTGATTGTGGCATAGGCTCTCTTTGTAACTATACAAGAAAGGAGTAGAAATTTCTAGCAAGACTGCAAGAGAAGAAAGAATCTGACTCACTACTATGCACCTAATCATCCTCTAAAATGGCCTGTCTTGAGAGAACATGTCACCATTTGAGGCATGGATGAAAACGGAAAAACAAAATTGCTCCAGTGTATAAAGTTTGCTGTAGCAGGACACATAAAGACACAATTCTGTTTTCCCGGCTTTTCCTGATCCATTTGAATGTCTAGTTATTACACAGAATGCGCATTTTAATTTTTGTTTTCCTCTCTACAGTATATATTTTCTTGCTTTCTTGAATAATAATTATAAAATATATGATGTTTTGGTCTAATCATATTAAATTACTTTCAATCTACAATAATTTTTATCATGATTATTATAAATTTATTTAAATTAAATAAGTAGACAGAAAAAATCCTATTGTCAGTATGTAGAACATAAAGGAATTGGTCGTGGTTCAACGTAGGCCTAAAAAAAAATATAATAATATAGTATGTTGATGTAGCACAACAATTCAAATGTAATATAACAACCCGCAAGAATAACTGCCAAGAGATAACTTACTATATAACATCGTGTTAAACAATTGGAATACAATGCAACATGATGTGTAACACGACGCAGTGACATAAACAGTAATTACAAACAACAGAGAAGAGAAATGAATAGATGTTGTGATTGTGGTAGGGAAGATCTGAATGTCTGTATGTGTCTGTCGGGGGTGTTTACATGAGATAAGTTTGTTGACGAGCTTAGAAAAAAAACTGCAGTGATAGTGTGTCGTCCAAGTGGCAGTGTACCTCCTGTTGGGGTGGGTGGGATCAGCAGCAATCTTGCCAACTCACTTCTTCGCCCTGGCAGTGAAGGGATATTTTTTGCCAGTGGCTCACAGCCAGTGATCTTCTCAGTGGAGAAGATCACCTACTACAGCCTGGTCACAGAGAGAGAGGGAGCGAGAGAGAGAGAGAGAGAGAGAGAGAGAGAGAGAGAGGTGGGGGATGGGGGGAGGAGTAGGTAGTAATTGTGGTGGTCAGAATATCTCAATGATGGATGAGTAGAATTTCACAGTGGGACATGTATACAAAGAATGATATTGCTGCAGACCTTTGCTAATGATGGAGGTAATATTTATCTTGTTGGTGTTGGTAGTTCCCCAAAGATTAAAATGACTCAACCACTTACACTTAAAAAATATTAAAATATGAAATATTAAACCAATAGCAATGGGCCAAAAAGGACCGCGTATGTGAACATGTACAATGGCTGGCAGGGTGGAAGAGTGAGTCAACCAGAATACACTGAGCTAGCAAGCAGTGCAGGAAAGATTTGTTCCGATTGAGAGCATCTGGCGCACCATTTCTAAGAAGTGCGGTGAACAAAACATGTATTCACACAAGGAATAGACCCGTTTGAACTACGTAAAAAGGTGTGGGAACAGATTTGGTGACTATGGTGGAGCTTCCTCACGGTATCAGGTAGAGATGGACGATGGAAGCAAATCCAACCAACTGTAGTACACAGTTTGTATAAGGTTGAGGTGCAAAAAATGCTAACCCAGTAAAGGCCATATATATCATTGCTAATATGAATTAAGTGATATTCTCCCTACTGGAGATTCTGAGCTTGTCTTACCAAACACATTGGATGAGTCTAAGAGAAGATTGTTTTTGTTTTGGTTGGGTCTAAGATGGATATCTTTGTAGGTTGCAGTAATTTCCAGCTGTTAGTCATCATGATGCGGCACAAAACAACCATCTTAGTCAGGATGTTCTGTACCCTGGATTGAAGATGCACTCATCTGTTACATCTGATTTATTTGTGTCTTTATACCCAGATGGATAAAGACCTGAAAAATGGCTTGACTGCTATGGAAGGATCAGGATGGGCATTTGGTGACACAACCCAAGAGTGGAGACCCTTAGCAAACCTGTGGGATCAGAGGAGGCAAATGACTGGAGATGCTTTGTATGCTATAGAGGCTAAAGTTGTTGTTGACCATGACTGTGGACAAAAGAAAAGCAGCTGCAAGTCTGGAATCTGGAGAACATGCAACGTTTGAGATGGAGAGAGAAGAACTAGAATCAACTAAGAAATAATGCTCATTTTGCCTTAGCTACGGAACTCAGAAGCTTGATAGACAAATGTCTGGATCGTGGAGACTCTGTGATGGATTGAGAGGATTGGACTTAAACAGAGACAACCCTGCCTCAAATACTGCAGGCTAGTACTCTTCATTCTCCAAACACGTGGTCACCGCCTGTTTAATCTGCAGCACTGGTATATCTGAGTGAGCATGACAGCCATTTTGAGATGGGTGATACTTGTCTCCAATATTCATTCTAGTGAGCTCTCTTAAGCTTCAGGAAAGACTTCCCTGAAGATTGTTGGATCATCCACTTTAAAACTGCTGCATTTTTTATTGGCTCTTCAGGATGACCTCATGCTAGGGGTGAGGTCTGCATAAGGCAACATGGGACAAACAACATATATGCTATTTTGTCCATGGCTTTCTGGAGGATCGTGGCTCAGCAGGTTAGTATGCAGTGCTAGTGATCAGATGGTCGACAGTTAAATTTTTATGGTTTTCACCATTGGGCTGTTAAAAAAGGCCCTTAACCCCAATGGCCTCCAGGACTGACACTACACTTGGATAAAAGACTAAACACATAAATGTAAGTGTTTTCCAAGCAGTTTGAATAATGAGGATTTGCAAAAATGAACTATCAAACCCCAAGTTACCCTATAAATGTTCTTTACTTGTTTATGAAATTATGTATGTTTGTAGAGTTTTAAGGCTTCCATACCCAGTGGATAAACAACTTTCCATAGGAGAAATACTCTCCTTTCGTGGTCAGAAGCTTCTTATTAGTTGAATCGGGAGGTTATTCTATTGGTTTTCCAAATTTTTTACATTTTATAATGGGTTTGACATGTGTTGGTTTTAGAGGGTTTATACTTTAAAATTAAAAGTTGATTAGACATATGTTTAATTCTCTGTTAAATCACTTTAGTGAACCGTGGCCAAATGGGGAAAACTCGGAACTGGTATTTGCCACCAGGATAATTTTCTGCCATTTGGTCACCTGTACAGTAATGATAGAATTGACATTGGACAGATGGGGAAACTTTAACAGATTTTTTTTTTGGCAATTGATTAGTTTATGCTGCTGATGATCTTCACAAGGCCTGCAGGACCAGTGGACATAAAACAGTCCCATGATATCGGAGATACACCACCATATTTTACGGTAAGTCTGATCTTTACATTTTTGACGCCAAAGCCATTGTTGATACATCTGCTGATGGCTATGCTCCATGTTAATGTCTCTAAGCAAAGAGGTTAGCTGCAATTGTAGATTTAGATTTTTCTGTGCTTCCAAAAGCATCCACCTAATTGTGCATTTTTTTGAACCCCTTTCCTCATACCAGTTTGTCAATTCGTGAATGTCAGTAACCGTTTTTGAGTTTTTATTAGATATGTGCCATGCCCATCCAGCTAAGTCCAGTCACTTCCTGCTGTGCCTCCCTTGAATACTAAAGCTCACCTGTAGCTCATGAACTTGATTGATTGGCTTGGTAAAAAAGCAGATAGTTATTCGATCTGGTTATTGACCCAGTACTCCCTGTTGATTTTGTGACTTTCTGGACTATATATATTGATCATGATTTGGGTTTGTCTGCCTTTGAGTATCTCTACCTTGTTTTTGGTCTTCTACTGGTTTGTGGACTACAATTCTGGAAATGAACTTGTAGCTCCCACACTTGTCCAGTCATTATGGAATAATTCACCACCATGGGTCCAGCAGAACTAGAAGCAAGACTGACCTGTGACAAGGAGAATCCAAGTGAATTAAACCAATTAATTTACGAGAATTTCCAAGCCCTGTGAACATTCCCACCTTGTCCAGTCCTGCTGCTGAATCTGCTAACCCCATCTCACAGACGTCTGCTCTGTTCACCATCACCACAGAAAATTACAATGGTATTTGCAATATGTGCATACATTATCTAATGCAGAGTTCAATGTACATTGAAATGTTGAGAACGGATTGGGACAAGATTTGTTTTGTTATATTATCGTTAATGGGAACAGGTCTGGGGTGATCTAATACATATAAATGTACTTCATTGATATCCGAGACATGATTCTATGCTTTCTTCAAAGAAGTCTTTGAATGTCACAAGGCCGGACCAGGGATTTAGGAATCCAGTTATGCAGTATGGCAGAGAGATTAACCAGCATCAGAATACACTGTTGAATTCTGGATTTTGGCCACAGGAAGTGAGCCAACCCAGCCTCACCGTATATTATCACAAGCTAAACAGGATGCTTAAGCAGGAATCATTTGTGGAAATGTTGATCTGAATAGCCCTCTTTTCAATGACAATGTACCTCCAGAGCTATAACTCCATCAACTCCCATCAGTCCAGACTCAATTCGCCTGTTGTGGGGGGGGGGGGGGGGCCTCCATCTGTTGGTCTCCATCTCCTTTCCAAGGAGCTCCCAGGTTCTGCAGAACCCCAGGCTCAATTCAAATTGGTATTCCCCAGGAAACACAGGGAGCTACTGGCATGGGGATCTGAGCATTGCTGCAGGCATTTGCCCATATCTAACAGTACCCACTTTCATTGAGAATTCCAGTAATAACTAAACAACTTGATTTCCCCAGAGACCTTACAATTAAAAGATGTCCCAGACAAAACCAAAGTGTTCCCTCTCTTGCCTCATCACCCCATGAGATTCTCTCTCTACTGGGTTGGGTCTACGTTACACACACCAGATTCAAAGACTAAGAATCAATAGATTGAGGAGGCCCTTGCACTGGAATTTTCCGGTCATCAACATCCTTTTCCACTTTCCAAGTTTGTCTAAAGAATAGGGTTTGGAAATTTTGTTCCCACATTAATTATCAGTCTTTCTATGAGATTAGAATTAAGAACCATTACCCTCTTCCACTGATCCACAAAGCTTTGGGAGATGTCTGAACTGCTACCATCTTTATAAATGAATAATGTTTATCTTTATAAAGTTAGACCTTCACCAATTGTACCCTTAGCTGTAGGTAATTGTACCTTTTTAGGTACAGAAATGGACTTGAACATTTCTATACCATTGATGATACATTTATGTTGTTTTCACCTTTGGGATGTTCCCCAGAGTCCATTTCTGTACTCTAAAAGGTAAAATTACAAACACACAGCCCCAGTGACAAGCAAAGGTACACATTTTTACCCTTTTTTTCTGAGAATGTGTAACGAATTTAATCTCATCAGAATTTATTAAATTTACTAAGGGTGCGTCTAAAATTAGTAAGGGGGCACCGTTGCAGCCCTCTTTCCGCAGTCATGGACAGGTTGGATGCACATTATTAATTTGAAGGGGCTATGTACCCTTAGGCACCGTTATAAACCACTCAGATTGAGAGGACTAATGCAAAATCGTGTTTACCACTACCAGGGGGCACTGTGAGTATGTGGTTATGCCGTATGGGCTCACTAACACCCCCACTGTATTCCAGTCATTCAGGAATGAGATTTGAGACATGGTAATTTCTTTGGTGGTGTATAATAGCAGTCCCTGGGGGATGCCTGGAGAACGGACAACTCATACTTATGAATGGACTGCCATAAAGCCTATTGTATTAAACATGTGGGCTAATACAATGGTTCATAATAATGAGCACTTGCACTATTTTGTGACGTCCATGAAAACACTGTGCACCTTCAGCGGTTCATCGGCTCAAGGTACAGTATGGTACAGTATGTATTTATTTTTACAATTACTTTGATATTTAGACTATGTATTGTTATTACTGCATTATGTACCGTATTATGAATTAGGGAAGAGATCTTTTTTGTAACCTGGGGACTGCCTGTATTGATGATCTTCTTTATTTTTCTAATATGTCCATGCAATACGATGTTGTAAGCCAAGTTCTTCAGAGACGTTAAGACAAAACTGTAAGTTTCATAAGGAAACCATCTCAGGACAATTAGTTTTCTTTGGTTTTCCCATGGTCAAAACCCAGTATGTTCAAAGACTTGCAATGCTACTGGGCCCTATGACATCTTACTGAAGATTCATTCACTAACATACCTCATGTACAAGACTAGAGAATTATGAGGGAAAACTCTACTCACACATACTTCATGTGGCTATTGACACCTTTGAACCTCTGTCAGCCAGGATTGGCCCTTCTTTGTAGAGAGAAACTACAAGACTTCCTAGAAAAACTCTTTTTTTCAGTCTCAGTGCAATCCCATTCACAAATTAGTACTCCACTTACAGAAGTCTTGAAGGAGACTGAGAAGATACACAAAAGGCACACTTTTATTACTATATTTCTATATATCCCTGGCAACCAGGCCATTATGTGATGCTCCTACCCTGTACTCCCTGTCTTGACTTTGTAACTTCCTGCCAGTGTTTGGATTAAAGAAGTGGATGATGATTTGGATTAGTAGTTTTTTTGACCCTCTACTTGTTTGTGGACTACAGTTTCGGAAATAAACTTGTAGCAACCGCACACGGATCCTTTCTCTTTACAGCCATCATAATGTGAGCTATTTTGAAAATATCGACCTTCCAACTGCTTGTGTTGGCAGTATAGGAGAGGGACACCGTATTGATAGGATGCCAGTCTCTTTGCAAGGCACCCACATGCGCCGATACAAAGCTCAGCCACAATGTTAGCATTTCTCTGATTTTTTTATTCTTTGTACTCTTTTAAAAGCAGCACTAGTCAATCACTAATACCAGCACAAACATCTACATCTTCAGGTGCTTCACCACCACTAACCTACTTATTTAACCATGTGTTGCTCCAGCTTGCTAAAACAGGTCAAATGGAAAAAAAAACACTGAGGAGCTTGTGGTTCCTCTCAGATGGAAATGATCTATCTGGGGTAACTACACATGGAAAATGGCTGGTATGTTCATCCAGCTGAACAGAACCTATTCCTGTTGGTCATCACAGAAGGAGAGGGCAATGAGCAGGAATATATTATTGACTTAGCTTACATGTTTTATAATGCAGGCAGCCTCCAGGTCTTTAAGTCGAATTTGTAGATAAGTCGGAAAAATAATAGTACAGTATGTAATAATAATAATAATAATAATAAGGAGAAGAAAAAGAATACAGCAGTATTAAAAGTAAACACATATGTACTGTACTGTACCTGGAGCTGACAAGCGGGTGAAGCAGTGCAATATTTTTATGAGTGTTGTAAAGTAGTGCGTTTTGATCATTATAAACTACGGTATTCATTTTTTCTATAATAAATATGGCTTTCTGGCAGTCTGTTAATAAGTACGAGTTGTCCGTAAATTGTTCCTAATCTGGGGACTGCCTGTATTGTACCATTTCTGGCTACCTTCCCTCCTTGTTTCCAGTATTCCAGTCCTGTCACCAATTCCAGTAACCTGCTCTTAACACCCTGAGATTCATTCGTCTGCACCATGTCACAAAAAGGTGTTTATATGTTTCCCCTTTGTTTACCTCCATCGATGTTGTTCATTCGTCTGCATCATGTCACAAAAAGGTGTTTATATGTTTCCCCTTTGTTTACCTCCATCGATGTTGTTGTTTAGAGCCTATCCCCACCAGTACTCAAATCCCTTTTCTCATGCTCGTCAACATGTTGCTGGATTAAATTTGCTATGGCGATCTCGCAGTGAACGTTAGGTTTACAGTCATCTTTTGTAAGGAAATAATCTATCTGAACCAGAACCCCTTGTATGTGACAAGACAAAAGTACTCTGCTCAGCTGCTTAAAGATATTTAATATTCCTACCCAATTATTTCTCCTCGCTGAATTCAATGAATTTCTTGAACATTTCTTCCAGTGAGTGAACTGCCTGTATTTAAAAGGACAAAACTTTCCAGGGAATATACAGCATTTATCTGATGACTGTCAACGTGAAAAGGGAGCCTGTAAATGCCTGTCATGCCCCCTCAGCTGTGCCTTTTACCAGATCACATTCAGAATAATAGGGGCTTCACTATTTCAAAAGACTATAAACCACTCATAGAAAGTAATAGAGACTCTATTATGAAGGATATTATGCATCTGTCTTAGACCAGACTCTAATTTTAATTTCAGAACAAATTTAACCGTGGCAGGCACAGGGGCACCAGGAAATGAGGGTGCAGGCTAACTCCCCAGGAGATTTGTTCTGGTAATTTAAGTGAAGGCATATAGGTTGTGGTGACTAAGAGGGTGTGATCACCAATTCTGAGGGAGTCCCCTCCCCACCAGGTGTGCACAATTGACTTCTCTCCTCTCAGAGAGGTCATCCACCAGGCTGTCTAGGTCTGCAAGAATCGAGAGCATCAAGAACTTGCTTACTCCTCTTCCTCCTTTGCAACTGCTCCCCAGGCTTCAAGCTGTATTTGAGCAGACAGTCCCACCCCCGCGCTTGGACACTGAGTGGCCACCAGCCGCGTCCTGTTGACATTCCTCGTAGCCAGCCGTGAGGAAACCATGGCTACCGTTGGCTTGCCCGCTGCTGATTGCCATTTGCTGGATTCAAAACTGGAATTTTAAATAGATAAAGGAACCCAAGTAGGAATATCACTTTTATTATGTAGTAGTTATAGATAAAGGTCGGCATACTTGTGCACAGGATTAAATTTATTGCATATTGTAGAATAAAAATTGTGAAAAGTGAAACCTCTGCAATGCTATCAGGATTAGATCAAGTTTTATAGCAAGAATCTCGTTCTTGCATTAATTTATTAATGAGGGGTTAGATCTTACAGAGAGCAAAACAAATTTATGGATACAATGAATGAAAGATAGAATTGTGCATTGAGATATGATTTAAAAGAACAGTCTAAAGAAAAACATTAGAAAGGGACTTATTAGAGTACATTTGACAATGTAAGAATCCTCAAAATGTATTACTAAAAATGATAATGTATTCAATATATCCATCCACCTTCTAAGGCCTTATTCAGTATGGTCAGAATGGTGCACAAGGTATGGAAGACAATAAATGGGTAAAAATCCAGCAACAGGTTAATCATAAAGACATATTGTCTTACATATCTATCCATTTGAAAATCAATGAAATATTTTATGATCATTGATTACAAAAAAAATCTGTGTTATTATTACTTGACCTAATAATTTACCTGGAAACACTGACCATTGAGTGAATGCATTAGCTACTCATAATACTTCACCTAGGTTTCTAGGCAATGATACATGTAAGTATTGTCTCGTGAGACACATGCCATTAACGCTGTGGAGATTGATACCCTGGCAACTTAAGCATAGTTGAATTATCCACATTTATACAAAGGGAAATAGTCTGGTATGATAATGCATTTGACTTTCAAGCTTTTTTCGTCTCAGATCCACAACAACATGATAACAATGGCAACTATTAGAGCATCTGTAATAATCACAATCCATTAACATGGATGTATATTGTCGAGTTACAACAAAATGGAGTATAGTCTACCATCCATTAGAGACCTTCTTAGCACAGATTACTTTGCTGCATTCTAGTCTAAGATAGCTACATATACTTTCTTTTGTTTCATTGCCTAATTAGGTCGTTTGTTGAGTGCGTGTCTAGGTTATGCACTGAAAACCAAACAAGATGAAAAGGATTATGAGTTAGACTTGAAATGGATGAAAGTATCATGACACAGATAAACAAACACTTCTATTGGGTTTTATAATAAAACACAAAGGTTATTCCATGGAGCTGTGGCAGAATTTTCTGTTTGTGCTCAATTTTTTAGCATGTAAGACAACATTATATGAAGAGCCAAATATTCCTGACATCATGCAAAAAAACCTTCAATTTTCATGTAATCTTTATTTTGTTTTCTTCCACTATGTAATGTAATGTCTCTCTGCAGAGGAGTTCAGTTGTCAGTTATAACTGACAAAGATTTCTGTACAATCATCCCATCACAATATTGAAATATGGGAATAAATTCATTGTCAAATGTTAAATTGATTAAATAAATGCACGGATGCCTGGAGAAAAAAAAGATTTATATTTTGGGAAGTCAAACATCAACGCTTGGTAACACTTGGTAACATAATGCATTATAGATACCTTCTTAATGAATTATAACTGTTGGTATAAGAATTAGTAAACCATTGCAGCATCTTCTATTGGCAGCCATAATGCGTTGTAGTGTTGATTATAATACTGCATAAGCTCCAATGAAGCTCTCATCTATAATGCACTGTACATACCAGTACTTTCAGAATGCATAGAATACAATAGTTGGAAAAAGAATTAAGGATGCTTTGTGCTGCATTATGAAGGTATCTATAGTGCATTATAAATGAGAGCTTCATATAGCATTCATAATGGATAATAATGTATAATGTATTATGCCCTTTTATAATCTTTATAGTGATGTTTATAATGCATTATGAAGGCATTATAATGTGTTGTTCATAGATTGTGATAGATAAGGCATTTATAGAAAGTGTTACGATCTACTCTATGGTGGTTTGAACAAAGTTTACTGGTGAAAAAAAGAATGACCTCTTTTTGGGGACTGTGGTAGTCAAACTTCCATTTAACCTCTGAAAAGGCCTTTTTCTTCCGATGTGCCCAGAACCATGGGACATGAGAACTGGAGGACGGAGTGGGTAAATTACACTAGCACCCTCCAGATATTTTGGGCAGGAGCAGTGAGCGACGTTAAATATTACTGTGTTGCTCTAGAATTCCAATTCGCTAAACTTTCATTATTTTTTCTTGGAAGACCTAGTCAGGTAAACAGCTGATTTTATTTGTTTAAGGCGAATATTCATTTAAGTTTAAATTAGATACCGTATGGAATTATATATCCTGCATTAAAAATAAACGTTGAAAATAAAATGTTAATTATTTTAATGTTCCGATGGAGACAAATGAAGATTTTTTTTAAAAGAGGAGATAGCACATGTAGGCCCACGCTCTGTGGTCACTTTGTTACGTAGCTGGTATCGGGTAGGACGTACTGTTGCCTGTAGGACCACCTTATGAGCAGATGAATTGTGTCTTCAGAGAACACAATCTACCCACCACTGTTGAACTGAGGTGTTATTTTTGCACTTCTGGCCTTCTTTGTCTGCTTTAACAGTCTGACGTCCTCCTCTGACCTCCCTTTAACAAGGCCACTGAGTGCATAAATTATCATTTGATTTTTACACAAAAAAATGCATCTTAAAGATCTCAAATAAGCCCAGATGTTGCTTTTTTTACACCTTTCAGAATTTTGCTTGAATTGTTGAGTAACTTCTATGTCCTTTTCTCACACTTACAGACGACAGGAACATGGACAAAATTATCTTCTCCCTCCTGATGCTTTGTCTGTTGGTACAAGGACAGCTGTGTCCCAAGCGGTGCATGTGCCAGAACCTGGCACCTTCCTTTGCCATTGTTTGTGCCAAAACGGGACTGCTCTTTGTTCCTTCAGTCATTGATCACCAAACCATGGAGCTGCAGTTGACTGATAATTTCATCACAATATTAAGAAGGAAAGACTTTGCCAACATGACCAGTCTCTCGCATTTGACTCTGTCCCGCAACACCATAAGCCAAATTATGCCTTATACTTTTGCAGACCTCAGTCGACTCCGGGCACTCCACGTAGACAGCAACCGACTCATTGTTATAGGTGATGAGCAATTCCGTGGTTTGACAAACCTGCGCCATTTAATCTTGAGTAACAATCAGCTGCATACCATTTCCCACCTAGCTTTTGATGATTTCTTGGAGACATTGGAGGACTTGGATATATCATACAATAACCTAGTTAATGTACCATGGGAGACCATCAGCAGACTGAGTAATGTGAACACTCTTAACATGGATCATAACTTGATAGAGCACGTCCCCATGGGTATTTTCGCTAGTTTGCATAAACTAGCCCGTTTGGATATGACTTCAAACAAGTTGAAGAAGATTCCCCCAGATCCTTTGTTTTTGAGAATTCCAGTTTATACTAAATCCAAAGGGTCACCTCTGTCTGCTCTAGTTCTTAGTTTCGGGGGAAACCCACTCCACTGTAACTGTGAGCTGCTGTGGCTCCGTCGACTTACCAGGGAAGATGATCTGGAGACATGTGCTTCTCCACCAGGTCTAATTGCTAAGTACTTCTGGACCATCCCAGAGGAGGACTTTATATGTGAACCACCGGTAATGACCAGGAAGTCTCCAAAAACGTTCTCTATGGAAGGCCAACCAGTTTCCCTGAAGTGTAAAGCAAATGGGGACCCAGAACCACAGATACACTGGATCTCTCCTGACGGCCGCTTGGTCTCCAACACGTCACGGATTACCATATTCAGCAATGGGAGTCTCAATATCAACATCACCTCCCTCAAAGACGCAGGCACGTTCACCTGCATAGCATCCAATGCTGCTGGGGAATCTTCAGACGTTGTGGACCTAGTGGTCAACCCACTGCCTCACCTAGCTAACAGCACAGGTAGAGTGCAGGAGCTAGAGTCAGGACCATCAGACATCCTCATATCAACGAAGTCTGTGTCAGGCAATGGCACAAAAGTTCCAGAACCCAAGCTTGTTGTGGCTGAGGTAACAGGCAACTCTGTGCTCATAAAATGGCCTTTACTGTACCACATTCCAGGGATCAAGATGTACCAAGTCCAGTACAATAGCTCTGCAGATGACACCCTGATATACAGGTGAGAAGACCATCCTTAATAGTACTAACGCTTGATGCCATTTATGCATAAGTACAAGTAGTAAACATTTATTCATGGAATATAAGAACACAGGATTACTTCATAGATTTATGTATATAATGACAATACATTAAACTGAGAATAAAATACATGTGTTTTTCCTTGGAGTATATTCTTTCATGGTTGGTATAGACTATGAGATAACCTTTAGATCTGAGCTAGGTTAAACCTTAGGGAAATTACGTTGTATCAGTATCAGTAAATCATGAACAGACAATTATAACTATGTAGTAACAGTTTTTTAATTAATGCGTTAAAGTCACATACAAGTAGTAAAGGGGAGACAATGGCCAATATTTGTAAAATGATACGTATTTAACATTACATGTTATAATATTATTACATGTTAAGATTTATTTTCCTGGTAAAAGTATATTTTGTTCTTCTTGCTTATTATATTGTGCATTGTGTATTGCATTTTCATGTTTTTTATGCAGTTCATCCAACAAATTTTCTTTTTAGAACTTGGGAAAATTAATATTGAGGTAATTTATTTGTTAATAATTAAACAAAACAGATCTCAATTTCAGTCCCATGGGAGTACATTCAGTGATGGAGTTTATGTTCAAAATGCAAGCTAGCCATAGGTCAGCCAGTCATTATCAGGGTTTTAAGTGATTAACAGACTCGTAATCAGGTAATACAAGCAAGTCATACATACGGTAATCAAGAACCAAAATCAATGTTTAACTTACAGAGAGATTTTGCAACATGGTTTATAGTCATAAGGGTATAAGTACTCTTGCT
>JAODKE010000038.1:6496630-6522046 GCA_026779605.1 Mormyrus hasselquistii
CAAAAACCAAATACTAAATCAGACACAAAAACCCAGAGAAACTCAAATAAAACACTAGGGATCAAAATACAAAAACAGGGGAGATGGGATTCAAACACAAGACAAAGGTTCACAGACAGCCACACGGTTCAATGCCTTGAGCCACATGGCCAGACAGGTAACAGGGAACAAAGACAGAACACAAAGAATGGGATGACCAGCAACACCTGCTGGCTAAACGGGGAAGGGACACAGTGAGACACAGGGGCTGACCCTGACACTGTCAAAGCAAAGCCTTTTGGACCCACTGGCACTGTCCACTTCAGCTGGATATAAAATCAATCAAATACTTATTTTGTACCAAGGCACTGAATCGACAGAGAGCGAGGACATCTGTGATCACCTTCAGCCACCATGAAATTTCCCTACAATACTGCACTATACTGCCTGTTTAACTTTTTTTCAATCAAATCTGCCACTTCCTGGCTTTGTTTGGTACACACACTGTTGCCTTTGTACATTTGTATCCATACCAGCCATATATATTATACACAAACATAGCAATCCCAAAGGCCCTATTATATTCTTCTCTCACTCTCATTCTTTACTCTTCATGGTTTGCGAGACAGAATCAGAATGTCGACAGCAAACCTGTCTCGAATGCATCCTAATGAGTGTAGGTTGTCTGCTTATACGCTGAGAAGACCTCGTCTTATGATCTGTCACATATTGCATGTACAACCTTTCCAGTTTCAGAAATTCAAAATCTGACAAGCGTGGATCAATATGTCACTAAATCACTGCTGTAAAAATGACGCTTTGATGTTTCATTTGAAGTTGATGTTAACTTGATGGGCAAGTTTGCAATGCCTCCATACATAGCTCAGATTTCGTGCTTTTCTGTGTTTGCTATCCCCAACGGGCTGCATACCTCAAAATCACTAATATATAATTCTCTACACAAAAAAGTCATCCCAAGGGAAATTACTGTGCCAAGGCACTGCTCTCAAAGTGTAAGATTAAACAACAAACAGAGCATAAAATGCTAAATTTAAAATAAAAAGTTGAGGAACAAAAAAATTAAGAGATGGGATTTGTAAGGTAAGGGGTCATTTCACTGTAGGGACAGAGGTCTTCAGAAGCATGGAGACCCTGGCAGATTCAAGGGGCCTCCAGCACTTAATTTGCACCCCAATATTTACTGTCAGGGCCTCCCACCCTGAACAAAAAGTACTGCCAGACCCCAGAGGGGGGGCCAAATTCATAGCTACAACCTTCCATTGGAGCTATAAAGGAAAGAGGTAAGTAACTAAAGGGGAAGTGTGCATGCATAAAAAGGTGCATGCATGATGCCATATGCATGAACAATGCAATATGATAATTGATAATTTAAAAATTTTAATGAAAATGTCAACTCTTCAAAGAATTCAGCCCTGAATCTTTTTTCTCAGTTGACATAGTGGTGATTTTATTCCTATGGCTCCTTGCCAGAGGATTTGTTTATGCCACATTAAGCCAATCTCGTAATGTGCTTTAGATCACGATTCTTACCCATGTTTGCCTGGACGCTCAATGTGACCTGTGAACTGACCCAGAAATGCTGCTGCCTACACAGTCAGTCTGGCTGCACAGCTGGGGGGCCCAGATTTGTAGTTTCCTAGTGTCAAGTTCCAAGTCTTGCTGTTTTGCTCCCTCAAAGTATCAAGTCTCAGCTTCCTGGACATTGTTTCCAGTCATTGAGCTTTTTTTTACAGTGTTCTAACTAATCCGGGAGCCGTGCTGCATGAACAACAGAACTGACTTTGTCAACCGATTCAATTAGCGACTCGGAAGCCATTGAGGACCTTCAGACCTGCACCTTTACAGTGTCTTGGTCTTCACCCTCTGACCCTTTTCCTGTACCATCCTTACCCATGCTGACGGCCAGTGGCACGGAGGTCAGCGTAGCTCTGCCACGGTGCCTCAATGGCTCTCCTAAAGCATGTAGGGAGTTCCTAACCATGTGCTCTCTGGTGTTTGAACTGCAGCCAGATCACATCAGACCTGAAGAGTCAAGTGTAGCCTTGCATCATTTCACACCTGACAGGAAAGGCTCTGCAGGGGGGTAACTGCAGTCTGGGAGCAGAAGTATCCGGTCGCAGTAATGACCCACTAACCTCAGCTCTCTTGGATGCAGGGATGTTTGTTAAGCTGCCCCCCCGTGACCTCATGTTTTCCCTTAGGGTGGGAGTACTTGTATTTGCTGAGCTTCCCAGCTCTTACTCTTGGGACAATAGACTTTTCTGCTCAGATAGAGTCACTATCAGATTTTATAGCAAGGAGAAGACATGAAAATTTACTCCACATCATCAGTGATCGAGCTTTCAACCTACTACCAAGTAATATGCCCATAGAAGCCATCTTTACTCATTGCCTGTTCTGAAACCATAGCAATTGAGGAGTATGTCCAAGAGGTGCTGAAGAATGGGTTCATCTGCCCTTTCACCTTGCAGTCTCAATGACTGATTTTTCTTTCTTGGCATGAATGATGGGGCGCTTGCATAGACTATTATAGCATGACCTAGATTGCCATTAAAAGCAAGTACCTGTTACCTTTACTATTCGCGGTCAAAGTCTTCTCAAAACTCAACTTAAGGAATTCTTATGACCATCGCATCCATCAGTGAGACGAGTGAAAAGAAGGCCTTCATTACCCTTTGAGGGTATTATGAATATATTGTGATGCTATAGGATCTAGCCAACTCTCCAACTGTCCTTCAAGCGCTGAAGAAAGATTTTACTGATGAATTGCACTTGAATGATTTGTCTGTGTATACCTTGATGAAAGGGCGTAGATTTGGGTATGGATGGTAGGGGCATGTCCCTACCAATATTGTGGGTTTACCATGTATGTTTAGAATGTCTAGAGGGGTGGGGGGTGCTTTGGTTGCCACAACTGGTGAAACCAAACTTACTTTGATGATTTTTGGAATTTTTTTTTCCAACTTTTTTAGTCAGAGACTGCTGGAAAGCTTGTTAGCGAATAACCGCTAAGTGAAATGGAGAAGTGTGACTGTCTCCTCTGCAGACATATTTTCAGAGAGCAGAGGGGGGAGCTGGTGATGCCTGCCCACCTGCCCATTTTGCCCAAACTGTATAATATGAACTTGTGTGTGAGCTTTAAATGTACTGACTTCCCCTTTTTTAACCTTTGAGCACCTGCCCCTCAAAAAGTCTCTGCACAGCCCTGTTAGAGGCTGCCAAGGTTAGAGAAATTATAGAGCAGTCATACCCTATATCACAGTAGGACAAGTGCAGAAACTTTATAGAATTTGCTTGCTTCTTGCTCACAGGTTCTTTACCTGGAATGTGAGATCTATAGCTATACCAATCCTATCATTAATCAAAGGATTTCCATCAAATGTAGTTTGGACTGTGGAAGCACAGGCTGTCTTCCAGAAACTCAAACGGCGATTTGCTTCAGCCTCCTCCTCCGTATCCTTTATCATCGAGGTAGGTGCCTCAGAGACAGGTGCTGGGGTTGTGCTGCCACTGAGATCACCTATGGATGGTATGGCTCACCCTGGTGCTTTCTTTTCATGGCACCTTTCAAAAAGCAGAAAAATGATTTGAGAAACTCTTAGCTGTCAAGCTAGCTTTAGATGAGTGGAGGAACGAGCTGAACGAAGTCTCCCAGACCCTTTATGGTGTGGACTGACCAGAGGAAGCTTGAGTTTCTCTATAAAACCAAATGACTAAGCCCTCAGCAGCACTGATGGGCTTTGTTTCATTACTGGGTTCATTTTTTCCCCCCAGGTTTCAAGAATACTAAGGTAGCTCTCTCTGGTCAGTAGCTCAGAGTGAAGCTGTGAGCCAGAACTCATCCTCCCCTTATCTCATATATTTGTTCCAGAACAGCTGTCTCTCAAGGACAATGTAAGAAGAGTGCAGCTTACTGAACCTGGTCCAGACTTGGAGGGAGGGCGGCATTTAACGATACTGCACTAGGGACATTGTTCCAAATTGCTGGGTCATGCTGGGGTAGGCAGGATATTGAAGTTCCTTCAGAGGCGTTTCTGATGGCCTGGATTGGACAACGATGTTAGGAACTTCATAGCACCCTGCCTAGAGGCCGCTGGAACAGGTCCAACCCCTCCGTATCTCCCACTGCCCCTGGACTCATGTATCCTTGTGATGGGATTATCACAGTTACAAGATTATACAGTCATTTTAGGGCATAGTCAGACTTGGCCTGGTTGCCTCTTGCCGCGCCCAAGCACGATGGTCTCCCCTCCCTGCTCCCTGCTGTTTCGTACTTACATTGTGCTTAACGTTGCAGGCCCAATCACACTTTCGGCATCATCGTGTGATTCCTGTATTGAAGAAAACATAGGAATAAGAGTGCTATTGCACAGCACAATGGAGTCCATGATTAATGTCCTTATTTGGAGTTGTTTTGGGAGCAATGACACACGACCCTTATGGATTCATCGAGTATGCCACATATCGATTTTCAATGAATCGTGCAGCTACTTTCACCAGGCCAAATTTCCAGCAAACACTGTACCTCTGCTGTAGACCAAAGTGATCCCTTTGCTGCAATCATAGGCAGTACTCACCCGGGGGGCGGGGGGTATCAAAACAGTAGTATTTGTCCCACCCAATATCTTCCAGGATTTTGCTTTTAAATATGAATTCAATTGATGGGAGACTTCGCTTATTCGATTTGACGATTTCAGGTGCATACACTTTAACAAATAGCATACAGTCAATACTGAAATGGACAGGTAGCTTATACACAGCTATATATACAAGGTCATACAGGACAATGTGAGGACGGATTTGAGTCATTTAATGGATCTATCCCTGTCCCCCTCAAAATTGATAACACAGTGACACCCTTTACCTGTTTGGTAAATATTTGTCACCTACTTATCTGTACAGCCTACATGGTCCATTCCTTCCAGGTCCAGTTCATTTATATGTAGATGTGTGCACATCTCTGCCAGTCACATTATTGATGTCATGACTATGTTCCATGCTGGGGTACGGTTAGCAATTACACTAGATGCATACCATGCCCAAGTCCAACTGAATTGTGACCAGGCCCAACTCTTCAACTTGGCCCAGTACGGAGCGATTACACTAGTCAAACAAACTAGATTTTGGGGGTCAAATGTGCTCACGCATGGTATGGATCGCCTAGTGTGAGTACAGCCTAGTTAGTTTTAGTTGCAGATTGGTTCTCTATAGCTGTTAATTTTGCTCCCCTACAGAAACCCCCCTCAGATAAACAGATGGCAGGCCTAAAGGTTTGGGAGGTGGTAATATACCATGGTGTTTTGATTGACATAGTATTGGACCTTGGTCCTTAGTTTGCCTCAAGGTTTTGGAAACCCTTCTGAAGAATTCTGGACAGTGCTGTGAGTCCGACATCAGGCTACCACCCAGAGTCTAATGGAGAAACAGAGTGGAGCCCTCCCAGACCATGCAGGACCGTCCAGAGTCAGGCATAAATGTAGGGTACTGTGAAGTCTGAGGCAAGGTGCAAAGATGACCAACAGAGGGCACCGGGGAGCCAAAAGGAGTCATGGCCTTATGGAAAATTCCAATCCTGCACTCCTTCTAAGGAAAACACTCACTGACCATTAAATGCTTGTTAGGCAGGGGTTTGAGTTGCCTGGCTCTCACAGACAGTGTTCAGTCATTAAAACCTTTTAAGCGCTGAAGATGGCTAGGAGCCAGATTATGAGTATTGTTTAACCCGGCAGTTGGGGGTACCCTTGGATCCTTTTGTAATGACTGAAGGAACTGTCCAGAGTGTTTTGGTATTTGCTATTAGAAGGATTTGAGTTAGTTTCGTTTTTATTGTGGCTTCTACAAGTCTTCTCTTGGGGGAGCATTCTCAGGACTGGTCCTGATGCTTCTTCCTTAGCTTCTGATCACTAGCTGATTAACCTGTGCTACCTTGACTTAATTATGCACATGTAATGAAGCGGTAAAAATGTAGCAAAAGTGTAACTCCATTCATCTTCTAACCATTTAGCTGGGTCAGGGACAGCATAGGGCACAAGGCTGGGATACACAACAGGCAACTTAAAGGTGCCAATTAGCCTGTCTGGCAGCTGTAGGCCAATGATCTGTCAGGCTGCCTTTCTGACTCACTGAATGGCTTTCAGGTCTGCAGCAGATTAATTGGTGAACCATGCTGTTATGCCGTGGGACGCAGGATACTCAATGTTCTCATGTTAATGAAGATAACACACGCATGTTTGCCTTGATTTCCTGAACGCTGAGTCTTTAGCCATGCCGCATATGATCCTAACTGTGACCGTTCAGTCCAACCCTACCATGGCAGCTCAGGTGGTCCTGGGACCACCCATTCAGCATTCACAACGAGCTCTACAGTATGATAAGATGATTGTGTCTGACAGGTATGTGGCTGCATGGTTACATCAATCAGAGGAAAAATGCAGTTGAGAGGCAAACAGATTTTTCTCTCTCTTTCATCATTTGGCTTTAGTAATGGGTAACTTAAAAACTGATAATAAATATGTATTTCAGTCAGCATGATTCTGTTGGCAAGTGAACTGTTATCAAGCTGGCCTACCTGATAGTCTGTTGCTCCATCCACGCTATGATTTCTGTCTCCACTATTCATCTGACCAGCACCATAATAACCACAAAAAGTTTTTAGAGGTCTCAGTACTAATAAGCAATACATCAATCCTACTTGTTCCCTCTCTCCCTTGCAGGTTTAAACATCTACAAATCACATTCTGTTCACAGGACACGAATGCAGATATGTTATTTTTATTGTGACAGCTGATTACTCATAATTTTGTGAAACCTGTAGAGGGGGTGAGTGCCCTGTTACTCGATTTATTTTTTCCTCCTGTTTTTGGTTGGTAATAGCAGTGTAATGTGCTTCTTTTTTTAGTTTTGAGGTTGTAGGTTTGTTTGCGTTGTGGAGACACTAGAACCAAACTTCTTTATTGGGGGTGGAGTCTGTCATGCTCATGGTGTCACGGACTTGGGGCTTAATACCGGCAGGAAAAAAGGAGGTAACGATCCACTTGTGGCTCCAGAGAACAACAGCGGTTTATTACAGATACTGAGGACACTAGGAACACTACAAACAAAATGACCACAAGGGGTCCAAACTAAACAGGGGAAGGATACAATTAACAGAACAAAAGATGATCTACGAATGGAAAACTGGTAACATAGGGAACGATGCAAGGGAAGCAAACATAGCTAAACCAAATAACCAACATCACAGAATCAGGAAAACGCAGTCAATGATTCCAACAGAGAACAGAGCAGGATCTGGTACTTAAATACAGAGGGTTAACAAGCAAACACGGGACAGGTGAGAACAATCAAGAGGCTCGGGGAAACAGCACAGAGGCTAATCTAATAAACTAAGTCATGGAATTCAGAAACTAGGAAACAGAATCCAACACTAGGGAAATAAGAAAGACAGGTAAAACACAACCGAGGGCAGAAAGCAAAAACCAAAACAGAATGCAAACCAACAAAACTCAGGAACTAGAAAAACCTATACAAAACTAATACAAAGGAAACACCAGGGATCAAAACTAAGAAAATATCAACCTACTAAATACGAAAACAGAGACAGTTGTAGCCATACGCTCAGCCAATAGCACCACGCTGCAATCTAAGGAGCAAGGGAAACACACTAAGGACTTAGGCACAGGCAGAACTGAATGGCCAGCGACACCTGCTGGCCAAAAGGGGAAGAGACACGAAAGGCTGGGGCAGACAGGTGCTGACCCTGACACATGGTTACAGACCATAGGTAGGTGTAGGAATATTTACAAGTTCCAGGCTGAGGGCTGTCCAGTTGGAGTTTTGCAGTGGACAAGAGGGTTGCTTCTGTGCAAATATGAGTTGTTGGAGGAAAGATCACACTGTTCTTTGTGTGTATACACCAAGTAGCAGATTAAAGTAGCCAGTCTTCATAAAGAAAGTAAGGGCAGTGATCTTAGAGCCTGGAAGACTGACAGAACCTGATTGGGAATGACCTTGGGGATCTACATCCAATGGATGAACTTTTATTGGATTTCTCTGCAAGTCATGGATTATCCATAACAAATATTATACAAATATTATATTTTATACCCATAGCGTTGTGTACTTGCTTCCACAACACCACTGGCCAATGTTTAATGATTGACTTTGTAGTTTAATTTGCATATTATGCATAATTGCATATTTTCAGACTGCCAGAGGAAACCGACATGAACACAAGGAAAGCATGTAAAATCCATACTCACGGAGCTGGGAGCAGAAGTTAAATACTGAACCTTGGAAGTATAATATTTTAAGTTTAAGTTTATTATAAACACAGAGCCACTGCCCCAAAATCACTACTCATATATTGAATATATCCACTTAATACACCTTATAAAAATCCCTTTGAACAGGTCAATCCTGTCTAATTAAATTGTAAATGAAATTATACAGGCACTATTTCCTGTATATAGACATAGAATTTTTTTTAATGTTATACAGCAAATACTTAAATACATTTTTCTTACGAAGACATATTTAGATTTAGGCAGAAAAAAATGAACATAATGTTCTGTGCAGTTCATAACCAATACATATATTTAGCTCCTTTGTAAGGGCAGTAGGAGATTTTAAAGCTTTAGCATTGCTGCTGTCTTTGATCACCTTGATGTTTGTCACCTCCAGGAATTGATGGGATCTCCTCCTGACAGTGGAGTGGAGAGCCTTTCAAATCCTTCCTTCATTCAACAGTAAAGAAGACCTTATCGAGATTTGGATTTAACAGCTTAAAAACTACATTTACCCAGTCCCTAAGTTAGGTGAATTTATTGACAACACATGCCTCCAGGAGAATCCAGGTAGTAGTGCAAATATTTACTGTGTGCCTGCTTCTGTGACCACCGCTATAAATCCACGCCTGTGAGTAATATATGTGCCTCACATATCTTGTGCTGATTTGTCACTGCAGCTCTCTATTTTCAGCTTTGCTACGGTGGCCCTGAAGTGCAAAATGCAAAAAGACAAACACACAAAATTAGGAAAATACAAAACACTGAGAAAATGCAAAAATGTTAGTAAAACACAATTGTTTTCCCTTTTTTGTGAATTGTCAATGTTTTTTTGTTTTTTTTGCGTTTTCTTATTTTTTTGTTTTCTTAAACATCATGCATTTTCTTAATGTTTTATAGTCTGACATTATGTGACTTGGATCATAGTTGTTTTGAAAAATTCAGGTCAGATATTAAGGAAACAGAAACATTTTATAAAATGCAGCATATCTACTGTTCATGTCGACCAATTAACTCGCATTGTTTTCGAAGGCCACCCAACCTGAACCAGAATAAGTGGCTGGAAGATCAGTGGATGGATGGATTGATTATTTTAAGAAATGTACATAAACATCAGAGAATTTGTATAAAAGAGAAATTGATAGAGTAACATCATCCAAAATATCAAAGAATACAGCAGCCATAGGGTCTGAAGGGCCGGCATTACAATGATTTTCCGTCCAGCTTATGTTGAGGAAAAAACATTAGTAATAGTATTGATTACATGTTTACAGCATTCTTGTTCTGTATATTTGTGTATCACCACTAAGTGCAGTTTTAATTTTTTTCACTATCTGCAGACAATTTTCCACATACAAAAAACATTTTCAGAAAATGAAACATTATTCTTATATGTTAATTTAAAAACTAACATTGCCAAATAGATATTACTGTGTTATTTTTGTTGTTGTTTATGATTTTTACATACATTCTATAAGTTGTTGATTCCATTATCTACATTGAAAAACATTTCAGCTGTTTATCCAGCACAGGATTATGGGAAAATAATTCTGATTATACACATTGTAATTCTGGTTGATATGTTATGAGGAAATTGTCAGGCCCATTACACTTCATTTGAGTAGTCCTAAGATATTTCTTTGATCAAAAAATATATATATATTTTTTGTTTCATACAGTGTTTTTATTTGGAATGGAAATACTTAAATGACAATTAGTTGAAACTTAAATTATGCTTTGCAAATATTTTTAGAAACAAAAACACATTCACTGTGTGAATATCCAAAACAAGGTAACACAGTACGTTTTGCTGGAGTACAAATAAATAATAATAAAAAAAATAAAAAAAAAAAAATAATAATAAAATTAAAAACCAACAATTAGATGATTAATTGCAAAAAAAACTAACATCTCCTCTCCAGAACCCTTTCAAACATTTGTGATTTGTATGTTAAAGTAGTACACAATGGGAATCAAAGAGATCCTTATGAAATATGTTATCTTGGAATGGAAAACATGCATATTGAAAATACAAAAGGTTTTGTGCAGGAGTTTGAGGAGGCTTTAGACTCACTGCCAGAAGACAGGGGTTACTCTTAGCCAGTCAGCTCACAGCACATGTACAGATACAATTTTATTAATAAAACACCTGACTCAACATATAACATCATAAACACCTGATATCAAAAAGAGTTCATGACCAATGATCCCATTACCCTTCCCATAACCGTTCATCAAAGAACAGAATTACAGCCTGGAACTTAGGATGTCACCATGGAGATAATACTAGTTCATTGCAGAGCATATATTCATTCGTCTATTTCAGTTTGACCAATTTGCCCGACTTTTTTTTTCGACCGTGGGAGAAAACCCACATAACAACTGTGGGAACATGCAAACTCTAAGCCTCTGTGGTATACTTCTACAGCAGTTTCCCAATCTGGTCCTCGTGGACCCCCAGACAGTCCACATTTTTGCTTCCTCCCTGCTTCCTGCAAGACAGTCCACATTTTTGCTCCCTCCCAGCTCCCTTCGGTTCCAGGTTGGGAAATACTGTTCCACAGTACCAGAGAGGAATAATTCTTTGGTGTTATAGGAATGAGCGCTAGAAGGGTGAGGTTATTTATTTCCAAGCAATCTAGAATATTAATGTCAATATATGATCTTATGAAATTGTATTGTGCTTCAAGCTTCTATAAGAATTTGCTCAGTACAGGGTGATGGAGAGCCTGGAGTCTACCTCAGAATGCACAGGGCATGAAGCAGGGGACAAAGGAACACTAGGTGAGGTGACAGTCCATCTCAGGGCACATGTCTACTCACACAAACACACGCTGTGCGTAATTTAGAGGTGCCAATTTACCTAAGTGCTTGTCAGCAGGGGGTGATCTGAGTAACCAGACAAAAGCCTCACGGACATTGAGAGAACATGCAAACTGCAGACATACATTGAGGCTGGGAGTCAAACGCCTAATGCAGGAGGTGTGACATCGTATTGCTACGCACTCAGACAACGTGGCTCCCTAATGCATATTATTATACAGCTTTTCTTTTGTTTACTCCATATATATTTCATATATTCTATATGTTAAAATTTTCAAATGCTCCTAAAAAAAATATATACTATAAATAAATGTAGAAATTTAATTACTATATATGTTTCTCAACAGTGAATTTCATAATTATTAGGCCCTTCATTGTCACATACCTTTTATAGCTCAAATGCATATTAGCAGTTGATTTAAAAATTTTACGTAAGGAAAAAATAAAAAGTAACACATGGAACAATTAACTGACACAAACTTTTAATACTCTTTATTAAGGGATACGTGAATCTGGAACTTCGATATGCTGAATAAAAGATTGTGATGGCACAGGCTTGTAATGTAAAAACTTGTGGTTAACAATCAAATTTTTTTGTAAAACGACATGTAACATATGACTTCTATATTTATAACACAGACAGATATTTGATATATTCATATATTTTGTAATTAGCTGTTTTTATCTAGACCAGCCAGATACAATGCCTATCAATATCTTACAGTCACATCAGAAACAATATCTATCAATATCATATAGTCATATGAGCAAGGCAGCGTCCGCAGATTCACCTTCTCTATGCCGTTATGAATCTTGCATGTGTATAGACATTTGTAATATACGCTCTTATAAAGACGTTTTGTGATTCTTGTCCTTATATCTCGTGTCTTCTGTGCAAAAGCTTTAAAATAACTCCAAGAGAAATTGCTGACATTCTGAACATCCGCTTCTGTGTGCTCCTAGTTCTGTCTCATAATTATTTTTTTTTTCCATAAAAAGTTAATCTCCGTCTGCCAGGCCTGGCATCAGATAGAAAGCACAAAAAGGGAAAAAAACACGTGTCAAAGTGAAACAAATTATGACCAGACTTAGCAGCATCCTCCATTAGTACATTTGTCAATAAGGCACTGCTGCAGAATGGATGGGCACAGTTTTCCCCTGGTGCCTTCAAACAGTACTCTCCAGCATCCACTCTGTGCTGCTGAAAGTTACCCTGCGGTTGTTTAAGGGTGAAGAGTCTACGTTGATCTGACTGGAGGACATGTGTCTCCTTGTCCGTGCCCGGGGGTAACTGTGGCTCTGAAACAAGGAATAATCCCCATCGAAGGAGAACCGGTGCCTAGTTCGTGCCAGCTCACTGGGCAGTAGGCTGGCCAGCGCACTTTTCTTGTCCTTTAGCTTGGAGACTTCCTTGTTGCCTGCACTTGGTCCAATGAGACAGAGAGACAAGGTGGAACCCGCCAGGCTGCTGTCCATGTGGTTATTCTCAGCAAGACCTGAGCGCTGGGCATCTAAGCTCATTCGCCGGTTGGCCCTGTCAGGGTCTGCTGGTCCTGGAAGGGGTAACTCCACCTCTAAAATGGCAGTGGTGGCCAGTGGGACCTCCTGATTATCAGTATCTACCTTTAACACCAGTGCTTTGCACTCTTTAACCACCTTTGCCACTTGTCCGGCATGGTAGTCATCTTCAGCATATTGTTTGGAGGTGGAACGTTGCATGTCACCCCGATTCCCATTGGTTTGTGACTGCATACTGCTGACCTTGCATTTGCTGTCGTTGGGGTTGCTGTACGCCTTATAGCGGATCATGAGGATAATGATGAAGACCAACACAGAAGCGACTATAATACCTCCGATTATAATGATCATGGTGCCGCCCAAAAACTGGCTATGGATGAATTTGCACTGGCTGTTCTCACTGGCTGTGCTAAACTGAACACAGCCCACTACCTGGGTCGCCGTAAGGGAGGTGATGCCGTCGTCATAGACTGCCAGCACACACAGATCATACTCCCGGCCGGCTGCAAGGTCGTTCACCAGGAAAGTCTTGCTTGTTGAGGGGATCATTCTGTGGTGAAAAAACAGCAACAGTGGACGATTACTCCTCATTGAAATGAGGGTCAATACTTCATTTCATTCGGTCAGTATTCAATAAAACTTCTGTTGTGTTTCTTGTGTTTTTGTCTTTTATTTAAAATCAAGTGCAAGAGCAAAGAAAGAAATAATGCACATCCAGCCATTAGTATCTAATCTGCCTCTTTGCGGCTGGTAAGTCATGGTAAGTGAAGATTAGTGAAATTCTTACTTTTGTGCACAGCAAGAAAACTAATTGGCGCCTGGGGAAAGGTCCTACTGAATTATTTACAAATTCATATGTATATTTCAAAATATTTGCAAATTCATACTCCTCAAACAGAAAAGTAGGATTTTTATTTGAACAAAACTAAATCAATAAGCAAGTACGGATTTTACAGTTTAGTATTTATCCTCTTTATGGAACAAAATATAAGTGCAATATCAAAATTAATGACATCACAGAACAGGGAAAAGGACACAGCAAAATAGGGCACAGTAGGAGTAAGGTTCTGGAGCTAATGGAGGAAAGAAATAATAAATATAATAATAATAAATAGAATAATAATAATAATAAGAAGAAGAAGAAGAAGAAGAAGAAGCACCTACTGAATACCTTCATAGGTACAACAAAATAGCCAAACTATCTACACTGGGCTATCTGCAAGGAGCTTGGCCATGGAGCGTCGGAGCGCTGGCTTGACCACGGCCCACAAGCCCACGGTCACAAACATCAGGGCCTCCATCACAGTTATGTGGGACACGGCCATTAACACCGATAGAGCCGTATTAGCGAACCGGCCTGACATAGTGGTCGATGACAAGAAGGCAAGAACGTGCTTCCTAATCGATGTTGCAATCCCAGACGACACTAATCTTCTAACAAAAGAAACAGAGAAGATTAGCAAATACAGAGTTCTAGCAATAGAAATAAATTGAATGTGGGCTACAAAAAACAAAAATAGTGCCAGCTGTCACTGGAAAACTGGGAACCCTACAGAAGGGAATCAATGACCGGGAGCTTCTCCCCAGGACGCACTGTGCTGAGGAGCTACAAACGGTTCTGCTTTTAGGAACGGTGCACATTCTGAGAAGGTTTTTCATGTAAAGTGATACTTAAATCTCTGGTTGAGACCCGGTTATTTTGTACAGACCGGCTTAAGGGCCGTGAAATCAAAGTATAGAGATGATTATAATGGGAAGCCAGTCCATGGCTCACACTCAGACTACAGACAATTTACATTTTGATCATTCCAATAGGTACACTGGTTAGTAGCAAGCAGAACCCACGTTTTCCTCCAAAATTCTTTTAAGGGTTGACAAACTGAGCATTCAGATAAGCCTTAATTCCTGCACACCATAAGATAAGCCTTAATTCCTGCCCCCCAGTACTGGGCAGGACTGTGACCTTCCCGTTAATTATATCACGTCTGGCGATTCTCCACTGACCACTCCCATAAACAAGGTGTTTCTGCCCACAGACCTGGCACCCAATGGATGTTGTTGTTTATCGCATGATTTTCTGCAAACTCTAGATACTGGTGTGTGTGAAAAAAATCTAGGAAGGTAGCTGCTCCAGAGATGTGAGAGCCAACACAACCCCCAGCAGCAATCACACCACGTTCAAGTAATGACCAAAGGAAAGCCCTTACCCCGTTTAAGAAAAATGTTCCCAACTGGCATCTGTACCTAACCAGGGGTATAGGTGCCAGTTGCCTCAGTGTGAGAGGAAACAGGGAAAACATGCACAGAGCAGACATGTAGAAACGCAAGCCCCCAAACCTGGAGGTGTGAGGAAATGGCTAAACATTCAGTCACCATTAGTACAGTACCATTAACACAGTACCATTAATACAGTACCATTAGTACAGTACCATTAACACAATACCATTAGTACAGTACCATTAACACAGTACCATTAATACAGTACCATTAGTACAGTACCATTAATACAATACCATTAGTACAGTACCATTAACACAGTACCATTAATACAGTACCATTAACACATTACCATTAATACAAATCCTGAATATAATACACCTTGCTTGCACTTGCTTTCAGTAGTGTCAGGAACATTTACAGATTGTTTGCTTATAGTTAACGCCATATTTCTATCAGTTTTTCAATCTTCTTGTTACACATTTTGGCCCAGTGAGATTTTGGATAACAATGATAAATGGCTTGGTTTTTTTTATTATTGTATATTAGATGTAACATTTCATCAGGTTAAGAGTCACATCAAAATAAACCAAACAGAAGCTACTGTAAAAATAGCTTTGTTGAGGAAAACAACTAAGAAGTAGGTTATGGAAAACATCGATGGCTATGCGTAACTTCATGAAGAAGACACTCGTGAAGTGAAAGCATTAACAAGCCAAAGAATTATAAATATTTGAGGGTGATAAATTTTGTTTCCCGACATTTAATCTTGTTTGTATGATTATCTGGAATGTATGGTCGAATTGGGGATTACAGAAAAGTGACTTTAATTTCAAAGAGAAAAGGAAACATGATTCTCCCCCCATTCTCCAATCTATAAAAAAATTAATACCTATAAATGTTTATCTAAAAAGATTCAATTATTGATCCTATCCATTAGAAGAATGCCAAGTATACTCTGCAAAGTAGTGTTGGAATTATGTGGGGAAAATTAACACTTAAATGACCAAATATTTTATGGGCTTATTTTCTTTCAAAAGTTAGGGTTAGAGTTAGATACACCTGGAAATTAAAATTAATATAAAAAATCAGAAAATTCCAAGCACTTCTCATATGGGGTACGGCCTAACTTTGGTTTCAGAGCAGCCTGAATTGTTCATAGCACAGACTCAAGAAGGGGCCAGGATACCCCTTAGAGATTCAGGTCCATGCTGACATGATTGCATTACGCAATGGCTGCAGATTAGTCGGCTGCACAATGATGTGGCGAATTTCCCATTCCACCACATCCCAAAGGTACTCCACTGAATTCAGATCTGGTGACTGGCTGGCCAGTGAAGGACATCAAATCCAGTGTCATGTTCATGGCCCCAGTTTGAAATGTAATAATGACATACACCTTTTTTTATTGATCCCTGTGGGAAAATTCTCGTTTTGCCTCCCTCAATCACTCTCTGTAGGTGAGAGCAAGCTGGGCCACGAAAGGCAGCCACCTGCTGTGTCACTCAGGGAGCTGGGGGGTCAGGGGTCTTGCTCAAGTAGCTACAGACGTGGGGAGGCCGGACAAAATCTGGCGACCTTTCGATCACAGGCACAGAGGCTTAGCCCACTGAAGCACAAGCAGCCCCGATATACGTGTTGAAGAAGCCATTAGAAAATGGGTAAAGTTTGTCAATAAAGCGATTCACATGGTCGGCAGCAAAACTCATATAGGCTCATAGGTTCAAGTGATGCTCGGTTAGTATTGGGGGCCCAAAGTGTGCCAACATTCCCCACATAATTACACCACCACCATCAGTTTCAACTGTTGAAACAATGCAGGTTGGGCCCATGGATTCATGGTATTTACAGTGAATTCTGACTCTGCATGTTCTAACACATCAAACGACATTTTTCCAATCTTTAGATGTCCAGTATTGGTGAGCCTGTACCCACCAAGGCCTGAGTTACCTGTTCTTAGCTGACAGGAGAGGAACCTGATTTAGTCTCCTGCTGCTGTAGCCCATCTACCTCAGGTTCAATGTGTGATGCTTTCTCAGATGCTTTTCTGCTCACCACCATTGCAAAAGTTGGTTTTCGAGTTACTGCAGCCTTCCTGTCAGCTCGAATCAGTCTGACCGTTCTCCTCTGATCTCCCTCATCAACAAGGCCTTTCCGCCCACAGGCCTCCTTTCCCTAGATGATTTTTTTGTTTTTCACACCATTCTCTGTAAACTTTAGTGACTGCTGTGCAAAATCCCAGAAAATCCTTGGAGATCAGCAGTTTCTGAAATACTTAATCTCAAAATTGTTCTATGCAGAGAGCATTTTGCTGGTATGAGCAGGTGTACAGGTGTTTCTAATAAATTGGATGCTAGTGTGTGTGTGTGTGTGTGCGCGTATACACAGTGCCAGGAAAAAGCCTCTCTTAGAATGAGCAGATTTTACATAAATTACAAATGGTACATACACATATTCTTTCTGTCAGTATTTTTACAACAGCACATAGTCTGTCACTCACATAGACTTTTTTAATTCATCACATTATTCTCTTGAAGAACCTCCTTTTGCCCATTCTTCAAGGCAGACTGGATCTAGGTCTTTCTGTGGGCATAGAAATACTTTTGCAAGGTGTTGTATATACAATGCTGTGTAAAAGACTTGGACAAAGAAAATGATGTTTGAATGACCTTCATGCTGGTGACGAACTATGACGTTTGTCAACGTGTGTTAGCTTAGCCAATGTTAAACCTCTCTTGAAGTCACCCCAGTTTTTGTTGACTCAAGCCCCAGTACACCATGTTTGGCTTCAAATATTTTGTAGATTTAAAAGGAATCCTCTGGATAGCGGAAAAGATGTGATGGGAGATCATGTTTCCACTGCTACCTTCCACTAAGCGACACGGCAGAAGCCGTGTTTAGAATTTTACAGTGACGAGTATAGTGCATCATGCCAGTCCATCATCATGGTGTGAAAGACATCACACTTCCAACACAGCAGAGCAGGAAATAAGATAATTCTCTTCTTCTCTTCAGTCACCCCAGCCAGCTGCACAGAGGATTAGGCCCCATGGTGAGGGACTCAATATAGCAAGCAACGACTCTTTTTGAATGCTTAACACGTGTGCAGGAGTGTCAAACACGGTAGACTGGAGAGAATCAGTGTGAAGTCATTTGAAGAACAGGCAAGTCAAGCCTTTCCCATATTCATAGAATATAAACTCCTCTGATAACAGGGTAGAGATCACTGTGCCAGATGCTGTCTGATTCTCCTCCACAGTTACCAGATTCAAAGTCGATATTCTGCTTCTTTTCAGAAGAGAAACTGGGACGTGCATACAGGAACTTACAATACCTCGACATAGTGGTTAGCCCTTAAGTAGGTAATAAAGACTTCTGTTGCCCAAAAGCCGTCATTAGTTGCTAGGGAACACTTTGAGGGGGCACAAATAACGTGGTAATAAATTAATACATTAAATAAAAATGTATCAGAAACTAAATGTTAGTTAAGTACTGATTCCATGTTCATTCATCATTAATCAACAATAATGGTTCATTTGATTATGATTTGTACTTGAGTACTAATGGAGTTGCTAAGTTAGTTAACGTAATGTGTTACCAGTTGCTTTATATATCCTGTGCTAAATACATCTCACATGTTTCTCACATCAAAATGAGAAAATGGGCACCTTTGCCCCAGTCGAAGTACGATTCACGCAAAAGAGGATTTTATTTATCATTGTCAGCCACAGAAATCTTCAGCCTTAGTTGTGAAACAGTAGTATATGTTACTGGGAACAAAGTGCCTTGTGGGTGATAATCTTCCACCGAAAATAAGGATAGCATAAAGTCCCTCTGGTCAAAAACCTTACCTTCTGGAGAAGATGGAGAAGGAGTATCTTTAGCATGGATCAGATCAGCTGGGTCATTCCCATAGTCCACATAATTAGCACACTAACAAATAGGCAAGCAATTGTCTTGCTCAACTAATTCATCTAATTAAGAAGCATCCAGTGGTGAAGTATCACGGATCATGGAGTTCATGCGAAATAAATTCAAGAACGATCATGCAGAATTGACTGAACTCCTCAAACTAAACCCATCCATGTATTTTATGTACTTGCCTGTCCGATGCAGAGCCGGGCATGTACTCGAATGGTGGGTCCAGACGCATGACGCGCTGGTGCTAACCAGTGCACCACCACGTCACCCAACCAAATCAATTTGCCAAATAAGGGGAGCTTGATGTTAACATCCAGCAGCTCAGTGTGTTTTTGAAAGGTGTCCTCCCTACCAGGTATGACATTTATGATATCTTCCTCAAGATATTATCACACTTCAGGAAGGAGCCCAGAGCAGCAAAAGCTGCAAAGAACATATGTTGCTTTGTGGTATGGGGTGATCACGGGAACAGATTGCGCATCATGAGAGAATTTATTAAACAAATCGCTGCCAGAGAGTTTGTCAAGAGGAAATGTAATCTTTCCAATGATGTTATCCTTAACCTAAATGAAGGAAGACATCACTTACCTCCATAGTACTTGATAGATGCTAGTATGCCCCAACGTTCAGCTGCCATCAACAAAGTAGGGGATGTGAACAAATTCCCAACAGATAATAGAGGTGGTAGGAATACAGGACAACGATTCTATTGCTAACTTTCCAACCGAAACTGAGAATTTTGGGGCCTGGCTGTAATTTGTCAGAAGATAGGGATTGTAAATGCCTACACATTACATGAGATTTTATCAATGTTAAGCAATCTTTCTGACCCACTTCAGCTTGGCGGCTCTATAAATATTCAAGATAGGTTACTAATAAAAGTAAGGTGTAACTGGGATGGTCCTCTCCTTCCCATAGTTAAGCCTGCCCCAAATCCTGCCATCATTGTAGCATAGCTTGAGAGACGAGCTGCAGTTTTAAGCTGTAGAGATAGGAGACTGAATCATTGACAACAAGGATATCAAACTGGATGTTTGCATAGCTCTAGGTTACATCTTCACTGAGACTAGGATGTTTAATGTGCATGGGAAATATGCAACGCTGAAATACATGAGAAGGTCAGAGCGATGGAAGTATCATCGTTCGAAGAAAGGACATGTAGTCAACAAGCGGCCTTTCAGGAAAGACTTAGATCAATTTAAGAAGAATGTAATGCACACATAACACCTTCACAGGAGTCACAAAGTGCCAGAGATACTGTACGAGGGCATTTCCTGTGCACGGCTCACATTTTAACCAGTGACCCACCATGGAGAACAAGAAGAAGTTTCTCCAAGCAATTCTAGAGTCTGATTAAACAATCTCCCCACTACAGTAGAACATACTCACACTTCAACTCTACTCATCTGGCATAATGAGAGGGTCGAGCATCAGAGACAGAATTCCACAAGTGTAATTTGAGCATAGCTGCTTGGTGGACCATAGGTAGAAAATGGAACCTGAGTAATAACATTGTTAATCAATGTGTCACATGCCGAGAGATAAACTTTATTAAACCGACTTACCTCTCTCTACCGCCGTTCTCTTAGGTCCACCATTCTGACATTTATGGTTGGATGTATTGAAATGTTACACTAGTCACATCACATTGAACCAGGTAGGGAAGTAAGTACTATGAGCAGTGCTGGTCATTACTCCATGCAATGGGGCATTTGGAGGCATTGAGTGTCTGAGTCAATGATACCTCAAACATAAAAAACTTCCAAAAAGTATCCATCAGAGGACAAGCTAAAGCGATGAACTTCACGGCATGCAGCGAGCTAAAGACTTAGTCGGTCAATTTGATAGTTTAGGTAGAGCTGGAAAAGAGTTTCTCTCACCACTTTATAGAGCTAACAAGGAGAAAAAGTTGGGGCTTCTGTCAGACAGTCAATTTAAGTTGGAAAAGAAAAGAAAATCAAAATGATTTATAGCAAACACTGGAAAGTGAGGAGTACTGTGGCCAAGGTGGGTAGAATAAATTCTGGCAAAGTCTTTTTATGTCCTGTCTCAAGCGCTGGCCAGTGCTGCGTGGTTTTGGAGCTGCATGCTACTTACAACTACTAAGCTGCATCTCTTTTTTGGTTAGTGCATAATTCCATATATGCAATATTTTATAGTTGTTTTGAAAAATATAATTTATACAAACACACACACATATATATATACACACAGACACACACATATTTAAATTTTCTTTCTGTATATGCAAGGATGTATGAAATCCTGAACCAATTTCAGTTTCAGGGTGCAGCTAAAAATGAAACACAAAGTATTATATTTATCATATACAGTCATTTCTGCTATAAACCGCACATTATTCAAAATCACACAATAAAAAATTAGGGCTTACAGAACAAAATAGGGTTATGCGCAAACCACTCAAAACCTAACCATTACACTCATCGTGCCAAAAACACTTTATCAAATCACGCTTTTCTTAGTGCTCTAAAGCTTTTCTCTCAGTAACTGAAATTCCGCCACTATGCTTCTTAAAGACTGGTAATCTGGTTCACTTGTATTTACAGCAACCAAGCACATTTTGTGAAAATCTGCACTTACAAACTGATGCATGTGGGCTACACTAAATGAGTGTAAAGGCAATTTCTCTGCAGACTGGTGTGTTCAGGTGTGCTACTCTGTCAAAACATGGGACGAAAACATCTTTAAAACTATGCTATTTTTGAATCATAGACATCTTTCCCTTATTAACCAAAATGTGCCAATCTGCATTTTAAAAACTTGTGTAATAGACTGTAAATTACTGTATTTTGCTTTTAGGCTTCATGTGAAATTCTTGTATCTGCTATAAGTGTCAGCTTGGTGTTGAAGCTAAATCTCACCAGTGCTGTTAGGACAGCTGAGTGAATGAATATAATGTTTAATTTGTAATTGCATATAAAAATCTAGGAAATATTTGGGTAAACATAGCTGTTCACACTTCTGTAAAAGGCTCACCTGTACACCAGAGTGTCATCCAAGGTGCTATTGTACTGGATCTGGTACATACGAATGCCCGGGATGTGTCGCTCCGACGGCCACTGAATTACAGCTGAAGAGGACGTCAGCTCGACTGCCACTACTCTCTTGTCATGGTTCTTTGTGTCATTGTTACCAGACTTAGAGGAAGTGGTGATATCAGACAATCCAGGGTCTGTCGCTTTCATCTGGCTGGAGCTGTTGACGAAGAGGGGCAGTGGTATCATGTTGACCTCTACTGACGCTGTTGCGATTCCTGCAGCGTTGGATGCCACACAGTTGAAGGCCCCACTATCCTTGAGGGTGGTGATGAGAATATCCAGAGTGCCGTTCTCATACAGGATGGTCCGGGAATTATTGTGCACCAGCTTTCCATCAGGGGAGCGCCAATGGATGGTGGGGTCGGGGTCGCCCATGGCAACGCATTTTAGTGTCACCCCCTGGCCTTCCATTACAAAGGGCTTGCTGACTTGGTGCTTGGTGATCAGAGGAGGCTCACAGATAAATTCCTCCTCCTGGATGGACCAGAAGTATTTATCCATAAGGTGCTCGGGGGAGGCACACGTTTCCAAGTCGTCTTCCCTCGTAAGCCGTCGGAGCCACAGTAGTTCACAGTTGCAGTGAAGGGGGTTTCCCCCGAAGCTCACGGCCAGCGAAGAGGGGTTGGAGCCCTTAGCATCTGACAGAACCTGGGCGTGCTGGAACAGGCTGTCTGGGGGCAGCTTCTGCAGGCGGTTGGAGGTCATGTCCAGGCGTACCAGCTTAGCTAGGAGGGTGAAGGTCCCAGCCTCAATGTGATCGATGAGATTGTGGTCCAGAGTTAGAGTATTGATGTTTGTCATCCTGGCAATGGCTTCCCAAGGAAGCGTCTTCAGATTGTTGTAAGAGAGGTCCAAGTCCTCGATGGTGCCTACAAACTCATCAAAAGAAGTGGGAGCCACATAGTGAATTTGGTTGTTCCCAAGAATTAGGTGTCGGAGATTGAAAAGTCCTTTAAAATGGTCGGTCTTAATAACACTTAAGCGATTTCCATCCATATGCAAGGCACGGAGGGAACGGAGTCCCACAAACGCATGGGGGGTGATCTGACTGATGGTGTTGCGGGACAGGGTTAGGTGGACCAAACTGGTCATGTTAAAGAAATCTTTCCTTCGAATGATTGTGATAAAATTGTCTGTCAGCCGCAGCTCCACTGTCTTTCGGTCAATGGTAGGCGGCACGAAGAGGAGTCCTTTCTTGGCACAGAGCAGGGTGAGGGTGGGAGAGATGTTCTGGCAGATGCACCGACCAGGGCAGTTCTGCCCCTTCACCAACATTCCAAACATCAGTGCACAGAACACAAGTCGTTCCATGGTATTCCACATAAAGCACCCTAGAAATGAGCAAAGAAAAGCGCAGTGGTTAAATAAAGACATCTGAACACAAATCACTTAAAGGTGATTTTTTTTAGTCAAATATGTAGCATTTATCATTACATGAATGCATTCTGATATTCAAGTGCTTTATAAGTGAAATGTATTGTTATTGTTATTAAATGAACACAAATTAACAGTCATATAAATAAACAAAAACTTTATATGACTCTTCATATGACCCTATGACCAAGAGTAAAGTTTTATATACATATACACATATATATGTGTGTGTGTGTGTGTGTATATATACTGTATATATATGCAATATCCAGTAACAATCACTACATACATTTCATACATTTGTGAAATAGAAGACTGTGAATCTTTTGGTATTATCTGTATTCCTGCATGATTGATGATGTATGACATTTTACATTGTCATAGCTTTACTTTGTGAACTGTTTAGTCAGGGTCAAGGTGACTGATGGAAAGAGTATGTGAACCTCTAGGATAACGACCATTACGGTGTCAGATAAAGAGCATTGTGACCCAGCACCTCACTGACAAGGCTTCTTTAAAGATCATTAAAGCTGCTAATAACGTCACTTTACATCCAGAAGAAAAGGCTACGGTATCACAAATTACAACATACAGTATTGCCATGAATACAGCAGTTCCTCTATTGATATAACAGTAGGCAAAACTAATATACACTCCACCAAGAACATTGCCTGGGAGTCAACACTGGGGGACGATGACACTGTGAACACATCTGAATATTGGGGGGGGGGGGGGGGGGTTCCCCCCCGATATATATTTCAATTACGGCCTTGCAGTCCACAGGGTTTAAGGATTATGCACTTGTCAACCTGACACCTTTCAGTAATGCTTCAGTTTGCTATTCCTACCTTATTAATAATGATAGGAGCAAAATAACAGAGGTGATTCACAGATAAATAATAATGTCATTGATCCTTCAGATACAGTGCATTCTAATTTTGGTATTGACAACTGTGTAGACTTCATAAATAAGTCAGACTGTGTGTACATATTTCTCAAAGGTCTATAGCTGGTCAACAAACTTTAAAATTGTAAAAGGATTTAAAACTTATATCATAAAACAAAACCTGCTACAAGTATATTAGATGCTGTCCCAACTAAATTCTATCAAGTTCCAGTAAAAGTACTTAAAGGTCCCATACTTAAAATTACACACAACTCCCAAGCTTCTGCTGTTGTCCCTGATACATTTAAAGGGGACATAATCAGATCATGGTTTAAGAGGCCAAATTTAGAACCTCATGCTCTTGACAACGATATACTTCTCTCAAATGCCCCCATTCTCTCAAATATCTTACAGAAAACAGTTGCCACCTAATTGCAAACATTCCTGGACACTAATAGCAAGAAGGTTTCCATCGTTTGCCAAAGTGAGAGCACTGAAACAGCTTTAGAAGGAGTTGGAAATGATGAACTACAGGCCTTTGATGTAGGGAAAGCAACAATATTTATGCTCCTTTGTGCTGTTTTTGCACTAAGGAGCATTCAACCATTAAACTCTGTTAAACAGGCTGGAATGTGAGGTCAGTTTAAGCCAACCTTCCATTTCTGGATCACCACTTCTTTACACAATCGTCAGCAGCATGTTCAGATATCTAATGACAATTCTGCATCGTTGGTATCACCAGTGATAGGTATTGCACAATGAATTTTACAAAATTGATTGCTCCAAGACATCATATATCGCCAAAGTAAACTACTTTAAGACAAAGATGGATGAGCGATGATTGTCTGACTGGACAATGATAAACGGAAATTCTATTACTAAGTCGTAATGACACTTTGAGCAACCAGGAAGTAATTCTGGGCCCTTGCATCTCACTTTTAGGGATATCATCCATTCACAACCACAGGGCTTTCCAGCCACTAACTTTCAATACAGACCATCCATCCACTTGTTACCACTTGTCCTATTCAAGGTCGTGGAGGGTTCGGAGCCTATGGGCACAAGGCAGGGAACAACCCAGGATCGGGCATCAACCCATCACAGGGCACAAGACAGGGAACAACCCAGGATGGGGCACCAACTCATCACAGGGCACACTCACACAGCATTCACTCACACGTGCAAACATACCGGCAATTTACCAACTCCAATTAGCTTCAGCATGTGTTTGGACTGTGGGGGGGGGGGGGGGGGGGGAAGGTGTGACACACAAAGAAACCCCAGAGTCGGGGGAGGACCCAACAAACCCACAACACGACCAGAGGAGGTCGACCCC
>JAODKE010000038.1:6522146-6552101 GCA_026779605.1 Mormyrus hasselquistii
GGTCCGGGTCTGTGTGGGTTGGGGGTGGGGGGTTGGGCGGGGGGGGGGGGTGGCTGGCCTTGGGGGCAGCTGATAGCTGGCCGTGTGGGGTGGGGGGGGGGGGGGGGGGGTGGGGGGGGGGGGGGGGGGGGGGGGGGGGGTGAAACTGGAGTACCCAAAGGAAACCCCATGACATGGGGAGAACATGCAAACCCCACACACAGAGCCATGGCGGAGACTCCAACCCTCGTGCGAGAGGTGTGAGGCAACAGTGCTATCCACTGCACCATCATATCACTCGTAAACATCAATGAATTGTACATAATTGATTGCAGCATATGATCACACGCCATCCAAGTAAACTACTTAAAAACAGAGATGTATGAGCGATGATTGTCTGGCTGTAAGCAATGATAAATCAGAAGTCTTATTACACCACTTGTACTCCCTTGTTACCAGGAAGTAATTCTCAGGCCTTGTGTCTCACTTTCAGGGACCCATTCATTCATCACTAACCACTGAGCCATTGTGCTGCCCAGACACTAATTTTCAGCACAGACCTGTCATTTAATTCTCATATTAAGTCCCCATCTAGGACAAGCTTCATACAGAGGAGGCAGTTTCTCACCATTCAAGATAAAAATGAATACATGCAATTATATATAGCAAATGAGACCTCGGTAATGCTCTACTCACCGGGAGCACAAATCACACACCATCTTTCCACAGCAAATTAAAAATGCAGTATCAAGAATTGTAACTAGATGGAATAAATATGACCATATAACACCTATTCTAAAATAGTGCAGGACAGACATTAAAATTCTTGTGCTTACTCACACAGCACTAAAGGGTGAGACCCCTGCTTATGTAACTGAATTGATCAACATCCAACAGCGAATATACACTGAGATCACAGAATGCAGGCCTTCTTCCAAATCCTCACATAAACAAAAGGACTGTTTCTGGTGGAGCCTTTAGCCAAAGGGCTCCTAGTTTATGGAACGATCTAGCAGCATATGTGAGGGATGCCCCCTTAGCCTCAGTATTTAAATCCAAACCAAAGGCCTATTTCTTTGCCCTAGTCTACCATAAATAAGGCTGCTGATGCTTCTGTACATGCTGCTGTTTTGTACATATTGTTGCTTTTACTGGTCACTTATAGGCATCTGGACTGACCCACCATGCCCCTTTCCCTTCCGTATGGCCAGTTGGATAATGGAGAACAAGTTAATGCTACGGACATTGCAGACCACAGGCAGCTGAGGATAAAAGACTAGCCTGAAGACGGCTTTCTGACCAGCTGGCCTTCGACCCGTGGAGGTTTTTTTTTCCCTTTATCAAATTGTGGAGTTTGTTTGCTCCTGCTGGGGAGGTACAGTGGTGGTCATGGTTTGAGACTCTGCCATGGCTGCATGTGTGTGGAGTCTGTATGTTCCCCCCATGCCGAAAAAACACACTGTGATTAACTGGAATTTTCAAAATGCTCATAGGTGTGCGAGTGTGAGTGAATGATATGTGAGTGTGAGTGAATGGTGTGCGAGTGTAAGTGAATGGTATGTGAGTGTGAGTGAATGGTGTGCGAGTGTAAGTGAATGGTATGTGAGTGAATGGTGTGCGAGTGTGAGTGAATGGTATGCGAGTGTGAGTGAATGGTATGCGAGTGTGAGTGAATGGTATGTGAGTGTGAGTGAATGGTGTGCGAGTGTGAGTGAATGATATGTGAGTGAATGGTGTGCGAGTGTGAGTGAAAGGTGTGCGAGTGTGAGTGAATGGTATGTGAGTGTGAGTGAATGATATGTGAGTGAATGGTGTGCGAGTGTGAGTGAATGGTATGTGAGTGTGCCCTGTGATGGGTTGGTGCTCCACTGAGCTGTTCCCTGCTTTGCACTTATAGACTTTGGACCCCTTGCAACCCTAAATAGGACAAGGGGTTACAGAAAATGGATGAATGGTTTCCTCACTTCTGCTATAATTGTGGCTATTATTAATTATCCCTTTACACTATTGCTTCATTAACTCTTGTATGTCAATAAGCCCCAACCTCTTTTGAGTCTATGTTAAGCACCTTGGGCCAATCATATCAGGAATGTGCTATATAAAAACAAATATAACTGAGCAGGATTTCAGACAATAAAGAACAACAAAGTTTAAATATAGCTCCTTTTAAAACTATTCTTAGGTTTGATAACCATTGATTAAAGACCTAACTCAACTTATCAAGCCCTTCCGCCATGAATGTGCTTTCGGGTGAACAGTGTTTTAGGATCGTTCATCCTCTGTTCTAATCTTTGTACTGCATATTGGAAGCCACTGTACAATTTACTGCGAGTAATTACATTAAAAAGCTAGAATTCCCAATGAAGGAATGCAAGAAAAAGTACCAGCTAACCACATGACAGTAATGTGGTTCGGCTGCTGGCTACGACACGACCCCGTGATCCTGGATCCCTTCAGGTCTGTATTGTACAGAGAACCGCCACGTTTGCTCCGACAAGAACAGACTCAAAAGATGAGCCTGGCAAGCCAGGGCCCCAAAAGGTAGCTCATACCGACTATCAGATTACAAATTCCATTCCTTCCTCTACTGCCACCTTTTCCCCAGACCTGAGTCGCAAAAAGTCCACGCAGAATGCTTAGATATGAGACACATTGTTTTATGTGGCTGCAGGTGGTGTTCAGGTTCCCGTTTAGTCTCATATGAGTGGTCCCAGTGTGACTTGTACAATGGACTCTCCTAAAACAGTATTTTATATCATTATAAAGAGCGCTGACTCACTTGTCCTAAATTTTTGGTCAGCTAGCTGTTCATAATGGATATTTATAGTCCTATTGTCGTATCCCCTGGAAATGAGTGTTTTACACCAGGTCTTTGATCAGGTTATTATCCTGCTCAATGGGACTTCTCCCACCTGGGCTGTTAGGGGGGTGCAGTAGGTAGCTGGGGCATCACTCTGTAACCAGAACTGCCACATGATAATGGGGATTTTAAAATCTGTAATTGGATTTTCTGATAGGTATCTATTATTCTTATTCTTTGTGGTGTTTTGCGTGGTTGGTATAATCATTGTATATAGTCAAGTGGCCTCTTCAGATATATTTGTCCTTTGCTTTGAGTTACATTTGACGTGTGATATTTCTGCTCAGCAAATAAATTGTTTTATTTAATTCTTGCTTTTCTGAAATTAATATCTGTAATAGATTCTTTGGCATTTCCTGGCTGATGAATACGCGCTAGTACTAATGGTCACGTCCTGAACAAAAAATAGTTACAAAACCAAAACTGGAGTTCTTCTTTAGAGCTCCATGAAAATCCTCAGTATTTTATGATGATTTTTTTTTTTTTTTTTGCATTGAGAATGCAGAAGAAAATACTCTTAGTTGGAAGATGCACGAAAGACTAGGTTGTCACTTCATGTTGTTATTATTTGCTCAGATCGTAGCAGGAAAAATTATTCTGAAAAGTCAAATAGACTTTCACTGGCAAAAATTATGATATTAAATATAGCCTTCAGAACGTTATTGATTGAAATAACTTTTCCAAGTTCTTTAACTCTTGTTTTTCTTAGATTAAAAGTACTGTAATTTCTTATACTGTATGTCCCAAGAATGCAGTATATACTTTTTATTAATGATAATGATTCTAGATTATTATTTAAAAATATCAAAGTATAGTACAGGATGTGTCGACCATAATAAGCTTGTAAAGAATATCTAGGACCTCATACCCAAAATGTTTGTGATTAGTTGTTCTTGTGTCATAAAAGTCATCTATGCAAGATTTTTTTTACTTTATACATACAGCGCTGTGCAAAAGTCTTCGGCAGTCAGTGAGATGTGATACTAAAATTCCCAGAAGACATTTATGATCTAACCAATTTAAAACTCAGTCATATACTTCATATCGCACATGTGCAGCTGCACCTATGATCAGAACAGTATCTGTACATAAAGAAAAGAATTTCCTTAATTCCTATTAGGCAGGTCAAGTCAAAAACTGCATCTATGGCATAGCTCATTCAGTAACAATCCTTCATAAAGGTGATTTTAATTACTCAAAATATCACTTAGGTAACTGTTCATTTATTAAGTAAATTGGCATATAATTCAGAAGCCATGCATCCTTTCTAAAACCTAAATCTGAATCACTCACACACCCTGTCTTTAAGTTATTACACACAATAGTGGATAGTAGTAGAAAAACAGTAAAATAAAACACACTACTTCCCTTTATATATAAAGGGTGACTTGGTGGTTCAGCAAACTTTCAAATAAATGAACTATATGATAAAGTGCTATGTGTAAACTGAGTTATCGTAAATCATTCGCATCCTGACACCACCTTTTAAAAATATTTTAAGAGGTCTGTAAGAATCTATGAACACATTCTTAACATATTATAATGCATTCATAAAACATGAACATGGCTGTAAATATTTATACAAAGCCTAACACATTGCAGCCACGTTTATTATGCATTATAGATGTTTCATGAAGCTCTCATCTATAATGAACTATAAATACCTTCATAATGCAGTATGTCATCCTTAATTCTTATGATGCTTATAATGCATTATGAAAGTACAGTGGGGGGGGGGGGGGGTCACTATAGTGATCACTATAAGCTGATGGTCATTACAACCAATTATTTTCTTCTTTATCTTCTTTGTCTCAGGCAGAATAACATCTAACTGATTTGTATATTTATTACATGAATATAAGGTAATAGAATGAAGTGTTGCTATTTACTGAATTTTATCGATGACTTCAAAATATAGTACAGCTGTTTCAAACACTTCAAATTACAGTACTGTACAAATAAAATCACTGAACTGTGTATAATTCAAATACACTAACACAGTTGAGTACTGTGCATAATATTCAATTCAGTTCAATTCAATTCTATTCTATTTATACAGTACATTTTCACAGCGTTATATTGTTTCAAAGCGCTTATTGTTGTTTCTCTTAGATAAGTCTATATTCGTCATTGAGAGAAAATGACTTTCCTTTTTCTGTCATGTGTATTGTGCACGCAGCAATGGCCTCAGGTAGCTAGCCAGAATCAGACGGGTTACCGCAAGGCAAAGTAGGGCAATCAAAGTAAAGTATAAGAAATAAATAATAAAAATACCACAGTTTTATTTTTTCCCTTACGTTGTCATGTTTATAAAGACCCAAAATGAACACTGTAAGCAGACTACTTGATTGCTATATGCGAATTCTTTAAACAGTATTTGTACAGGAATGGTTCTGTACCAAGCTTTTTGATCCATATAAGGTGTTTGATCACTATAGGGTTCACATGCGATCCTGTGTTGGTTTGGTCTCCCTCCCCCCCAACATCTCCCTATTACCCACTGCAATCCAAAGGTATACTATTAGGCTAATTGGTATCTCAAAATCAGCCCCCGCATGTGTGATGGACTGTCATCCTGCTTAGGCTGCCCACGCCCCCACCCCCCACCTGCTACACTACTCCACCTTGGTGAGGCTCGAGGGCCTTCTGGGACCCTGGCCAGGATGAGCAGGTGGAAGGTGCGTAGTCGCTACATGTAAAAATAGATTCTCTGCTAAGTCTTCTTATGACTGTAAGTCATTTGAAATGCTTATTCTTAGTTTTACACATCGTGATGGGAAAGCCGGTTCACTGCATACTGGGTTCAGATACGGGTTTCTGATTTGACCTTCCGATTTAATATTTTGATAATTATAGTGCATTGTAATACTCACATGGAAAATTAAACTGATTTGGACTACTTATTACTTTTGTATGAGTTATCCGCTTAACTTCATTCAAATCCTAAACCCAGAATGTCATTTTTACATACCAAACCATTCCTTTATAAAACATATGAGGAAACTATTTGCTTTACAATTTACAGATAGTCCATCAAATGTAATAAACAGACTGTTCTTCTATGACTTAGTTTGGGGAGGTAAGCAGATATATGGAATGGACTCTGTGTGGCTATATTTATTTGGCATTCTCCAGGTGAACGAATTGCAATCCCACTGTAATAAGTGGTGCGTCTCAGTTATGTGAAAGTCCTGATCTTTATGTAATGGGACACTGGAATATTCCACTGCACTGTATAATCTGGATGGTAGGTTAAGCTGCAATGCAGAAGCCACTGTTAACTTTAAAAGAATGTAAATGCTCTTCTCAAGTTAAAAAAATACTTGAGTGTTCCGAAGAGATAAAAACTATTTTATAAAACATGCTGTTATATCTGGTGATAACCACATATTCCACAGTAAAAACCTTATACCAATGCACAGTGGTAGCCTCATGAATTTTAGAAATATGAGGCACTGAATCAATTCCTATTATTAAAGAAATCATAACTTGTGAAAGAGGTCGACCCAGCCATATGTAACATGAATCTGAAGAGAAGCTGGGTCACACAGCAAGATGACCTGAAACACAAAGACAGGTCTAGCTCAGAATAGCGGAATAAAAAGGAAACTGCCAAGCCAAAGTCAGTCCAGAACTAAACTCCATTGAGATTCCTTGGAAAACCAGCCGGGCTACGATTAATGATGCAAGCCATAGAATAATGCATTTTCTATCCAAGACACAAGGAAAGGTTCAGAATTAATCTGCTTATATATATAATGATGTGTTCCAGAATGGAAATGATTGTCCGTCAGCTGGTCTGGGTTCATATGGTAGACGTAACTCTAACATGACAATAACACATTTAATACACAAGCTTCAATACAAAGAGACAGAATGCAATAAATACGATGCACTCAACATTATAGAATTTATAACAATAAACAGCATTATGATGCATAAAACGTAGAACCAATTTGGGATATATGACAGTGAGAGGGAGGATTTATACAGGCTGATGGCTTTTGGCGGGATGGAATCCCAGAAACGCTTCTCGCTGCTGCAGGACAGTGTGCGTATCTTTGAGAGGATTAGTGTCTTATGTTCATAATTATGGTGAGTTTTGTCCTCATCCTCTTTTTCCCAGCCACCTCCAGCCTTATTACTGATTCAGCCTTCTTATGAGCTTATTTAGATGGGGGGCGGGGAGGGGGCTTCCCCAGACTGGTTACTACTCCCTTCCAGACCACTACAGTAAGGAAGACAGCACTGGATTGCACAAAGTGGTTGCATATGGTTAACAACCTAATGCAAACATTCCTAACATTTTGCTGCTGTTGGTTATCACAAAACAATGCAAGAAAATCCCTTATCAACCTCCTGTACGCCCTCTAATCTCGCCTGTTGATGTAGCTGACAATGGAGGAACCATCCAAAAATCTCTGCAGGTGACAGATCCCAAAGATGCATTTGAAATCCGAGATAAAGAGAGTGAACAGGAAGCAGAATACAGAATACAAGACAGTTCCTTTTGGGGATCCTGTGCTGCTGACAGTCATCCCTGACACACAGCTCTGTAGTCGCATGAACTGGAGTCTGCCAGCCAAATAGTTAGTGATCCAGGAAATCAAAGGGGTGCTGATTCTCATCTTCCTGAGCTTATCTTCCAGTACGTAAGGCAGCCGAGAAATCGAAGAACATGATTTTCACAGTGCTTTCAGTCCCTTCCAGGTGGGAGTAAGTCTTCTGGAGCATGTAGATGATGGCATCATCTACCCCCATGCGGAGGGGTCCAGATGGTCACTCACCACACATGGTCACACATAATGTGTGAAATGAAAGCTACTGGACTGTAATTCAGCGTCACTTGGGGCTACCTTTAACAGAGGGACCACACAGGATGTCTTCCACAACAAGGGAATTGTGTGTAGGGTTGAGAGGATGTGAAGATGTATCAGAGGATTGCACACAGCTAATTGGCCAGTACTTCCCATCATGGGGCTTATCCAGTCAGGTCCAGTAGTGTGGCCTATGTGAAGATACATGCTAACTGTATTATTAAAATACAGTGTGCATTGACCATTTCCATGACAGACTATGTGCTTGTGTCTGCTCACTAGCAGTATGCCAGAGTTGCACTTCGCGATGGTTGTAGGAGGAGAGATGTGGGAGCAGAGGAAGTTGACCATTGTTATGTTTAACCTTATGAAGGGTTATCTAGGACCTCGATCTAAAAATGTATGCATTAAGTTGTTCCTAGCTGATCTCTATGTTGCCAAAGTCATCTTGCAATTTTTAGTATAGTAATATGCAAAAGTCATAGTCAGTTAATGAAGGTGTCTAAAGCTATTCATCTGAGTAGTATGTGCACATTAACTCAGAGAAAAAGCATAACATTATAATATATGCAAATGAACAGTAACAGTAAAAAATAGCAAAGATTTCTTCTGTTCTCTGAAAAGTCACCGCTATGGTAGATGGATGCCTTGAAAAACAGTTTCAGTCCCCAAACTTTTCCTTTGCAAATGCTGATCTTCACCACTTTGTTGCTCACTTACACAAGATACACTGTCAGAAAAATGTGCCAGTTTGTACCTTAGAGGATACAATTACTTGTGACTAGTTTGCTGCAATTTACAAGGTTCTGTACTCGTTTTGTCAAACTGGTTTTGTGTCATTGCGCTGTACCATTACCTAGCATGTACTTAATCAGGCACCTACACCTTTAGATCTTGCACAGCTGCCAGGACCACACCCTGCCCACTGTCCAGTGCCTCTCTCTGGCCTTTCAGTGCTCATCTCTGCTTCACGTCACAGACTGATATGCTGTTCCTCTTCTTCCATGACAGATGCATGTAAACCATAATTAAACTAAAAATTATTTCAGTTGACTAAAGTATTTAAAAATGTTTTTGCGTGTGGCCCAGTGGGCTAATCCTCTGTGCCTATGATCAGATGGTTACCAGTTCAAGGCCAGCCTCAGCATATATCTGTGGGTCCATAAGAAAGGCCCTTAACTCCCGGCTCCCTGGGCGCTGCTATGGGGGGGTTGCCCTTTGCGGCCAGCTTGCTCTCACCTACAGAGACTAAGATGGGGGAGGCAACAAGAGAATCTCCCCATAGGGATCAATAAAGTATCTATTTAATTTTATTTATTTTTCTTTATCTCCTTTCTTCAATTAAAGGTTTGCATTGTAAAATCCTTTGCTTTTGTTATTTTCTCTGCTTTGAATCATTTGAAAAAAACTCTTGAAGGAAAGAGAGCAGCTCATTCGATTACTTTTTTACGTCGTGCAAAAGTGTTACTGGAAAGCTCCTTCAAAATATCTACAACATATACTGTAAGCAAAAATTTCCTAAATGAAATGACTGAGAGCTCACAAAGTCATTAAAGCATTCATTGAAAGGGTTTCCATCCATATTGGCATTAAAACTGAATTTTGTTTCCAGGCAAGTTATGTATCAATTAACATTCTAAGCAAAGTACATGGTAACAGTAAGAATGATATGCATAGTTTTAAAAAGTGGTAGAGGAATATACCACAATCTTTTAGTAATCATTCCCCCAGAGTGGACTGAAGCTGGTATTAAAGCCGATTTCCTTTTCCATTTAAAGACAAGTATAGTGAATGCGCATTGTATTAATTCCAAAACTACTACATTGAATAAGTGATCATTATTCCAACTGTGGTTTGTATGAAAGCGAGGCATTGTCATATAAGCAGGAGTTTAGGAATTACAGTGGAGATCTAGTCCATGAGTCTCACCCACATCTGGGAGTATCAAAGTAGAGTACAGAGTATTATGTTTACGGTTTGCACCATATCGATGAATAACAGGAGTTCATCTAGGGGTCATTGAGTCATCGCTTTCTGGCACATGTGAATGATGTCACACATACCAGAAAAAGGTGTGTTCTTGAATTGTTAATGGGGGGGGCGACTAAACGGTGCTGTGAATGTTAAATCAGAGGCGGCGTATCTTTGATGCAGGCCCATCCTTACCACACATCGGCATGACGCTGCATGTAGCTAAAACAGATGGTCTGTGTTTTTCATGGGGATGCTTACATGCAGGCCAAAAAGCCCCTCTCGAGGAAAATGTCACGTTAAAAAAAAAACGCCGGAGATTTGCTGTACTCCGGCCTTGCTGCCTCCCCCATTTCCCCCGAAATAACATATATAGTACTTGAAGACTGTGCTAACGGAGAAATTAAAGTAAACGGCTTTTGGTCAAGTAAATGAAATAAATGAAAATGGCTGCCATTCTGGAGCCTGTGGAGAATTTGTGGTGCTTTCTGTGAAGATAGCTGGAGGTGCTGGAGACAGAGCGGTGCAGATAACACCTGATAGAGATACGGCCTGGCAACATAGCTGAGCACACTTAAGAAGGCCGCTCTATCCTGTGGACGGTCACCCGTGATTCCACTGTCGGGAGGCTTGACAGTTGAGGGGAAATTACTGGATGGCAATAAAACTGGTAAGTGTGTTCAAGTATCCTAAGAGCATCTGCCAAGGTGCGAGTGGTGATTGAGAGGCTGAGAAATCTGACAGACCTGGCATAACACTCAAAGAGGGAGACCGGGAGCTTTTGAATTGGATCCTTGTGCCTGTGTTGATTTGGAACAACTAGTCTGATAGGTACTGGCGATTTCTATTCCTGAGAAACTGGAAAATCTGTGCCGACATATATCTGACAACTTAGGTCAAGTGTAGTCTGATCAGTGATACGGCCACACAGATGTCCTTGCTTGCCTGTTAGCAAATACGTAATTTCACTGCCCAAACCAGAGTGCACCTATTTCCTACCTTTGTCATCTGTCTCAGTAGTGTAGCATCTGCAGATAAATGTCCATGTGTGCAGGCGCAAGTCACAAAGAAACGGACTGGTTCAGAACTCCTGCCACTTTAATTTGTTTGTTCTGGTTCTCTATCTTTCTTCTTGCATGTCGTTGCAATTAGAGTAATTTTTTTGTTTGTTTCTTTCTTTGAAATCTGCTCTCGTGGTGGTGAGGTGGGCTTTGCATGTTCCCCTCTGTAGTGTCATGGGATTCCCTCACAGTCCAGAGACAGGCTAAGGTTAACTGGAGCTACGAAAGTGTGGGAATGAGAGAACCGGAGCTCTGCGATGCATTAACTGCATTCTGGGTTATTACCTACCTCACACCCACAGGCTTCTAACCTCCATGACTCTGAAAAGGACAGCGAATAGACAGACGTCCACTTTAAATGCAAGTGAGCACTTCAGCAATGTGGGCTCCTTACACTTTTTTGAATAAAATGTCATTAAATAATTTGTTTAATCAAAATAAATAATACGTGTAATCTTATTAATGGTATTCTAAAGTTTTAGTGAATCTAACATTTTTGGCCTAGCTGTGAATGTGTATACCGCATTGTGAGAAGTCGTTTAAGAAGTTTGGTTGTTTAATGACCTACTTTGGATTCATTAAGAATGACTTAAAGCATCTTCACCAAAAAGTATGCATTTAAAGGAAAACATTATTTTAAAATATAGATTGTCTCTGAATTATGACTAGGTTCCATTCTGACAGACAAGTCATACTTTGAAATAGACATATGTTGGCATAGGATAATCATACAGATGTGAGATCAAGACTGGGAGATGCCGGAATGGTTGTGCTGCCATACACGTATTTTTACATACGTTTATTTGATTAACTTTTTTTTTGATAACTCGTAAGTGCGAGTCATCATAAATCGCATAGGTTGTAAGCTGGGAGCAGTCTGTAAGGTTTCAACAGGGGTTTTGATAAATATTGAATGGAACTTTTGATTGGCACAAAATTCCAAGTTGTGACATTTTGGACAATCCTCCATCTTCATGCCAAATTGGCAGGGTATATGTTTTCTAATCGGTCCACTGTACAGAAAAACAGAAAGTTACACTGTGAATCACTGGCTAGCCATGAAAACACAGGACCCTGCATTACAGTTCTTGCTGTTGCCATTTTAAGTTGCCAAGCCAATCTCTGTGAGAGAAGCACTGTTTAGCCGAGATATTCATTGATTTGCTAGTTACAGCTTCCAAAAAGGATGAACACATCCAGTAAGTTAATTTTACATCTCTTTACCCTTTCACCTTGGCTAAATTCTAATCTCCATGGGGCATCTGTTTGGATTTGAAAAAGACTTGTTTAAGCATTCGTTGGCAGAGAGGGCCCTGACGGAGGTTAGGGTTTTTGCAGAATGTAGTTTCACTGTGGATCCAGGCTATACTGTTGAGCATGTCTATAAAATCTGGCATTTTTCCAAAACCAGCAGTAAATTGCTTGAAAAATACATTAAAAACCTTTCTCACAGCGAAAAAAAAAGAAGCTTCCAGCTAACCTAGTGAGGTGCCTGATGACGCAGGACGCCATGAATACATAAGAAAATACAAGCTTAAAGCTATTGAATCAAACCCCACAAAGACACAGGTGACTGGGGGTAAAGGACAGGTTGCAATTCTCCTGCTTAACTCTCTGTGGGGTAGAGTTACATAATGTGCCAGTGACCCCATCCTGTTTTATTTTTTAGTTTTTTGTGATATTTCAAGTTTTGTATTTCTGAAAGACGACGTGACCCTGTCCAGTGGTGTGGAACTACACACTGTAGGAAATACTAAAATATTCAAAAGCCTGTCCCACCACAGCATGGACGTGCCTTATAATTAACAAAAAAAATAAATGGAGAAATTGGCCAAACAGGTGCTTAACCATGATATTCACACCACAGTCTACATCAGCAGGCTTGGCAAGTACGACCCATCATTAGGATATTTTGAGGGTGAGTTCACTCCTGCAATTAAATCATGGGGATCAGTAGGTCCAAATACTTACTGCTCAAAAAAAGTACACAGCTGAAATGCAAAGACATCACTCCAAATTACAAAAAAAGTCAATCAAAACATAAACTGACAGTCTGAGCTGGCTAAAGTCTACACAGAGATTTTAACAATAGAAGTTCTTTATAGACCCATCTATAAAATTAGCTAAGAGAAACATTTTCTGTGGAAGGGCTCTATCTTCTAGTTAATGATTTCACTGATTATGCTTCAGTTGTTATTTTGTCATAAAGAAAAAAAATATTGACTTGCTGGGGAGGGAATCGGACCCCCTGTGGATCTTTTAATAGGAGTTGTTTCTGTGGAATTTTTGATTGGTCAAACGTCTGTAAAAATGATTGGAAAAACTAGACTGCCGAATGAGGCGCATCATTCTTTTGTGCAGTATTGCGTCTGAGGCGCCTCCTTCGGTTTTTTTCTTGCCGTTCCATAATGAGGGACTTCATACATGTTGTGAGGATCAGAGTGAACTCCCCTCCAGATTGTTAATCATGATTAATGATCTGATGGACACAGCTTCCAAGACAAGCCAGCGTCAGAAGTTTCTGTATGGATTAGACATCAGCTACCTATCATCTACCTGGTGTAGAATTAATTTAACTTGTCATCAGAAGTGACTCTGTTAAAGGGTTACACATCCTGAATTGGATGAAGACTTTTTTTTTTGACCAAAATCTTACACTGTCACTTTGCTGAAATGGCCATTTTTAAAAGTCGTATCAGAATTGAATACTCTCCCTCATTTCCACGACTGGCAGAGTTGAATCACTATGGGGCTCTCGAGTAAACCCTTAACCCCACCTGCTGTGTAAGCCTGCTCTCTGACCCTCACTTGTAAGTCACTTCGGGCAGAAAATCTACTACATAAATAAAACAAATGTATTATAGTAAAAAAACATTAGGTGAATAAGAGTCAAACGCAGAGCTCCGTTCTGGCTTCCAAAGTCATCCCAGGCTCTTAATTGTGGGTTTATAACCAGGTAGCTAAGTCTCTCTCTGATGGTTATAAATTGTCAATTTTGCAACTAGGGCTGTAATGTATATTGCAGTTGAACTTGATGGGTGAGTCTATTTCGATTACACTATCATAGCATGTGTGACTTGAGGTTTGTGGTACAGCGTAGTAGAGTTCTGAATGTTATATTTGATCAGAGGGCTCTCTCATTCTTATCTTGAGGAAGACAGGGTAAAACATTTTCCTAGGTAGTGCAGAGTCCTTCAAATGTCTGGGGGTAGCTAGAGACGGCTTGTAAAACTCAGATTGATGGCTGCTGGGTAAAATTGGGTTGGAGCAGTTTGCTCTATATTTATTCTTCATTTGCAGAGAGACAGAAATTCCGGATTGTCGTGTTGAAACCTAAAAGGGTTTCGGTCATAAGCTCTATGTGATCCACACATTCCCAAAACATTGGAATAAATTGTTTTTAGGACAGACTCTTGACTGTGGGCCGTGTATTATTTTTGACAATAACCTATTTTCTGTGATATACGGTTTTATCTTTCATGACAGCTACAAAGTGGTCTAAAGGGATGGCTAGAGGCAAATCGTTGACAAACACGTTGCCCCTTAAAATTTTCAATTTAGTTCTATAAAAATTGGAATGATGGCTATTTACAGGTGTGCCTCAAAGGAAGAGTTAATAAGAGCCTCATTAAGACTGACGCCCATTTGTCACTGGGATCGGCAGGCTGGTCCTGCTGCGACTGAGAGGAGATGAGGGAGGGAATCCTCTTTTTTTGAGCTTTATGGTTCTTCAGAGAGTAAGATTTGAGTTGGTAGCATTGCAGCACTTTTTATGATCCCCGGTGGATAAAGTTTCCAAGGATCTTTTCCTGGCTTAGAGAAAGAAAAGTAGAAGGCCTCAGGCCTTCCCTACACAGACTCTGAAGCACTAGCTATCCCAGTGGTGATGACGGCGTAAGTATGATACGACATGATTCCTTTGGCAGACGACTTGAAATGCAGTTTTGCTAAATTTGCATTGCTCTTATGAAATGGAAAAACGAATCTAAATGTTCTACTGGGCTTCAACCTCAGGGATCTCTCATCATCCCTCGATATATATGCATAAGATCAAAGACCAAGTCAGGAATGCTAACAAGATGAATAATGGACAGGGATGTTGTTTCTCAGCAGAATGGTCCACCTGACATCCATAACAGTCTTTTTAAGAGTCCTTATGATCACTATCGTTACCCACAATGCCTTTATAGCGTCGGGAAGCCATTGTCCTGTCTCTCCCCAACATCACTGTCTAAAGACAAACCCATAATCAGGAATATATGAAATTTAGACTATGGTTCAGTGATTTTTAAGGTTGGAGTAAATGTCTGCTTATTATCGTTAGAGAGGAGTGAATAGGGATCTTAAAATGTAGGGACTGCTAAATCAAATGCTGTGATTCATTTTAACTTCACAAGTTAACTTCACAAGGAACAACAAAATCAGAATTTGTACACTGCTAAATGTGTTACACTGCTAATGTCCTTTGATCACTGAAGTTACACTTAACATCCATTTGACACTCAATAAATATGATTATCAAAGTGCTTTGTGTACTGGTCATGACAATTGTTTCTAAATAAACTATAATTCAAGTATTCGAAAAATGTATAATAAAAAATAACCACAGATTGAATTAATGTTTAGAAAAGCTAGAAAAGCAGACTTGCTAGTGGTCGTGTCAAAATGGATTTGAGTGATTGATTGCTAGTGTATTTTTCACAGTTCCAGAAATGGAGTTGACCAGGGTAAATTTGTAAAAATATAGTCCTCCTTTAAACAGAATTATGTTTAAAAACTAGCCTTCCCCACACCTGAACACAGCATTAGTTTTTATTTTATTTTCAATATCCATTATGGATAAGGGAACAGTCAAGGGGATGTCAAGAAAAATAATGCAAATGTGAAACTGCTGAGATGTATCCAGAAATACTCTGCCTCCTTGTGCAGTATAATCATGCAGTATGTAGAATGTAGCCAAGGGAATCCAAGCCATAAAATGAATTGATAAATAAAAAATTATGGACCAAGGCATGGCAAAATGAGGGATGAAAATAATAGCTGGAAAGATATTGAAGTTTAACATCCAAATGCAGTGTGTAAAAAGCCTGGATCATGGTCACAAGATCCGTAATGAGAATGAAAAACAAGGACACCATACTTATGAAAGCACTTTAATGGATTAAAAGGGAAAAACATTTGAACAAAATGGAAGAGAAGTGACTTTGGAAGGCAGAAATGTTGATTAGTTGGTGAATGTATATGTCTAGGGAAAATCCAGGACACCAACCAATTCATCCTCTGAATGCGTTATAAACCGATGCTTCAGAGTTACCATCGAGGAATAAGGAGAACCTTCAGTCAGCAAGCGTTTTTCTTTTCCAGGTAATTTTGCACATTTTTATAAGACACACAGGGTGATATGAAGCCGTTTTATCTTGGTGACAAAATAAATCCAATGAAAATGTTCTTACGAGCTTTGAATCAGTGTTAATTGAAACTTTTACAGTTTTTTATTTATATTACTGTCCATGCAGGATCTCAAGTTCCTCATATACTGATTGCATTCTTCATCAATTTGTTACAAAATGTACAGCAGAACAACCTAAAGCAGCACACATTTAGTCTTCAAAGAATAGAGCAATCTCACTCGGAATATATTACCATTAATTTATCATACCCACTTGTCCGATACAGGGCTGAGGAGTCTGTCCTGAAAACAACGGGGGCAAGGCAGGGAATAAATCCACGGTGGGGCTCCATCCTGATATATTTGAAAGTTTTCATGAGCACCGATGTCTGAAGGCACAAAAAAATCCCTCTTGTTTTTTCATTAGACAGCATTCACAGCAAATACCATATTATAAACTATTCTGATCTTCTTAGAGATGTGTCAGGACTTTTTGAGACTTTTTTCTAGTTCCTGCCTCACAGCTCGGTGCCAATCGATATCTCTTGATCGCTGGGTTCCTGTGTTGTAGATAAATTCCAAGAAGACCAGAACAAACACCATAAACACTAAAAGCTGCTGTTCCCATTTGCACAACCTTTGCTTTCTCCATAATCATCCAATTTCTTCGTCCTCTTCAGATTTCTTCAGATGTCCTTATTCTTCACTATAAGTTGGTGTCTTTGGCATTTCAGCCATTCATGACTTCTCAGTTATCCAGTTTGTCTCATTATATTTTGTTCATGGAAATAGAATCGGCATGGTGATAATATATAAACCTGTCTAATTCCAGTCAATTTCTTCAAGTTCCATTCTGACTGTGGCTTATACAACGCAAAGATCCTTCATAAAGTGAAATGCCCTGGTATAGCCATTTCTGGAGAACATTTCATCATTTGACATTACAAAACAGAAGGCTTTGTTGGAATTTACACATTTTACATATTTTGCAGACATTTTTCTCCAAAGCGACATAGATCTGAAGATCAGAGAGCATCACTGGAGCAGTAGGGGTTAAGGGCCTCGCTCAAGGGCCCAACAGTCATGATTACTCTACTTGCCGTGAGATATGAACCCGCACTATTCAGGAAATGGGGCAGGTCTCCAACCGTCTAAGAAAGCTACCCTACAGTGTCTTAAGAACAGTGTATTATGAGCTAGTGTCTTATAAGCTGACATCCATTGTTGCGACACAAATAATAAACTCAGGGATATCTATGAAATAAAACATTTGGTCATTTTCAGCATTTTATGCAGTTACAATCTTTTCTGAGTCCTCCCTGATTACTAAACCACAGCAGGTTAATTATACCGAGTGATTTGTTTTACAATATTCAGCTTTACAACATCCAGTTTTCCTGCATTTGCATACTCTGTACTTTCCATGTTCCAATACCGATTTCTATCTACTTTCCTGGATATTCTTCCAACACGGCAACACCAACAGTAAAAAGCTTTTATCCTTCTGCATGACAAACCTCAGCCGTATTTCACAGAATCCACTGCTGTTCTTCAGAAGCCATTTGAGTGTCATCCAACTTAACATCTCCCAGTACTACAGTATATCAACAACTCATTCAGGTGCATCCATCCATTTTCATAGTAAGGTATGCAAATGGTTTCCTGTTGCCCTGTTCTGTGCCATTAGAAATAGCACCTCTGCCAAAGTTACTAATTTAATGTAATGCAAGGTCTGCCTTGAAACTTTGAGATACAAAATACAATGAAATCTTTGCTTGATTTAAAAGAAAGCCACCATGATAGGTCTGAAATTCTGCAAATCACCTGCAAATCACCTGCATATTCATCCATCCACTCATAATTGTATATCCAGTACAGGGTAGCAGCATATTAATAACTTAATTGGAGGATTTAAAAATGAATACCCACTGAAAAAACCTGCAAATTATTGTAATATTAATATTCCTCATGGAACGCTGGCTGGGGGGTCTTTACTCATTATCTTTCACACATTACCTTATCTGTATTTTGATAAAACAGTTTTGTTTATAAGATCTTTAAAGATCTCGGTTAATTCTCAATTTTCCCCCAGATCCATTGTGAAAATGACCCTTCATACAATCTGTCTGTGAAAAAGGATTTGTTCAAATTTATCCAGCTGCATCAGCATTAGGCTATCTGATTGTTTCATTAATCCTTGTTAGAGGCTGCTCATTTAGCATATTATATTGCTACATAATTGATTGTACTACTTCCCACATTAAAAATGAGCCATATAAAATGAATAGACTAAGCAGTCAAAATTATGTTTTATTTAAGTTTCTTTTCATTTCATGAATATTAACTATGCATATAACTATAAGTATCCTCAACCACTACAGTACACTCTTTTTTGGCTGCTTCTTTGTGTTCATCTTTTATAAATCGACCCTATTAATACAAAATGCATAGATTAACCTGAAATATCTACTTTCTAATTAGAGCAGAAGAAACTTTATTACTTAGATGACGAAAAAATAAAAAGTGTGGACCCAAACTCTCATTACAAGAAAAGCAAGGGAGGCCCCACATAAGAGCGGAATGTGATACAGACATATATGGGAAATAAATACGTTACAAATAAGTCACAAGTCCTAACCATCAAGTTTCACATCAAGTCTAAAGTCAGGTTTCTTTGAATTGAGCACGTCTGCAAGTTATGGTCAATGATAAGTCATGGTAAGCAATTTCACCATCAGTAATTTATAATAATTATTTTCATGTGTATTAATACCTCCATCTTCCTAAATAATGAGTTTCCGTGGCAAACAATCCAAATACAAAGGAACAAAATACTTTTTTGGTTTAGTCTTTTTTTTTTATTTTGAAATAGGCACACTTGCTAAAAAACGAAAAAAAAAAAAACAGACTGACTCCCTGAAAACTGTTTTAAATGTTTGTCACATACACTACAGTGGGGCAAGGCTGACAGCAATGTCACTTATCTGTAGCTGAATATTACACCTTAAGTACTTTTCATATCTGTAAATATAACACTAAGTAAGTCATGTGTTTATAAACGCCTTGCAGTAGCTCTGCAACAACAAATAAGTACCTGCAGGCATCTTAATTACTATAAGTCATATCGTGGAATAAATGATAGCCAGGAAAAAAGTTGATGCATGATCGTAACAGTGTAAATTATGTTTAACATGATTTCTTAAGACAAAATATGTGCATGTCTTCCACAACATTAAAGCATCAACAACCACACAATCAAGCAGAACGTTAAAAGGAAAAAACTAGATATGAATAAATAAATCGCAAGCAAGAATTTTGTGACGGCAACAGGCATTAAATCAGCACTGCAGAGTGTAGGGAATTTTTATAGGAAATCTTTAGAAATGCAACATCACTATTATTATGTTAACAAGATGTTTAACTGGGATGTTTAACGTTAAAGTAAATTTGTAACTTATTAAGTTATTTGCCAACTTGTCTTTATGGGTCTTGAGATGTCAAACTAAATTTGAAGTTATCATCATGGATACTTCATGCTAGCACACTGACGTACACTCATCACAATTACTTGTTGCCGGTCTTGCGGGTGTGTGGTGGATCCTGTCATTCATGGGCTCACGCGGCACAGCATTTTTGAGGCTCCGTAAAGAAGTCAGAAACACAACTGTGCACCCGGTGACAACAGAGGAGAAACCAAGGCAGAAACTAATATCAACTTGCAGTGATAGAATGTGTGAATTTACAAGTCATTTATAACAAGTCAACAATGTCTAAAATGAGTCTTTTTCATAAACTGGAAAGCAAATCTCAAGTCATAAAAACTCAGACTTCATACTGACTCAGGTCAAGTCATGTGATTCAAGTAGCCCACTCTGGAAACAGAAAACAAATATCACGTCAGCTCTAATGAGTCTGCATTAAGAGATGTAAATGGAGAGGCTGATAACAGGAACGTAGCTATCTTAGTGATAAAATAAGGTAAAACGAACCAACCTCCGTGGTTGGCCAGATCGCGCCAAAATACTGATCACTTCTGAAACCAAATTAGAAGCATATTGCAATTATTTCTAAAGATGGGTCTCATCCATTAATCTTCTAATTACCAATCCTGTTCAGCATCACCATCTCAAGCCGAAAGCAGCACAAGGCTGGAGAACATCAGGAGGGAATGCATTTGGCTTGGTTGGTATTGCAGTTAGACGGTGTACCATGACAAAACTAGCAGAGCGGAATGCTAATAAAATTTGCCATTCATCCACCACCCCCACCACCCCCGTTAGGCATACTGTATTGTGTGCCCCCTCCCAGTTATATAAAATACCTGAATAACGTCCTTTCAGAAATTACTCCTCAAGCCAGGAATGCACCACAGAGTTATACATGCACAGACTCACGCAAAACACATAAACTATCGTCAATTAGCCTCAATAGATGCCGGCGGACTGCAGGAGGAGGGGGTGCCTGGGTCTAACACAGCAACACGGGCAAATGGACTCATTTTTTAGGATGGAGGTTACAGTTATTGTCTCAGAGTATAGCATGGCATGCTGAAATTGGCATTGTAATCTTAATGACTTGGCTTTGCTGGAAAAAGCATAAAGATGTTTTTGGTTCCAAGTTCAAACATTTGACGCAAGAATAGGGGGAAATGGTAGAACTAACCGCAAGTTTTCATCATAAGTTGTGGCTTCATAATTTATCAGATATTTCAAACTATGGACAAATGATTGTTTATTCCCAGAGAAACCTAGTAAATTCCTTAGTCAAGAAATGTGTTGGACTTTAACAGAAGGCAAATTATGGCTGCTAGACATGTCACAACAAAGATTGTCAGTTTAGTTTTTAAGGTACAATGTGCTGATTATGAATATCCAAATTGTACTGTGTTGCATAGAGGGCATTGAATGTCTGATATTTATTTTAACCTTGATAATCTTCAAATGATACCCCGAACTCTTCACAAGTGTTGGTTAATTACTTAGCCTGGAATTTTAACCAGATTTCAGATCTAACATTATCCAACCTCCCCCAACACAACTGTGTAAAGACCCATTGATTAAAATGTGTATATTCCATGAACTAACCCAAGCAATCTTTTCAAAAAAGAGAGTAAACATGAGTTAGTTATGAATGTTGTGCAATCACAAGCAATGAGCTGGCAAAGCCTTACTCACAGCAAAGATAAAAAAATAAAGTTATAAAATGTTAATTTTCTAGTTTTTACGTCACATTGTTCTATACTTGAAGGGTAATTTGGGCAATTATGTTGATTCACCACATGAAATTATGGTCTGACATACTCCTGAAATTCTTGTTAGAGAACAGAATTCCTGGTACCTTCAACGATAAAAAAAAATATTCAAATCGTAATACAACAAAACATTCAAAAAATGAGGAGCACTATCTCCAGCACACTTAACCACATGTTTGAGGTTCTTAATGTGGAACAGTGTTTGGATTTTGCTAGACAGAGCAGGGACACTGTCAGTTAATATCAGGGCAGTATCTTTCTAAAACTTCCCTATACCAAGGTAAGAAAGGTTGGTAGAACCCTTGATGTTGCTGTAGTCTTTACTATGGCATAATGAGCTAGTTAGAACCTATGCAGAATTATTTTCATTCAGGATTACTCAGGATTTGGGTAGGTATAGCTTGTCCAAATCAGGCTTGTTTCACACACCCGAAACCTAAACACTGCAAGCTTGTCTGCAAGCAATTTCAACGGCCTCCCAGCCAACTCCTATTTATATTTATAAAATTATCGAAGGCATACAACACAGCTAATTTATTTGTGAAATACAGGCAATATATTGGTATTATTCATTTAACCTGAAAATATTACACTGCCCCCTACAGTTTAATGCTGCCAGATCAAGGAATGTTAGGTTTTTTTGGTCCGGGGTGAAACGGCAGCCTCACGTGCATGAGAATTGTGATTCTTCTGTTTTTCATGCAGTAGATCTACGTCTTGGACAATATGTGGATTGTTATTAGCCTCTGGGGCTACGAGAGATTAAAAAGCATAGCACATTTAGTTCGATCCCTGAAGAGACAGTGTGGGTATGTTGCACTAAACAAGGATTACGCTGCCGGCAAGCACGGATTGCTAACATTAACTAAATTTTATTAATGCCGATGTTATGTGTCACTAGACCCCAGTGACCGTCGAAGTAGGATTATTATTGCACATTTTCATTATTGCTGCCGATTTATCAAGGGCATCCCAGCACCGGAAAGAAGAGACGCTAGCAGCTGTGGACACACCCTCGCGGACAAACAGAAATACAGCAGCACTTGTTCACGGATGCTGCTACAGTACAAACCGTTGTCACTGTCACCATTAAGCACACTATCTTCCAACAACCTACTTGTGAAACCCAAAATTTCTCAGTTATTTTTAACTCTTGATATGCTACACATGGAAAGAATATGGACGACCTTCGAAAAAACAAGCTTTTTATTAACCATGTCTACGGCTACGTAGCTGATCGTAAAATCAGACGGAGAGGCATTCCTTGAGGTTTACTCTAAGAAAACACAGATCTATATATCCAAACTCCCTCTTAATCTTAATAATTATACCGCACGGCCCAAAAATCGGAATGTGACAAGTAGATTTTATTTATCAGCTGGATGGCTTCTCCTAATTTCTTCATATCGGCAAAGAAATATTTGTATCAGATAAAGGTTCTTGTTGGGCGAAGGACCTTCAAATTTAATATAATTCTGTGCGCATTTAAGTCGTTAAATGTAAAATGTCTTAAGTTTTCGTCCTTAGATTCTTACATAAACAGCCCAGTGGAAGGTCGAGTAGAATCATAGGCGCTTTACATGATATTTGATACATTTGTTTTAATAAATCAATCCCAATCTGCAAAACAACCGTAATGTACGTGCCAGAATTATGCGATATTTTAGAAATTAAAACTGAGCCTGAAAACTGGAATAATGGCCTTATCGCCCGTATCTCATTTACTGCAAAGGCGGGTGATGTCTGCTGCACTTCTTGTAAAATCCTGGACTTCAGATTTCTGCAAACGCCGTTTAAACCAAAGCGGACCTTGTCAGTTTTACAAAGGCATTATACGCAGTGCCAATTAGGTCCGTTATACGCTCTAAGTACACGGTTTGATTTTACATGTAGGATTTTTTTTTTTGAAAAACAGCATAAAATGTAAGCAGCCTATTACCCCCCTTTACTTTCAGTATCTATAATACTTCAGACGGCATATATTTTTACCTGTATGCAGTGTCGTTAATTTTCCAGGAACGTTGAGGCGCAGTACTGTCTCCACATAGATAATTTTCCAAAAGTCTCCCAATACAGTTATTGTCTCAGAGCAAGATCCAGTGAGTACCCTAGTGGCTATACGTGAATGCAGAAAAATAGGGCATTCGATCGTCCTTAAATGATATAATTTGCAGTCAATTCCATCAGATAAAGCAGAACGTAAATCATCATTTTTGAATCCGAAGCCAAAATATACGACCAACCTTCCTCGTTACCTGCACCCCTTTCACACGAAAACCGCACCTTAATTCCTGTTTGTACCAATTCCTGTTTGATCTCGTTTGTAGCGGTAAAAATAAAGCAAAATATGCAAAAGCAAATCCACAATAAACCAAACGTAAAACTGTAGATCCAGCCAGGTCGTCCTTCTTGCACGCAGCTTCCGAACAAAGACCACAAGACCCCCCGGCTCAAATGGTCCTGGCGATGTATTTCTAATGCTGTATTGCAACTGCGGCTATATAAGTGATTAGGGTAGATACCGTTCAGCTCGGTGTCCTTCGGACTATCTGCACATTCTTGCAATCATTTCACTAAACATGAGTATTAAATTTGGCTTTCAAACATAAATAAGTATACTGAGCTTCCTTCTAGCAAACAGTATATGCCTTAAAAGCGGCACGATTGTGTTAGAATACTGAAATACTATATGCTTAATTTAAGAAATCTTTCAATAACACACTGGCAAATAGGTCTCGCATCATCCGGTTTCATTGTCTCGGTTTTCCACTTCGCTTAAGGAAATAAGGAATCCCACCTACGCAAAGGCCTTCTCTCTGCACATATTTCAAACAGAGACACGTACATGCATGTGTGCATTTGTGCAACACAGCTTCGTTTTTAATAACCGCGACTGCGCCCACTTTCCAGTTTCTGCAGTAACATGGATGCTGTGTCAGAATATTTTTTATTTTCATGTCAGAGAGTTTGTTAAGTATTTCAATTAATAGAGGGCTGTATAGCAGCTGAGTAAGTGTCTGATAAACGGAATTAGAAAAATTAATCAGAATTCACTACAAGATGTATGATTGACGTGTGATGGATGGAGTTTAAGACATGCCGCTTTTCAGGACTTGAGCTTATTTTACAGCTTCCAATCACTCCTTTTGATCTTTCGTTTCTTCTTAGAATAAACGTCGGTTCCAGCAGCTATTTCTGTTGAACATCTCAGTGATGAAGACACATTAGGATTATTTTTGCCGGGTAGTATTGGTTAGGTAGCCATCAAGGGGGACAGCATAAAATAGGACTCCTCCCCCCGATCTGGAATCGGATGCCGCGGGCTTGTGTTTCTTGTAGCTCAACCGCATTCTGAGTTTTGCATATCGGAAATCAATGCATTCCTACAAGGCATATTCAAGGTCCCTCCTCGATAACTCTCAATAGTACAATGGTTAAAAACTAAAAATAACCCATTCATTTGCTCTGCTTTGAATATGTCCTACAGATATTAAAAGTGTAGTCACGAGTGTCACGCACAGCAAATAATTGCCTGTACCCAAAAAGCTGCTTAGATGATAAACAGAATGGGTAGCCAGAAAATAGAAATGAAGGTAGTCCCTTGAATCCCAGTTTACGTTGCAACAGACGCCTACGACAGGCACTATACTGGAGGAGACTAGCAGTTGCTCATTTTTTAGGATCGCGCTTTAGATTTTCTTTGTGGCTTAATTTCTCCAAATATAGCAGCTGTGTTGTACTACGGTTAACTAATTATCTCTGTAGCTCAGCTGCACGTGAAATATTCAACAGGAATTCCCACCAATTTCGTGCACTGAGGTAAGGCCAAGTAAAACGCGTACTGGTTCCAAGCTAATTTAGTATTTATTAGGTTAGGAACACTTAAGATTCTGCTGCATTTGGACGTGCTTGCCCTAATTCTGGAAATAAAATGTAAAATGCATACTACAAAACACCGAAGTTTGTGAGGTTGATGCTTTTGTAATATCATACTGTTTGTTAACATTGTTGTTCTTTAAAAAGTATTTACAACAATACTACAAATTTAAGCTTAACAAAACTAGGCCTATTGCTTAAAGCTTGTTTCTCATCTGCAGTCTAGATTAACAGATTTTAATAAACACACAATGGCTTGTACCATCAGCACTATATGTTCATTTAGAAAAATTAATGTAGATTTATAATTAAACATTTCTGGACCTTATAACGTCCATTCGCAAGTACACATACAAAAATCCATTTTAGAATAAAAACAACAGCCCTAGATACGCACCACTGCACCTAGTCTCTCCTTGTCTCTTACACGAGGGTGTAGAATTGGGTGTGGACCTTGTGGACATGTGTCTACAAATATTGTTGGAGGATGGTGAATTGACGGGGATGGCATATTTGGTCCCTGCCTATGTTAAAACCAAATGTAGGCCCTTGCTGTCGCACCCAGCGATTGTAGGCCCCACCATTACACTCCAAAACAGCCACTAATGGCTCCAACATCCATTTTTGTTTGAGATGTGAAAGATCTCTCAACAACTTCTTAAGCTGAGCCATTTAAATATTTAAAAATCAACACTGAACTTACCATAGTGTTAAGAAGGTTTTGGGAAAATCACCCGTGATCTGCAATGCATATTAAATATAGTTATACCACTGCTTTGGTAAATACTGTTTTCTGATTGGTCCAGTGATGTCACATGGGTGTTAAGTAGTTCCGACACCCTAATAACAGTTCAAAATCAATCCGCCTTAATGATTTATTAAACATCTCAATATAAAAACCTATGCGACTTTTTACTCATAAATAAGCAGTCATTCTTATTAACGTAAGGTTCCTTTGTTTTCAGAAGCACCTGTGTGTTGATGGTTTCTATGGTAACGTAAAGGGCTTGCCGCCTCCAGTGAGAAGCGTGACCCAGACGTTCTATCCTTATAGGGACTATATTTTTCTGTGTACATTATTAGCTGCTAATTACAATAATTTTATTATGAAAAATTAACCATGCCCGGTTTATTCTGCAGTAATAGGATAACAATCAACTCCAACTTGGTTAGCTGCCCGATGCAAAGTGCATTACACCAAGTTGTCGCTGATTAGTTTTGTTTAATCACACACCTCCTTGTGGTTTTTCCCCTCACATAAATCATTAATGAAGTCATTAAAAGGGACAACAGATGTGTCCAATACACAAGATACTGTGATACACAACTCGTAGAATCTCATCCCATTCTCACTGGCTTTAATTCTCGCTCCACAATTGAAAGAGACAATAGGAAGACAAAATACCGCTATAAAAACATTAAATAATTTAGAATGCATCTCTTGTTCCTTTTTAACAATATACTTGTTTTTTTAATTATCTCAATCTGATGATAAATTATGGGCATTATATAATCCAAGACCTGATTATGTAAATGGTTTGAGATCTAAAGAAGCATTACTGCAGAAGTAATTGTATTCTTCATGATATGATGTCCTGCTTAGGTCCTAAGCGAGAGAGAAACAGCTTCCATGCCACATATCACTGCTGCCCAGTGAAAACCAAATGCAATTCAATTTCTGACTTTTTACTACAGGCATAATATGCTCTTCGGCCTCTGTACTAATAGCATTTGACATTTAATTGACCAATGGAAAGATGTTTTATGAAGTCATTTATTTATCTTGTATCTCCATTGGATGTCAGAAGTGTTCCTCAAAACTTCAAAATCTCCCATCCCTTGTAGGGCAGCATGATTCCGGGTAAAATATAAATTATTATGATTATGATTTTTTTTTTTTTTTTCTCCATTCAGAATCGAGATTGTGATTTCCTCTCATGATTCTACTGCAAGCTGCCATGCCGCCTCACCCGGTTGTGTTCGGCACAGTACTGACACGAGTGTTATTCTGCTCCACTTTACCCCAACTGCTTGATTTCCCTCTTGAGCGGTTAGGTGTGCGGATATCTTCAGATCCCTGGCCTGGTGAGCGGTCATGCCGCAATCCCCTTCTGAGTGTTTATTCCTGTACAGATGAGCAGAGCCTGCCAGACGGCAGCCGGGAGCCGAATATTGAGTGGAGGGGCAATGTTGAGTAGGCGCGGTGTGGGAGGAGTTTATAACTTATCATCTGATACCTTTACCTCTCATTATAAACCCCTCCCACTCTACACTCGGCTCCTACCTGCGGCGATACATGCTTGGGGCCGGGCCCAAGAATGCTCTGACAATTTGTTTTCTGCTGTTCTGGGGGGGGGGGGGGGGCATGCACTCAGCAGAATCATATTTTGTGAAGCAGTTTCACAGAGAATACATTTCCCCCACCCCCCACTCTTTAAAAACAATACAATTACAATTCTGATAGGCATGGGAGGTGTCTAACTTTTTATTTTACACTTAGAACAGTATGAAAAAAAAATCACATGGGATTAATAATCTTATTTCCATGCTGATCAATGTACGTAATTTAAGCATTTACCTTTTTTGAACAGCTTCTCCGTTTTAAAAACGAAACCAACAATCAGCACTGATTTCTAATTAAATTCTAGCATAACATGTTACAGTATCAAAGAGCATTCTTTTAACTTTGATCAGTTTGTGCATGCTCTGATCCAGATTATTCGGACATGAGTATTGTTAAATATTTATTAAAAATAAATAGTTTCCGCAACTTTCAGTTCCTCACCAAGCGAGCAGTACCAACTCCACTCCACAGCTATTTTAACTTTAACTGGCACGTTTGCACTTTTTATCTCCTGCCACATTACATTACCTACTACTTTACTATACTGTACCATATTATGTTACGTATAGGTATCTTACATACCACATCCTTATTTATGTTGCATAGTTCACATTATGTGTAGAAAGGTTATACTCACTATTATTATGTACAGATACACGCATTCTGTTTGTTGCATATTTCACGTACCATATTTATATTCTGTTTGCTACATTCCTACTGCTATGTTATGTATAGATGGTCGATTCATGTATATGCTATGTGTCTGCGCTACCTCCTGCTGTATCATGTGCACTGTGTGTGGTCCGTATTCAACCCCCACGTTTGCACTCGTGTACTTAATCTGCACTTTACCACTGTAATTGTGAACATTCAGCCCCCCCCCTGTGTCTTATGTTACGCCGTGGTCCCGGGGGAAGGAGGTCTGGTACCTCTGCATACTTGTTTATGGCTGGCTTGACAATAAGGTCCACTTGACTTCTACAGTATTCCATAGACTTTAGTGCTGTTCTGTCATTTTTATGCGTTCCAGGAAGTTAGACCTATCATATGGCAGCCATATGGATATTGGTCACATGTATATCACTTTATTTTGAGTACGAAGCTGGGTGTTTTGTAAGTTTTGTATAATGATAAGTACTGTTTACTAAAAACACACCATATATTTATATTAATGCATAAAATCTCATGTTCTTATTGCTTATCGTTTTGACATGCAAACTACCAGAGCAAAGTTTATGAAATGCTTTGACTTTGCTGCATATACACATTTTTTTCTTCTTAAAGAAAAATGAGCCTCCCAGAATGGTATCTGAGTGAAGATCGCAGCAGAACATTCTCAGGGTACCATGGCAACCAAGCATTCAAAAGAATTCTGATGAGAACTGCATAAAGAAAAAGGATGATGACACGAAGAAGCATTTGTTACGTCAGTCAGAAATGAAGAACCTTGATCACTGGCATCGTATCGGAATGACCGACTGAAATGTTACAGCTAAACATGGCATTTCAATTACCATAGAGATGTATCGCTGTGTTCAGTAGGTCAACGTAAAGATGACATTTACATCAGCAGCGATATTAGACTGCTAGGCCACCAGGGTATATCAATAACTTGATTTCAGCTCTCCAAGTCTTTGAAAGTTAGCAGTCTGTGTAAACACTGCTGGGTTTTGCTGAGTTCAGTGCGACCTTTGCCATCACCCAGCTTTCGCTTTTAGTAGCTTTCTAATAACACGTCAATCAACTAAATCACCATTAGCAGTTCAATGAACAGTTCACAGACAACACTGGATCTCAAAAGATCTTTGTACATGCTGTGGAGCACTGTCTGTCAAACTATATTTTGGATATCTAAGTACTTGCATCCATCTATTCATAATCACTTATTCAGTGCAGGTTCACCAGAAGCGTCTCCCAGGAAGGTCAGGGCATAAGCCACTCTAGGCAAATGGGCAAAACATTATCCACGATTGTGAATTTATATACACCAGTTCACCTAATTATACATATTTGGCCTTCAGAATGAAACCAAAGGGAACGCACAATCTCCACAGAGTCAGGGTTAGGAAGCAAACCAGGAGTTGGGAAGGTGACAGGGTCAAGCCAGTGATGTATATTAGGAGGTGACAGGGTCAAGCCAGTGATGTACATTGGGAGGTGACAGTCAAGCCAGTGATGTATATTGGGAGGGTGACAGGGTCAAGCCAGTGATGTACCGTAATTTCCAGACTATAAGGCGCACCTGAATATAAGCCGCACCAGTTAAATTTGGGGAAAAATACAGATTGTTCCATATATAAGCCGCAGGTGTTTTAATGTTTAATTACCAGATATAAGGGTTCCTGCTACCATGGAGATTGTCGGGACAGAGATGACTGTTTGGGAATGCAAAGCGTCCCATTTATTA
>JAODKE010000038.1:6557765-6581727 GCA_026779605.1 Mormyrus hasselquistii
TTTTTACTATTAGTCATATATTAAATACACATACATACATACATACATATACACACACACACACATATATATATATACACACACACACACACACACAAATTATTGGAGGTCTAGAAAGTAAAGACCATTTTCAAAATAAACTGATACAGATACAACAAACAAGATACAAAAAGAAATGGTCACGTTTGTGCTAGCATCCATCCAGTATTAGTATCTTTGTATTTAATCAGCTTTTACTGTACAGACATACAGATAAAATGTACAGTAAAAAGAAACTATTGCAGATGGCAATGAATGATACAGATAGCATTCTCATTAATACAATCATCCAAAATCAATGTCTCAATCTAAGACTCGCTAGAAAGATTGCTCCCATCTTAATCTGTATTGGCAAAAGGCACCGAGCTGTAACATATTTTAAAGGAGTTAAATGACCACCCTCCACATAACCCATCAAAACTTTTCATCTTAAGGCAAAAATGTTTTTAAATAAAGAAAAATAATTACACAGCTATTTCTACCATAATATACAGTTGCATAATATCATAATAGAATTATCATAATATTAGTATTTAAGCGGGAAGGTTTGGGGTTCAGTCTATTGGAACATGGATTTCATATGCAAAGGTATTTATTATAGATTTTTTCTTTAATAACTGTATTTTGAAAGGTATAACAACTCTTATTAAATGGCAATACAATTGTCATACAGTAAACCCTGATTATTGTAGAAGCTCCAGAGACTCAGGACAGCCTAGTACCAACAAGCTGCACTTTATCGGAAAAACAAATAATGATTACCTAATTCAAAAATGATGCATTACTGGTAAAAACAATCACACTGAGCTGAAGATGCAGTCTGCTTTGCACTTGATTTTTCTTTTCACAGTGAAAATTAAGGGAATTTTAACTAAAAAAAAAAAAAGTGGAAGCCCTTGCTTTCTGCAACCCAACCAAATCGGTGTGCTGCTGTACTTTGCACCAAACAGCAACTCATTTCCTACACATGGGAAAATGTGTGTCATATTAAGTTTTATTCTGCAACCTAAATTCTCTGAACAAAATATTTCTTAATGAGGGTGGTAGTACGGCCAGCACTGCTGACTCACATCTCAAGCAACAGGGGTTCAAATTGCACCTCCACTATGGGTGGAATCTCTATGTTCTCCCTGCATTGCAGGCAATAAGGGCAACTGGTTAAATATTAGACATCATTTTACTGAACCAAAGTTATTTTATCAAAGGGTTTTACTGAAATCTACCACCAAGCATTAAAAGTGAGAACCAATTCTTGATGTCCGTCCTCTTAGAGATACACCTGAGGAGGCCAAAAGGGAGGATGAAAAGCAATGAAGGGTTAACCCAACAGAAAAGAGGAATGTTGTCCGGGACGTTACTCCCACCACGTGTCTAGCCGTCGGACGCGTACTTTCTGCTTGTAGTGATACTCCTTCAGGTGCTCCTTAAGTGCACTGGGGAGAGGCAATACATCAATACCATCATAGGTGGTGTGGCTGCTGATGGCAGCCCGGCAGATGTGCTGCAGGGTGAAAGGCTGAGTGCGGTTGATAGGATTGGACAACAGAGGTTCAAAAAACATGCAAGAATTGGGGTCCTTGTAGTGTTCAAGCAGTCCTGTGACAGTGGAAGCATGGAAAACACTCGGGTCATGGACATCAAAACTAAAGTTGTGGTTCCACTGCTCAATGCGGGCATGTAGGGAACGGCCATAACGGCGAAAGCTGACAGAGAACAGATAATCCTCCTGAGCAGAGTCACGAAGCAGGAAAGTGCCTTCAGGCTTGCCTTCAAGCAAGATCTCTGCCTCATAGCGATCCATCACACCCCAGTAGCAGGGCAGATTAGTGATCTGCAGAAGATCTGGAACCAGGCAATGTATATAATCAATTTGTGTATGAACCCGATAGCAGTCCTTAGATTTAGAATGCTCAAATTCTTGGATCATGGCTCTGTCTGCTGTTACAGTTGTTACCTCTAAATCAGCGGCAGCAAAATGAGATGATGAGGTTACAGGGGACACAATAACTTTATCAGCTGTGTCTGGGCAGTTCTGCAAAATAAGTGGATTTTGTGGTTGCTGCTGTAGAAGAAGCCGTTGCTGCTGCTGCTGCTGCTGCTGCTGTTGTTGTTGTTGTTGTTGTTGAAGGGTGGCACGATCATCTCCTGCAAGCTCATTCATACCGTGTGCTAACTTGGGCCCCAACTTGTACAGTGGGTTTATTTGTGCAGTTACTTCAAAGGTATGAATCTGGGCGTTGGGCGGGGGTTCCACACCTTGCTCAATGCTGATCCGGCGCCTTTCACGTAAACGATCGTCCTCATCTTCCATCAAGGAAGCCTGGCCTGAGCTGCCAGCTGTTGCCCCACCCAGAGTGTCCAGAAAAGTTGGTTGGGTGATGGGAGCAGTGTGCTGCTTGATCAGGTACCACTTCTGTGCTAACTCCGAGTCCGCAGGGAAGGGGCAGCTGTCCAGCATGAGCTCACTGAGGTGAATTTTACGATGTGAAGACACAGATGAGGATGAGCAGGAGGAGGTAGGGGGGCCCTGAGGTAAAGAGGTTGTGTAAGTTTTAATAGGGAAACATTGCCCCACTGCATCCTGGATCTTCTGTCGGAGGGAGCGACTCCCACCAGCTGGCTTGCCTTCTGCGGCACTACGTGCTGCTTCACTCCCACCCCAATTTTTTCCATGGTGCAGCTTGCCAGTTTCTGGGTCTTGCGATCTTGGCTCTCCAAAAGGGTTGGTAGACTCCGTGTTCCAGCACTGGCTGTCGCTCACCAGTTCCCCGTATTCAAAGCCATCACTGGCCGGTCGCACCTGAGTGTCACTGTTGACGCTTCGCTCCTTTTTCTTAACCCTTACACTTTTGTTCCTCCAGCCAACCTCTCGTCTATCCACTGAGCGGCTTTGTCTAACCTTGGGGCGAGCGCCTCTCTCCCTTTCTTTCTCAGCGTCTTCTTTAGGTGACTGGGACATGATCACCTACTTTGTATCGGGAAAGAACAAAACAGAGTTTAGTCTTTAACCTTGGATCAATAAAGTTACTACAAAAAAAAAAAAAAAATCAGGATCCAACTGTATGGGGCTCAAGCAACAACCTATATGCACCAATAATTTAGCTTCAAGACTCAATATCAATAACAAATACAATATAAGTATTTAAATCGTAAATTTGTATACCAAACATGTCAAGTTAAGGTCTGACCAACTAATCATTAAAGTATACTGAAAATTTGCTGTCCCATATACTTGCTCACTCAAAGAGTGTCTATGAATGCTTACTAGTACGTAACTAGATAGAAATAAGTTGAAGGTAAAATATCTGGACAAAGTCGCTAAGTAGACTTGCTCTCTAGAAATATTTATCACATTTTCATTTCCTTGAGTCAAAAAATAAGCGTTTTCCCACATTCCACTAAATGAAACAGCAAACATTACGACAACTAGTGCAATAGGTAGACTAATTACATATTGTTGTCACAAAAATACTATTTTGATAATACCTGTACCATTATAGCAAATCAGAGTATAAGTAACACATCCATTTTCCCCTTCAAAGACACGGTAGCTGAATCAACAAAGGAAGGAAGGCTGGGAGATCAGCGATGCGCCGTAAGCCCTCACTGACGCAACATTGCAGCCATACGTCGGTTAACTAGTGAAAAGAATCGTATTATATAATTTATTATACAAAGTTTACAGTATTCCGGCCTTCGGAGCTAAGATGTGAAACCCCCATTGTATCTAAAACCGAACAAATGCTATGGAAACGCCTGCAACCCGAGTCCGATGAATGTTGGATTTCATATGTAGCGAGCGAGTTAACTTCGCTAGCCGCTAACGACAAGGCTGCTCTCATGTCGCGTTTAAAGCTTTTCCGATTCATTGTTTCCTAAGGAATCCCGTTTAAATAAGTTTATCGAAATAAAAAAACATTAGCTTACCTTTTGTTTTAGGCTTCAAATACAATTTATGACAACAGAACAAATATCGTTTTAAAGAGACAGTAAGACGTACGGCTGTAAGGCTGATTGACCATAAGTAGTTTGCCCTCTGTTGTACGATGGGCCAAACTACACTAACGTGGTGGGAAAGAATCATGCGACCTTTTCCTGAAATCCGTGTTAAATGAGCAGCTACACCCCTGTACAGATTACAATACTATCATATATATTCGCAGGAAAACTAAACAAAAAGCGCTATAGGTATGCAACTCTCTTTGATGCACTATATTCATGATGTATGTTTAAACAGAATGGCAGTCATAAAATAAACTTGGTCATTTGAATAGGCATTTCATTGAGAAAGAAAAAATACAAATTGTGTCCAAAATGAAGGCTGCGAACTAACCAACCTCGTTGTCAGGACTCTTTCTTCCTACTTCCAGGGCTGGTACTTCAAATGCAGCCTCTCAGCCCTGCGCGTGCACGCGCGCGTGCCAGGCGTAGATAATTTGCATGTTCTCCCCGTGACACCATAGTTTCCGCCTACAGTCCGGACGTGCGGTTATTCTAACGTCTCTGAATTGCTTGTGGCGTGCATATGTGTAACATATACGTTTAAGTGTTTTGGCTAAATCAGTGCAGCACTAACACCATAATTAATGTTAGCTATTTCACTATATTCCATACATTCATCAAATCCAAGCCACAACACCAGTATTGTTCACACATTCTATATATTTTTGATTTCATTTTATGTGCCACTTTTTATTTTTGGATGAATTAAAACAAAGTAAATGTTCAAATTAGACTTTTGCTTTACTGAACTTTTCAATAATTAACACGTGGTAGCATGCAATGTAAAATGAATTTACAAAATTTAAAATGAATATACAAAAGAAACATTATGACTTATGCTGAAACCCAATTATATTGTTATATTTAAGCTTCTTGCAGCTAAAACTGGCTCTTGGCCATTGTCTGAATTGTTAATTGGCTCCGCACCAGCCAAGACCCCATACTGGATAAATTCATCCTCTTTCCAGTGTTTCCTCAGGGACCCCCAGATGGTCCACACCTAGAAATTTAATAATAAACATACACACACACACACACACACACACACACACGATATGGACAAATGTATTGGGACACCTGGCAATTACACTCATAGCAACTTCCATGACATCCCACTCTAAATCCATACGCATCAGAATGGAGTTGGTCCCTCCTTTGCAGCTATGACAGCTGCCACTCTTCTGAGAAGGCTTTCCACAGGATTTTGGAGTGTGTCTGCGGGAATTTTTGCCCATTCATCCAGCACAGCATTTGTGAGGTCAGGCACTGATGTCGGATGTGAAGGCCTGGCTCACAATCTCCATTCTGGATCACTCCAAAAGCTTTTGAAGGGGTTGAGGTCATTGCTCTGTGTGAGCAAATCAAGTTCTTCCATACCAAACTCTCCCAACCATGTCTTTATGGACCTTACTTTGAGCACTTGGAACACAGTCATGCTGGAACAGAAAAAGGCCACCGTCCCCAAACTGTTCCCACAAAGTCGGAAGCATAGAATTCTGCAAAATGCCCAGGTAAGCTGAAGCATCGAGGTCCCTTCCCTGGAACTAAGTGGCCTAACCCAACCCCTGAAAAACAACCCCATACCACCATCCCTCCTCCACCAAACAGTGCAGCCAGGTAATGTTCTTCTGGAATAAGCCAAACCCAGACTCATCCATCATACTGACAGAGAACCATGATTCATCACTCCACAGAACATGTTTCCACTGCTCCTGAGTCCAGTGATTTACACCAGTCCATCTGAAGCTTGGAATTGCGCTGGGTGAGGCCTGCGCTTGGCCATGGAACCCCATTCCATTAAGCTCCTGGTGCAGTTTTTATGCTGGGGTTAAGGCCAGAGAAAGCTTGGAACACTGCAGTTATTCCATCAACAGAGCGCTGGTGACTTAAGCCTTACGTGCCTCAGCAACCCCTATCTGTGATTAAGAGGCGTGTCCCAATACTTTTCTCCATATAGTGTATATACACACAAACACACAGCCAGAAGTTTGACAACACCAGCTTGACATAATTTAATATTAGTACTCATTGTCAAAAACTCATTCCTGAAACTAAGGGTCTGCAAGCTTGTCTTACCACTTCAGCAAATGAATTTGCTCCCAGATGTTTTATCCCTCACACTTGTATATACTTATATATTTTTTTTTATAAGTAAGTAATTGTGAAGGATAAAACGTCTGGGAGCAAATTAATGTGTTTATATATATTCACACAATAAAAACATATTTGCCAAAGCAATTTGTTACTTGCCTTGTTTAACACTATACTTTATCTCAGGGTTCCCCCGTTCCATTCCTGGAGGCCAGAATCCAACACAGTTTGCACATTTCCCAGTTTAAACTCACCTATGAAAGCTGCCAATTAGCTTAAGATGAGTTTGTACTATATACTATTGAGTGTGAATATTGAATGGTTGATGAATACAACTACAAAATGAAAATTATGCCAGAAAATGTAATAAACCTATGTGGTTTTATATGTATTATTACCAAAAAGTGCACAGATTTATCCTAATCTTCACGAGAAGCTTAATACTACCCATACGCAATAACTCATTAACTTCAAACAATGAAAACTTGTAGCCTACTGTCTGAATTTTCCTTGTGGAGGGTATGAAGTGTTCAGATGAACTATTTGATTAAAAAATTCATTTTAATTAACACGAAGTGCATTTATTAGATTTTAAAAGCAGAACTCAGATGCCCATTTGTGGAAAAATGTGGAGCCAGTCAATACGTGACACCAATAAGAGCAGCAAGGAAAAGGCAGTCTGAGTTCTCAAAGAAAGCAAACATGTCCAACACAGGCAGGCAGGTCACAGCTACATTCTCATGAAGGGTTTAGTCTTTCTGCACCATTTTTGTAAACATAAATACGTAAAACAGCTAGGACTAAGAAAGCAGCACCCTTAGGCAGTACAAAAACAGGCAACTGCATTTACATGTCAGGTCTACTTATAGGCAGAGCTAGCCCTACAATGTCCTTCCCAGAACAATACCAGGCTTTGGATTCATCAGCATCAGGACCAACAGGAAAATTAATGCTTATATACTTCTATAGTTGATGGCAAAACAAGATCACTGTTCATCATCAAAATGTGTCACCGACCACTAAAATTCCTCTACAATTTCATTAAATGTATGGTGATATTTACTTCTGCCATTCATTAATCATTTTAGCTTGACTGAACTTATCCAGAACAAGGAAGGTGACGGTAATAAACTTACAGCTCTGACATGGATTATAATTAAAACATACCATTCAAAATACCCGTTGCTGCCTGGGATGAGACGTGCACCCTAATGCGCCTGTACTGGATTAGCATGTGGAAGATGGTTAATCCCTTTAAATGTTAAAAAAATATTTTAATCCCAATTACTCAGTATTGGTAACCAGCGCAAAACTGTTGAATTCAGTGTACTTCAAACACTCATGGAGTCTTTAGGGGGAATGCGAATATATATGAGTGAGGGTTTATATAGCATTTAAAATGTTAGTGTTCTGTGGTTGACAAAGGATTTCATGACAATATTACTCCACTATACATTTATCAAAACCTGCATGATTATTTAATAAAGGTTCTTAACATCTCTATGCACTATTACTTCAAAATGTTCTTGAACAAGTGCGAAACGAAAGAGAATGCACACCATTCCAAACAAAACACTATTTGCTTAAAGAAACCAAAGGGCTAATACACTTCAGAATGTAAAATGTAGCACCAAATTGCAGCAGAGTGGCCCTCTTTCTGCTGAAGCTCGTTTACAGTGATTTTAATGTTAGCCTGGTGCCCTATGCAGCCTGTGCAGGCTGCAGGCCCCTACAACCGCAGCCAGGGTCAGCAGTCACATGATGGATGTTCACTAACATGCCTAGTGGATGTTATTAGTGACCCCTCGCCACCAACATGCCAGTTTGGAAGGGCTTCCTGTACACCATTATGGTTAATTATGCACTGTCCCTCAATATAATATTTCATTCATAAAATTATCTGGTGTTAAGCAAGTCTTTTGCACACTACAGTTAACAGTGTTCCATTTACGTAGCTGTAGTATTGTTAAACTAATTTATTAAAATCACAATATTGCAATTTTTAGACATTATGACAGTGCAATGAATACACATGACTTACAATTGCATCTGTATGAAGAACTAGTGAAAGGGCACTGCATTCACAAGACCCTACAGTCAAAGACGGTTGGCACGCAAGTGAGGCTGCTTGGTGAGAAAAAGATGCATGGCATACCCAAGCCAAGATGCATAGATCCTACAGGTCAAAATCAGACCTTTTAAAATGTAGCATGTACCAAATATTATAGAACATTAATATTTATGTATGATTTTATGTGATCCCAATCATTTTCAGTATTGTTCCTATAAAGGCAATGTCTACAAGCTTTGCAATCTTTAGGCAAGCCCCCATAATATTTCAATTCTGTTCATAGCCAACCTGAAAATAACCAAAACCGTGAACGTCAAGACAATGTCAAATTTGCAAACCTAAACGAGGGACTGTACTTTGTGTGGTATGATTTGATATGGATAAAATGCTTTATAGAAACTAAAAATGGATCAATATTTTAGTCTCACCTTCAAAATTGAACGATTATGCCTTATATCTTCTAATATATATATAATCAACCGACCAATGATTACAATTCCAAAGTATGATGTTCGGCAACCAGCCAACTCACTTAGAATGCAAAAATATGAGCCAATACTGCCCCAGAACCTGATCCTCTCAGCCTCCAATGAAGCTTTTTAATTCATACTGCTATTGGGAAAAAAATCTGACATGGTTTAATATGAGCACTCAATACTGCATAGAAGTTAAAAAAAATTATAATAATAAAAATCACACCACACTTAATCTATTAAATGAGCATTACTAGAATATTGGCATAATCAAATTCATACACTGCATGTCAGATGTTGACTTTGGAACGAAGCTTGAATAGGGTGATTAAACTGGGGCCTGGTGCCAATTTAAGAAATCACAGTGCAAAAGACCTGGGGACGCCCTGGATGGGAGACGGGTCCACGCCAGGACGCACACAATCACACAGTACAGGGAGGGAGGGGCCAGTTAGCCCAACTGCATGTCTTTGAATAGCAGGAGCAAGTCCAAAGTACCAAAAGGAAATCTGGCGAAATGGGGAGAACAAACACAGGTTAGGGAGCGATTTGGGCTTCCATTCCAACGTGCTACCCAGAGTCACCATGCCGGCCAGGGTGCCTGGAAACTCAATCCTAAATGCAGAGTCATTTTAAACAAAGACAAACGAGAGGAGGTAACGAGATGGTCTACAACACAGGTATGGCTCCCACGTCTACAATACTACACATTTGTAATCTTGTTTGCACCCTGGTTCAATTCAAGCCTGTAAGTTGCCTTTGGTTTGGCACAGAAACGTTAGAGAAATGAGTTGGTCTGAGTTGGTTCTGTCATTTCATCATATGGCAGTCAAGGACCCACAAAGATCCACAAGTCAGTCTAGAATAAGTCGCTGGAAGATGGATGTATGGAACCACAACGATAGTCTTACACGATGAACCCCACTGGCCGCAGAAATTACATGGTATAATCCTTAAGTTGTGCAACATAAATCAAAAACAGGTGGGCCAACTACAGATTGATCATGTTATATTTTTTTCACAATCAATACTCACTTTAGCAGAAGTGGTTGGTAATACATTTAAGCCTGTATTATATGAAAAACAAACAGGTTTCTTTACACAGTGTTCTTTATGGTACCAATTCAAGTTTAAAAAGGACAAAAATTTTGCAACGCTTTTGCTGAATAGGCCCCTAAGAGGGAGAAAACATGCCTTTTTATATATTTCACATAAGGCAGCACAGACAGCAAAAGCTAGAATTACTCTGCATTGGCCAGTCACTGAGATTCTCTTTTGTGACAGTCAATTGCACAATTTTTTTTTTTACATTTGCATATTTTGATTAAGAGCTTAATGTAAATTAAGCATTTCAATGGGATTTCTGCATTTGGGAACGAATCAGTTTTGCTTATGCTGCCAGGCCGTGGGTCACATTGCAGATCAGTATAACACAGAAGCATTCAATGCACTGAATTAGCATGACCCTCTTTATCATCTGTTGGGGGGAGGGGGAAAGAAAAAACAATAAAACAGAAGAATAAAAACGCAGCCTACAATGACACAGATAATAGTATTCACACAATTTGCTCAAGAAATGACCTGTCATCCCCAGAACAACCTACAGAGTTTCCAAGGAGGGAAGCTATATATGACAAAGACTCATTAGAATGGTGCAACACACAAAACGGACATGCCAAAGCACCTCAAGACCAGTAGACTGGGCTGTTTCTGATGCATTATATGTAAATATATCAACCGAAAAAGAACAGGTTAATACATATTTACTATACGAATTGAGAATAATATAGTGTAATCTTCCTTAAATACTATACGGATGATTTTTTTAAAAAAAAGTACTAATTAAGTGCCATTACTTGTTGCTTAGGTAACTTGCCTTTTTCAGACTCAGTTTTTCAGTTGTGGTTGAGATAATTCTCAGTGTTCTTGGGGTGAAACTCATAAGTCATAGACTACAAAGATGATGCAAATACAAAGAATTAGATTTAAATGTCAACACCAACCACTCAGGCAATAACTGATACAGTCCTGACCAGAATAAAACAGTTGCTTTTCAGTCATTAACTGCAAAAGACATGGGGTCAGACAGTATCATTAGTATTTATTTAGCTTCTTTAAAATAAAAGTGCATGTCACCATCCTGGCATTTCAAAAGCTACCAACATCCAGATCCCTCTTCTCCGTGATTCTACATTTTAACAGTCCTTATCAAAAGGTTAATTAAAGCAAATTGTCTGCATATTAGTTTTTATTAACAATTTAGTTAACTGCCAGGTACCAAGTTAACAGGGGCTGCAACAGCGAAGATCTTGCCATCTGGAAATTTCCAGACTGCACCATGGCTGTGTGTCTAACAACTGCCTTTCTGCAAGGCTAATGAATTGCCCTGTGTTTGGACTGAAGCGGAGACAAACTGGGAAGAAGCAAAGAGTAGTGCCTGCTGGGAGAGCACCCCCCCCCCCGTCAGCTCTTAGTTCCGGTTACAGCAGCTGGACAATAACAGCACACTACAGACCTGCCATCTGCCCCTCGGTTTTTTTTTTTTTTTTTTTTTTTTTTTGAGCGGTTTGGAAAACTAGCCCTCATAGCATTAAAAACCTTGCATCTCTCTCTCCTGCTTAATAACATAGTAATCTGTATTTGTAATAAACCTCAGTTAAGTATATTAAAGTACAAAAATATTAGCACATATACACAGTTTGTGTCTTTTTTTGTAGTGACCATTTTGTTTCTTTTTTTTTTTTACGTCAAGTTTTAGCCTAGGCTCAAACCGCCAGGACTTCATTATAAAGTGTATTTTCCATTTTCATATTGTCGATGTCCGGTCCATGCCATCTGTGGAAGAGAAAAAAGGGACAAATATGCATCTCAAATCATCCTTACATAAGCCAATAAAAACTATGACTGCAGGCATGTTACCTCATTTATGAGCAAATGAGTTATTTGTACGCAGTGTACAAAACGGTACACTATATTTTAATCAAGCTAACAATTTCCCTTGGCAAAACCAAATATGTACTGATAGGTATAGCAGCTACATTCATTCTTAAATTTGCACTTATACAGTCACGAGTCACTGAACCGTGTGGGATACGGTTTTCAGAAATGCGTAGTCAGGCGATTTCGTCATTGTAGGAACACTGTGTACACAAGACTAGATGGTATAGCTTACTACACACCTAGGCTATATGGTATAGCCAAAATAACGATAAAAAAGTACACTACAGTAAATAACTGTTACTGGTTTAAGTATCGTTATCAAGTATTACGTGCTGTACATAATTGTATGTGCCGAACTACATTACAAGGCTCCATTCTAATCTTATGGGACCAATGCTATATATGCGGTCCATTGCTGACCGTTGACATAAACATTGTGCATGACTGTAAATAAATATGCCATTACATACAAATGAATGATGTATCACTTAATATGCACATGTAGTCCTTAGGTAGTATAGGAATATAAATCACACTTCAGCAGCAGCAACTTACCCCCCAAGGCATGCTCTGTCATACTGAGGCACAGGGACTCCAAAGTGGGGTTGATCTCTAGGTCAGTCCCTGCAACTTGGCATTCTGCACACAGGGAATGGAGGCGGGGCCGGTCAGCCACAGCAGGAGCCGCCCAGTTACGCCACACACTTGCTTTCTAGATCAGTGTTTCCCAATCCGGTCCTCGAGGCCCCGCGGTCAGTCCATGTTTTTGCTCCCTCCGTGCTCTCTAGCAGACAGACTGTCCGTGGGTCCCCGAGGACCGGATTGGGAAACACTATTCTAGATACTGACTCACCAGACTGTTGGTACAGGAGCATGGTCTGTGGTGAAGTGTGGACAGGCAGCGAGTAAGTCCTCTGCACAGAACTGCGACTCTGACTTGGCATACTGTTGCTGCCACTAGGGTTGGAAAACCATAGATTCTGCAAGAACGACATGTAAACGCATAATTCTTTAAGGAAGATTTCCTAATGTTTTACGGCACGTACTACAGCCACTATATTAGGCTGATATTAAGATTGTAAGGGGAAAAAAAACCTATTATTTTAAAACATGATTGAAAAATGCAGTAAAGCAGTGTTTCCCGACAGAGTCCTCAGGGAACCCCGGACAGTCCACGTTTTTGCTTCCTTTCAGCTCCTAGTGCACCTGAACCAGGTATTCGGTGTTCCCAATTGGCTGGGAGCTGGGAGGAAGCAAAAAAGTGGACTGTCCGGGGTTCCCTGAGGACTGGGTTGGGAAACGCCGCAGTAAAGAATATGGACCCAACACTGTCGTCGGGATTATATGCTGCAGGTATTTTACGGAAACATTTTACGGAAAAAAAAAAATCACGCTAACAGTGTTCTGTTTGAGCACTCATGACTCTTCATAACCAACACGCATTAAACATGGCGGCGTCTCTGCCGCGAAACCAACCTGCCGGCCTTGACCAGCCAATGCAGGGCCGGTCAGGGTATGACGTGGCGATGCAGTCCCGATGCTGCTAGGGTTTATGAGCCCCAACCTGCCGGGGGTCACGCCACGGGGGGGCATCTGAAACTGCTTCTGACCCCTACGACCCAGCCCCCCTCCCACAGAGCCTGCTGTGGGAAGTGAGTTCGACCCATATGCCCAGCTGAAAGGAAGACAATGAATCAAAATACGTACCACGAATCACATGCACCTCTACAATATACAGTACCAGTCAAAAGATGGGACACACCTACCCATAAAAAGGTTGATTTGTACTATTTTCAAGTTATAAGACAAAACTATAAAACAACATATGGAATAATGCACCAACAACTCAGATGGTTAAAATGTGCCAATGGAGATTCAATGGCTATGGGAAGACCATTAAAAGTACTGAAAAAAAATACTTAAATTTGGACTACCTAGGAATGTAATATATTGCTGCAAAAACCATTTTCCCTAAAATGCAACCTGGAAGGAGAGTTCCATGACTGATATTCCATTTGGGACAAAAATCACCAAAACAAATGAGAGACGGGTCAAATTACCCCATGGGCGTGATGTTTGCAAGCTTATCAGCTTATTCATGTATTAAATTATACTGTCATGTTCTCCACAGCAAAATGACAGAACCAGCAGCTCACCCTTTTTGCCGGTACACAGGTATGTCCAGCATTGATTTTCTAGGGAATAAACGCAGGAGCTTCAACACCTGCTGCTTCCATGACGACAGCCTCTTCTTCTGGGTGTCTGTGAAGGCCTACAAGAAGGCAGGGGGGCGTTTATATGGACAAACCAAGCAAAATTACACTTGTGCGCTCCACCTTCCAGAGAAGGAAGGGAACCTGTTTGGGAATCAGTATCTGAACTAACAATAGTAATAGTGACATAACAATTTGTCCTTTTTTCGAGGAATAAAAGTGATAAATAATTCGATTAAAAAGTTCACATTGCGATATTTGAAATTTGTGAAATGTGTGATATTTATAAAAGAAAACTTTTACCAAAAATGTTAACCAAACTATAGCCAAATAGAACATGGAACAAAAGTGTCTTTTAAATATGTTGGTGTTGCAGCAAGTTGTACCAGACAAAACGTGTCAACAAATCACTTGCTTTTGCTCAAAATTGTCTCTTAATGAATCCAAAATATTTCCATACAGAAGGCTACTGTCTTTTAGTGACCGTTTCTTGTTCCTCCTCACTCTTTATTTTCTCACAAACTCACAACAATATCTATGAGAAAAGGGGACATTTCAGGTCCATAAAGTTAAAATCCAGACCAGGATTTTGTTTCAACCAAACAGTTGAGCATAAAGAGTCAGTCGTATGGTACTCAAGTGGCTGGTTGAAACAAAAATCCTGGTCTGGATTTTAACTTTCTGGACTTGAAATGGACGGAAATGAATACGATTGGCACAGTGTGTACTTGGAGCTCAGCAACAATTAAAGAGCTTGCTAATTTTTGCTTCCTATGACAGAGTATAAATGTTATAACATATTGTCTTAAGCCAGCCCATTATCGCGGTTCTCCCAATGTGACAAGTGCGACACGCGATGTTGATTGCACATCATGTAGGCCCTGTCACCTATCGATAAAACAAAAGCTGTACCTCATGCATCAGACACTTCTCAATAAGCTGAAGATAGCAACTGATGTTTTCTTCATCGGGCCTTGATACTAGAAGCTGGGTGCACACTGCAGAAGAACCATTACACAGAGAAAGATCAGGAATGGCAGCACAGAGCCTGCCGTACTCAACTGCAGTCAAACATTGTAAAGAAGCCACATGATGATTAGCTTTCACCAAAGGCTAATGATTCAAGGTGCATCAGGCACATTTGAGATCACAAAAGTGATCTCAAAAAAGCATTAAGATAATCAACATTTTCTGCAACAAAAAGGATGAGTATATGCACAAGGAAACCATGATAATTTTACCACTGTAAAATAGAGCAGGTCACCAAACAACCAAGCTCTCATGTAATTACCTAGATAGTTCAGACTATGACAAAAAACCTTCCTTTCACTATTATAGCAGAGAGCTTAACTGAGAATACAGAGCTGCCAATTCACAGTTTACGGCCGCGCCCGTAGGCAGAGTGGTGACATTACTATACAGTCATCGATGTCCTAAGACCCACCTTTTCCCATTACACGAGTGAACTGGCCAGCAATATCCCCATCGGAAATGGGTGCGACCGTGGACTCCCCGTCACAGGCTGGAGGGTTGTTAGATTGAAAGCCTTCCGCAGCAGCATCCTTGTCCTCGGACTTGGAAGTCTTCTCCGACGACGCTGCTTTTGGCTCGGCCTCTTTCTGGGCAGTGACAGGTGGACTGTAGGCCTTGATGGGCGTGATTATGATCTGCTGAAGCTCCTGCAATGCACTGCGAAGGTTGCCTCCGTCCAAGATATCCTGCAGAGGACCACACGGAGAGATGATCACACGCATCTCATAGCCGGAACTCACAGAAAACCTGTTAACAATAAAGCTTGACTTTCCGAAGAAGCTAAATAGACCAGTGCTGGAAAAAAAGGCCAAACTATAGCAAAACCGAACTTCCATACGTGCTCTTTGCTTATCAGATATGGCACCTTATCCACACCTTTTACAACGTGGTTTTCATAGGCAAGATAAAGGAACTGTGAGGTTAAAACGAAGAATGACATTTTCAGTGTTACAGGTGTCATCTTCTCAGATTTGTCTGAGCCCGACCTCCAGCATACACAGACAATTTGCTAAAGCAGGTCGAATAAGACCACAGTTTTCTACTAAAAAGGGTAAGTTGCCATCTAGTGAGGGGGAAGAAATACTCATAGTTGATTATATAAGTGTTATTAATGACTAATGGAAAGTGAGAATGATAAAACGATGGGGTCAGTTGTAGCACTTCTGTCAGAATGTTCCCCTGACATCTAGAAAGTTCCTTATCTTATCTTGTGGCGGTAAAACTGTATTGGTGGCAAGGTTCTCCGTTTACCAGCTCTTCAAACACTAAATTAGAACTCTATACAATAAAAGCAGAAAGGGCCAGCTCAGGCTGGAGTGACTGAGCTTTTACGGTTGGTGCCCCCAGGCTGTGGAACAGTCTGCCCATGGACACGAGGTCAGCGACCAGTGTGGGCTCTTTTAAATGGCATCGGAATTTTTTTCTGCCCAGACATTGTACTGATGTTTGAATACCTTTGCTTTATTTACTGTGAACACTGTGACATGTTCTGGAAAGGTGCTACAAAAACTACTTAGAAGAATGAACTGCATTTAAATGCTAAAAGTCGCAAAAATGCATTTATAAACAACCAATTTGAATGGCAACATGTTGTTTATCATTACATGAATGACAGAATGTATTATTAACCACTATCTCACTTAAGGCTGCTTAATCACTAGTGAAGTTCATATTCAAGGCTAAATTTAACGTGTTATAAAAGAACTAAACATATTTTTTCTGGATCCTAAACAGCAAGGTCATACATAAAGATTCCAATGGAGACTCCAAAACAAATCATTTCCTTTTGTGCTAAAGATGCATTTAAACGCACCACTAATAACTTATGGACTTCTGATGTATCTCTCACAAAACAAAAAAAGTCCACATTGCTGTAGCTTTACAGCTGTGATGACTTTTATTCAGAGGGGAAGGTTTAATAAGGCCACTTGGGAATAGATCTGCCTAAAGTGCAAAGAACCTCAACTTAGATTTGCTGAGGGAACAACAGATTAAGCAGAAAACAGAGGCTAATGCATCACACGATCGGATTTTATGCTCAGTCCACTGTATTCTGAGTAACCACAAACATATGTGCCCAACAATGGAAGAGAGAACACTGAAAACACACACTTCTCTTTATGTGAAATCTGTCTCTCCAAACGGACATACATCTTACCTTCTCTAAGGACTTAAGAACACTCTGTCTCTCTCGCAGCTTCTGGATGCTTAAGGCGATTTTATGGCGGGCCCCCTTTGTGACATTCTGCAGAGGAAAAATGAGGTTTCCCCTCATAAATCTGAAAAATGTGTGTTTACCACTGATCTTTTCCTTCGCCAGTATACACTGCATTTCACCCTTTTGCAAAAAAAAAAAATAAAAATAAAAATTCGGGAAGTGATTAGACTGCAGGTAGCAGGGACGTGGAACATGTCGTGCGAGTCACATCATCAAATGCTGAGACGGTTGTTGTATCCTTCAACATCAGCGGATAATTTTTGATTCCGCTCCTTTATCTCAACATAGAGCCGCAATATTTTAAAACCAACTGAGCAAAGATCTCTAAGGATTCCATTTCCAATGAAGTGCTAGCTATACATTTCATTTTACTTATTTTTCCTCTACTCTTGCAATTTCGTCTCACGGCTATCTATGGCTGTATCTTGCTGTTCTACTTAGCTGTATATGGGCTTCCAATGCAAAGCTCTTAATACAAAATATGTTGTGCAAACTCCTATAGTCAAGCAAATATATGATCTTGAAATTGAGTGGCCTTTCATTTTATGCAGAAATATTTCAAATATTTCAAAAAGTTCAATCATATGCTTCTGTCAGCTATCACAATTTCAAACTGAAAAAAAGCTAGACTGCCTTCTCAAAGAATCACTCTGCTGCTTTTAACATGTATTTAAAAATGCATTTAAAATGGACAGTTACATGCATCATTCCATATCGGAGCAACACTTCAATTCAGAAGCCTACAAGTCAATGAATAAGAAATGTAATTTCATGCGGCCCACACAACAAGCGACATTTTTAAAACAGCTGAACAAATCTACCGTTTTTGGTTTCTGCGGTCGACTCCCATTTTCATATTTGCTTATAGGTTGCCTTCCTGCCAGAAGTGTACGGCATTTTCTGTAATATTACCTTTCATGATAACCAGTTTAGCCATTGGGGAAAAGGCCCTTTTCAACTTGAATTCATGAGTACGAGTATTGTATAGTCATTATGGACATTTAGATCACCACAGAAATTGTACGAATTGTTCGAAATTATTTTTTTAAACAGATATACAGATATAGGTCCCGATTGGACACCTCAGTAATATATAGCTCAAGGAGAACGGAGACGCCCCGTCACCTGTGACTCCAGATGTTGCTCGGTCAAGATCATCATCTCTTCATAGGTCATCTGGGAGAAGAGGGCGGCGTATTTGTGTAGACGGAGACTCTTCAGCCACGCGGGCACATCTGCGTGCGGATGCTGCAGTTACTCAGGCTGAAACATTCTGTCTGCCCTTACAAGCAAACTTAAGTGAATATCTTGCGCATTTAGTCCTTCTCTTCGTTTCCACTTACTATATAATAGAGTTTAGTTTCTACCAGCCAAATAAAATGAACCAGCCTCTCCGGTAACCCACTGTACACCCAAAACAACCCTCCTCCAAGGGAGCTGAATGGCTACGATAAGTTTATTTATTTATTTCAATATCAAAGTCATAAAACGTGAACCTAAAGCATGATTAATATTCTGCATAGCTGTTCTCTCTCTTCTGATTTTGGGAACTTAATCATTCAAAGCTGGTTACTAATCCTCGGGGTTTAGAAACAACGCAGCTATACATCAATGTAGACTTTTTAAACATTTATTTTATATGTAGAGTTGAAGCTAACAATTTCAGTCAAAATAATGACCCTTAAGAATGCAACGCAGTACAAACAGGATATTTTTTATACATCTAATTTTTAAAATTGACAACTGGTTACACATAATAGCATATCTTCCAAGAAGGTTATCCAGCTAATGCAGCTAGAGAGATGATCTGAGATGTAGGGTCTCAAAAGCGGCTGTGAATCATTCAAGCTAATTTCACTTAATTACATGCTTGTCAAGTTTCTTTCATGAAGTGGGATATTTCCACAGCAACATTTTAAAGAGCTTTTTAAGTCTACATTAGAATCAATCTTGAAGCTACAACATAGTTTTAGAATTTCACCCATTTAAGCCGGTCCTTTGGCCAGAAGTAAAGAACCAGTAATTATAGCTTTAGTAGCATCAATGAATTTCATTTTTAAAACAAATTAATCAGGTGTATAGTTTTCCCTGTGTGATATAACAGCTCATAAAAAGGTAATTAAGGGATACGTTCTTTAGAAATATTACACAAACATTCTAACGCAAAAACAAAATTACAAGAACTATAATATTGACATATATGTCAGTGGCCAGCAAATGAAGACAGATTTATGATAAAGAGGCTGTTGAGGAAGGAGTAGCTTTTAATTCAGTGATAATTTGTCCGATATTACTGAACCCCATTCCAAAGCAGTGAGCAAATGGAGCAGATTTTGCTGCTAAACCTGCATTTGTCCGACAGGTTAAAAAACACAACCTAATTTTCTAGTTTCTAGTGAGGGTGGCTGGTAAATCATCAGTGTTTATATGTTAGATGACCCTCTTCAATTAGAAAATCCACAAATGCAGGCTATAATGTCAGGGCCTTAACTTTGCTAACCTTAGGTAAATTACGCAAATTATCTTCAGAATTTTGATTAGTGGAAGTCAACAATTTAAAATTGTTTAAAAAATAAAAGCGCATAGCTTTCAGTCAAAACAATGGATGTATAGTACATAAGAGTTATATTTCAAAGGTAATTCTTATATGTGTGAGACATTAAAGATGTTGGTAACGTTGACTGGGGTGAGTAATCTCACTTTGCACCCTCTGTTCTGTGTAGCTTGTCAAACAGTTGGGTTTATGCTCCACTATACAAAACATCCTGTAAAATCTAGTCAAACGGTGGTCAAGAAACGACCCTCTCCTTTCCAGAGATGTTTCCAGTTTGCTCTCCTTATCACAAGCGCAAACCTAACAAAAAGTACTGTTTTGATATCTTCCAACTGTATATGTAACCCATATACAGACCAGGGTTACATCCTAGAGATATTCAGCTCTCAGCTGAAATCTCTGAGCTGCTTCAGTGAAATGCATTGTTATAGAACTTGATATTTAAAGTGCGAATTCTTAATCTTGTTTATTTGGACGTTTTTAGTTCAGCTGAATTGTAAAAGTGAGACATACTTATACACACCTAAAATGCAGACACATGGCTACATCAGAATTGATGTTTATGTGACTGATAAATGCACCCAGTGCGACTGCAGGTTCTCCATCCTTCCAAAAAGAACCTACCCTTCATTCCACTTCCCTCCTCTTGGAAAGTGTTACGGGTGGCAACCTGGTCTTCGGTTTGCTCACTACCAGAAGACGCGACACTGCTCTGGGGGGACAGGGGGGCGTGGTCCGTGGGGCCGACGGCCGGCCGCCCCCCGCCTTCTTCCTGGCCGTGCCATTCTGTACTGCAAGCTTGTGGACTGGAGGGGACCAGGGACATGGACCTCTTCAGTGGGCTGGGGTGAATCTGCTTAGACAACACTGCTTGTAGAGGCAGAAAAAACAAGTGTCACTTTACCAATTAACGGTCATCTAAATTTTATTGAGATACGATCATGACACCTCAAACCGGGACTGTCTCTCATTATATTGAAAAATCAACGTAAAAGCATTTCTACCTAATGAATCGCTGAAGTTTAGATTTGGCAAAAAAGAACAAAGGCATGATTTTATTCTAAAAATAATTCACATACTAACAAAGACCGAAAGAACGAGCTTGATTAACTTCTGAAAATACAGAGCAGAAGGTGGAAATTTAAATTTCATTGAGTACGCTCAATTTCCTGAAATGTGTCTTGGTTCAAATTAATTTACACTTTTCCATACTGGTGTCCATTTAGAAAAAAATATTCATTTAAATTCATCTGTTAAATTGGGAAAAAAAAACAACAACTAAAACACCTGATAAACCCATTTTATAAAATTGACATTTTACTGGTATAAAAATTACAAGCAAACCCAGTCTTCTCAGGGGCCAAAGTATACTTGTAAATATTATACATTTTGGTTGTTCCATTTGGATTACTGTAAAAACCATTTTAAACTGGCTTTAAACGGTTTTAGTGGATAAATAAACATATACAAAGATCTGGCTGCAGAGATATTTCAGTATTTAGTCTCTGATTGCCTGAAAGGTAGGTGCTTCTGAGCAATTAGCACACACAGTACACATTTCATAAGTCCTTCTCTGCTAATTATTCGGTACAATACAACTTACGTTTTCAATTTCATATTTCATACAAAGAACCTTAAATTGAGTAATACATTTCAATGACGATACTCCTAAAATTGAACAGTGGTATTTTATTCATACCCATAGGGAAATTGTGCTTTTGTCATCCCCATCATGTTCTGACACGAACACACATACAGGTAAGAGTAGGGGGTGATTGGGGGGGGCTGGTTAATGTCCAGAGCCCCCTAGTGCAACTGCGGTTAAGCACCTAACTCAAGGGCCTAATGATGGCCATGGGATTGGAACCAATGACCTTCTGTATACGGGGCACAGTACTCTAACCCACAAAACACACCGCCCCAAAAACTGAGGTTGCAATTATGTAAAAAAATCATTCTGTGATTAAACTACAAGTACTGCCCCCTACCTGTAAATATTTATACAATCCACATGGAGATCAAGAGGTCAACTGCATGCAGAGATAATCCTGCATCTTATCATGCAGAGACGCCATCTCACCTGTATTGGTGCCGGTGCAGACGCTGTTGATTGGAGAGGGCACTCCGCTTGGCCCGTGAAAACTCAGGTGTCCGTTCTGACTTCCTGAGGAGGAGCTGGAGGTGGGCTTGCCTTGCCAAGCATGACCAGGGTCTGAGGCCTCTGAACCGACCCACTCGTCAGAGCCTTGTCGGGAGTGATAGGGACCAACGGGCGGCCGCATGGGCGCGTAGCCAGTAGACAGATGCTCCTCCAGATGGTTCAGCCACATGGCCAAGGAAGTGCGGTCCTCAAGACTGGTGGCAGGGTGGATGAGGGCGTAGGAAAGGAGCTGCCTGCTCTCCTCCACAAACAGGCTGCTCTCAATGGTGTGACTCAGCACCTTCTGGAGAAGCTTCATGTACTCGCATTTGGCTTCACTGTTCCTTGGCTGCAGCAAGGGTAGGTGGGATAGTAACAAGGAAACCACCTTTTCTGTGGGTTCATGATGCCATTGGCTGACAATAGCTGTTTCGAATGAAGGGAAAACAGGACACAAGATACTAATGAATATTTAGTTAATATCTGCAAAAATAAATACCTTTAAAAATACCTTTCTAAACATGCACAGGCCTGGACTTTAAATTTCAGATTTCTGCTGTGTTAAGATCAAACACCATGGGCAAATATGACATTACTTTTCCCTTAATAAATCCCAGAAAAACATTCACAATAATCACATCGTACAAGGTCTCAGTCATTTAAAATGATGAATAAGCACCTAACACTTACACTTTGCCGTCTCTTGATACAACCTCCCATTTCATTTATTACATCAACCGACATGCCATGTGTTTCGGGTTTACTGCTGCGTGTGACAGGACCATGTAATCTACGCAACTGATGTAAATTAGTGGGATGTGAGACATGAAATAGATCAGATTTTGGATTGGGATGTGGAGGCTGATGTGGAGGCTGATGTGGTGGCTGGGATCGGCCCTGATTCTGATCTTTGGTATTGACTCAGGACGGCGCCGTACAATAGATGTTCTCTATTATGTGAAGCAATAAAAAATGAACAAAATGATATAGTAGCATGTCTGTGAAAATGCTTTCCTGCTTCTAAAATAACCACGAGCATGTTGGGCAATGATATACCTGTCATGGCAGACTGGAAAATTTCACAGAACATAAAAATTGGAATTCCATTTTGCTACAAATTTAAAATAAAAATTCCAACATTTCTACTGAAGTGATAAAACACATGCAAACACCTAAAATACAATAAATCATTAGCACTGCGCTGAAGCAGAGCCTCCAGTCACAAAGAATGCCATATAGGTCAATCAATATTCCCAAAAAAGTCAATTATACACATAATTTTACAAATGAATACACATGCATAAGAATGACCTGCAGTGTACTGGTATTCCATTCAGTATTCCAGAATTTCCCCCTTGGATAAAGCTCAGCTTATCTTAACTTTTAAGACGTAATTCTCTTCACACCAAACTTATATAAATCTAATTTGGGTAACTGAGTTTCCACAACTGGTTCATTTAAATGTTTATGGGGCACAGGACTAAGGCAGGACCATGTGAGGGGTGTCTGTCTTAGAGTGGACAATTAGAAAACAAAACTTGAAAATACAAACATTCAATGAAGCCAGGAAATTGATCTTACAAGTCTTATATACTGAATATTCTGGTAACATGTTAATCAGATCACCTGTACGGTATGTACGTAAGACAGAGACAGACAGACAGAGACAGACATTTTCCCCAAGTGATCGTCCTTCCTCTAGCAGTGGACCACTAACAGTAAGCCTCAAAATGGGCCTGACTGCAGCTCAAGGGAGGTTCCTGGCAGAATGCAGGATGATACAGACTCTGAGGAATCTGTGCGCACATTCCAGGCAAGCGAGCTACAACTAAAAATGTGTGTGTGAAGAACTAACTGGGCTTAACTACACACAGCAGCACTACTGAAGACACGTTATTAACAAATGCTAAGGTAGGTATTTACTTCCATCAAGAGTTTTAACATTTCTGTGGTGATTAACCACCATTTTACAGGCAGTCCCCAGGTTACAAAACGAGCTCTGTTCCCCAAGCCTGTATTTAAGACGAATTTTCAGGAAAGTCAGAAAAATAACAGTGTAGATTCTTACTATTAATAATTAGAATTGGAATTTGGTGATTAGTGGTCATTGTGAACACACCACAGCACAGCACACAGTGCGCAACAACGAAATGTGTCCTCTGCATTTAACCCATATGTGACTTTCGTGA
>JAODKE010000038.1:6585940-6600645 GCA_026779605.1 Mormyrus hasselquistii
AAAAGCGATCCACAACAACAACGAAAACTCGTACAACGTAAACCCTAGCCCAGCCAAAGTAAACGACAGACGGCGGGAAGGAGGGGGGGGGGGGGGGGGGGGGGGGGGGGCGGGAGGCACTTGTGCAAGAGGAAACCAGAGAACCTGAAGGAAACTCCCTTACGCAGTAAAAACATGCAAACGCCTCACATGCAGAATGCAGATGCGAGTCAAACTCCCAGCTAATGAGGTGCAACTTACAGCCTGACTGCACAATGTGACCACTTCAGCATTTACTGCTGCTCCATGACAGAAAGATACTTTCAGCATCAAACTAATGTCATGCCCCAGTAAGCTCTATACAACACATACTGATAAGGTGTGTGCTCCAAATTAGAAATGCCCATGGCTGTATGAAAGATTACAAACAATATTTTTTAAACAAAAACAGCAGAAACAAAGGCAAGCATTTCCCTTTTAACGGGTGCATGGCAGGGAGCCACAGTGATTACATGTAAATTTCTATTAAATCGCTCTTTGTGCAGGTATGCAGTTTCCATTCAAACTTTTTATCTCATAATAATGAATCATATTTAACTATGCTGCTATAATGAAAATATTATAATAGTATAAAATTTAAGTCACAGACCACATTCTTTTACCAATTTGGTCAAAATTCGCATACAGCAGAAAAAGAGAAAAAAAAAATCATTAAAAATGAGATGGTGCGCTTCACTTTTACCTGCATTATTGGCCTCGGCCTCTAGAATGTGGATCTCTGTACAGTCTGCCAGCAAGTGCTCCAAGAAGATCTGCAGGAAGCGAGCTTGGGTGCGACTCACCCTCTTCAGGAGAGAAAGAAGCGCCACTGTCTGCTCACACTCATTCCAGCCTTTGAACCAGTCAGTTAGTACTCCCACCTGGTCTCGGAACATCATGGTGAATCCACTTAGAGGGCCCGAGGGCGGCACTCACAAGGAGCAGGGATCCCTCACGTACTGAGGAGCAAACGCCGACTCACACCCTGCCGATCTGCTGCGTCGGCAGCTGTACCAAAATGATACCAGATCCTGTCCGTTCGGGGCCTGCTAAACCCTTACATGATCAGAAGTGAGGCTGATGTGCGTGTGGGGGGGAGGGGGGGGGGGGGCAAGGCAAGGTGTGTAGAAATATGCAGAGAAGTATGGGCTGGCTTTGCGACAATCCGAGTGACAAATTCATGAACTGTCAGACAGTCCTCTTCAGAACATCCTTGCAGGATTCCATGCAATATCTTCTTCCATGCAGAAGTAGGGCCACAACTCTGGAAAAAAGTAAGACGAATATATTAATTCATACCGTCAACAAGCAGATTCACACCAGCAAGCAGAATTCTTCAGTCTTGGATCAGTATTTGACCATGAAACACTACGCATAAACTACGTAATTTAAAAAAAAAAAGTACCAAAATGAGAACTAGCAAGTGGGCCAGAGATTGAGAAGGAAAAAATGTTCCAAATACCTACTACAGAAAATAGTGGCTAATTCTAAAAACAGCAAAATATTGCAAATCAAAGCAGTCATCAATGGCCAAAACAGTCAGATGTCTGGCATGTTTTCACACAAGTGGGGATGGTTATGTACGTGAAATACGCAAAAATCAAATTTGGCGTGATGCAACAGCACGACAAGCATGAAAGAGCATTTGGAACAAACTTCAGTTAGTTTGTGAAACTGAAACAAATGTAGGCAGCAGTTATACCAAGCAGCTTATTTTCAATGTTATTTATTAAATAAAAGTAATTTTATTAAAGCACGTGTGTAATATGCTCATTAAGACAATTTTGCACTTCATTACACACAGAAAATGGAATAAACTGATATGTAAATCTAATATTAATACAAAAATTGATCACAAAAAGGCCTTTGATGTCCCCCACAAACAGCTCTTGCTTAAGCTGAAAGCTGCAGCTTGGATCAAAAACTTAGACAGAAAGCAGCGAGCAGTTATTAGAGGCACAATGTCACATTGGGCCTGCGTTCATAGTGGGGTACCGCAGGGTTCAATTTTAGGACCCCTATTGTTCTTAATTTACATTAATGATATTGACATCAATACAGTAAACTGGTTGAATTTGCAGACGACACAAAGGTGTAGCAGCACAGAGGCTACAATGATCTGGATTTAATTAGCGACTGGGCTGATACCTGGCAGATGAAATTCAACACAGATAAATGTAAGGTAATCCATGCAAGGAGCAGAAATAAAAAGTACAGATATTTTATGGATTCCATTGAAATAAAGGTAGTTGATTATGAGAAAGATGTCTGTGTGTATGCTGATGCTTTCATGTCCCACCCTCACCAGTAGGCCAATAGGATGCTGGGTTACATCTCTAGGTGTGTGAAGTTTAAGTCAAGGGAGGTGATGCTACGATTATATAATTCCTTAGTAAGACCCCACCTACAATATTGTGTGCAGATTTGGTCACCTTACTTTAAAAGGATATTGCTGCCTTGGAAAAGGTGCAACGTAGGGCTATGAGAATGATTCCTGGTCTTAGAGGAATGTCTTACAAGGAGAGGTTAGCTGAGCTGAATCTGTTTAGCCTCGAGCAAAGGAGACTAAGGGGGAACATGATCCAGGTATATAAGATCCAACGGGTCTGGATGCTGTTCAGCCAAATGGCTACTTCAATATTAGTTTAAATCAGTGGTTCTCAACCTTTTTTTGCAGTAGGCCGCACTATGTCCAAGTCTCACGGGCAGCATATTATTTACATATGACGTCATCAACTCTCAATAACCAGATATTATGCATTTTAAATTATTACAATTAGATGTATTATTATCATTAGAGAGTATAATTCTACTTACCATTAATGGGACACATTTATTATTGTTTTATTTATTATTATTTTATTTTTTTTACGTGGTCAGCATTGCGGGCCGCATTTGCATTTGTGACGGGAAGCAGGTTGAGAACCACTGGTTTAAATACTAGAACTCATAGCCATAAGTAGAAATTAGCGGGAGAACGTTTCAAAACGAATTTGAGGAAGCACTTCTTCACACAGCGTGTAGTTAAGAGTATTGCCTTCCTGCTAATGTAGCGCAAGCTAAAACCCTGGGTTCCATCAAATCAAAGCTAGAAAAAAATTAACAACTCTGAGCTATTAGTTAAGTTCTCCCCAAACGAGCTTGAGGGGCCGAATTGCCTCCTCTCATTTGTACATTTCTTATGTTCTTAAAAAGGGGATAGATGCAGTCCGACACTTTTCCTCTGCATGGTACTTGATTAATATGGAATAAAAATGCTAAGAAAAAAAGTGAAGAAATAAATGTTAATGCAAATTATTGATCTGAATGAGATCCCACAGTGGCAGACTCAGACTCCAGTGCAAAATGTAAAAATAAAATCTCAAAGCAAAACTGAGATTATGCCTATAGTGCCCCCTTGTGTTAACATTAATAACTGATTTTGTGCCATGGTGTATTGTAACACCCCTACCATGCGTATCTCCATGTTTCTGAATTGCAAAAAATTGTGCCATGGTGCATTTTTACTCCCTTATTAAACAAAGTTATTGATTTAGATTAATTGGGTTTTGCTCTTCCACACAGATGTAGTCAATATAGAGGTGCTTCATCATTCAGCAAACAGCAGGATGAACCAAATTTGTCAAATACCTGTAAAAAATGGATGGTGGATTATGCACAAATTGTATTACAATTTTAAGCATAAAATCTTTCCAGAATAAGGGACATGCGATTGGACATGCAGAGTGTCTATGGAGACAAACATTTCCTGATACAGCTGTAAACTGGTGGCATTTCTGCAAAGAGGATTTTGGGGTTTTGAGTGTAGTTAAAGCAATATCAGAGTACTAAAGCACAAAAATTAAGCAGATAAAAGGCATAGTACATAACTGCTGTGTTATTATAGCATTAGATACTATTCCCATATGCACTTTCATTCAACCTGTTCCCCAGTGGGGGATGCTGTCTTCCAAAATGCTTCCAAAGCTTTTGTCTTATGGACATAAAAAAGTGCTTAAACTCCAAAAACTAACCACTTTCCCCCCACGAGCATTAAATGGGCAATGCATACGATATAGCACTTTTGTATTATTAATATATTCATTGTTCAAGCATATACTATAATACTTGTAATCCAGGCTCCACTGCACCCCGTATCCATGATAAGTAGTTTTGCAGTCGGATATAAGAGGTTGTTCGCATCTTTTCTTCAGCATTCACTATATTGTTTTTACTTCATCCACATTTCTAATTGTGGGCTTAATGAGAAATGCACCTTTCTGAAAGATGCAGATTGCACTGTGTGGGTTTTATCTTTTCACTGCATGGAAGGAAAACAAATATCAACCAACCAGGCTAAGGAGCAATAAATGAATCTCGAACCTTAAAACGAGGAACAATCAGCAGCAAAAGTAGCAGTGATACTTTATTAATCCCTGTAGGGAAATTCTCTTTGCCCATCCCATCTCGCTCACCTTGAGTCACGCAGACAAACATTAAAATAAAAAGAAAATAAACTATTGTAACAATGAAATGCTCATAAGAATAACAAAACTGAGGTCAAAAAATAGAAAAAGATAAATCATGTCAGACGAGTGATATCCGAAATGTAGCCATTCAACGAACAACATTCAAAACAGATTAATAGAATGATTAATGCTTACAACATCCTGGTTCCACACGTGCTCAAACACCTATGACATCATATTGTTACAAAGGCACCCATCAGCAGAGGGGAACAGAAATATCTCAAAGGCATCAGGTGTTACCATGGAGCACTGTGAAGACTCATCAATAAGTGGAGAAAATGTGTCACCACAGGAACACGACCAAGAACAGAAAGACCCTGCAAAAATAAACAGGAAAAGCAATAACTGACTTTCTGGCTGATACTGCATTCCCATATGTTGCACTTGCCTGGGCTGTCGAGTGGACAGGCAGGATGGTCTAAGGCCGTGGTCCTCAACGCCAGCTCACTCATGACCCTACATCAAGTGTAGGTCTAAAGATAACGCTATGATCAGGCTCACAGTGCACTCTGCAGTTTTACACCAATCAATGCCTATCGCACCAATATGATTTGATGTGCCAGTGAATTTAAAGTTAAGAATCTGTGGTTTGCCTTCATGGATTGGTTGAGTGTCCACTAGTTTTGCACTAAGCATTTACAGACCTGAGACCCGTTCATATAGGTTAGTTCTAGGACTGGGGCAGGGAAGTCAGATCGTGGATCAGCATGGGAGTGTGCTGATTTTAAAATACTTAAAATGCCTCGTGACCCTTTCAGAACTTGCCACAACCCAAACTTAAGAACCGCTGGTCTAAGGCCAAAACCATACACTGCCACCATAAAGCATTTTGGAAAATCTTATGGTCTGATTTAAGTTATTGTTTGACTGAAAGAGAATTTTCCAAAGAACACCACACCTACGTCGCAGCACGGTGGTGGCAGAAGCAGCCCTAACACAGTCTTATGATGGGATGGAGAATCTAATCAAGATAGATGGGACAGACGACTAGCTTCAAACCAATGAAAATTGACAGAATTTTATTTGACCTTAGGTTTTTGAAAATACAATCAACTCATATTATAGTCATCTGATGATTAAGTCCAACACCTCGCTTTTGCATTTTTGAAAATTTTGCTTAATTATCTGTATACATGCAGGTCTAACATGACCTGCTCTATATTCCTGAAGGAAACATGTTTAAATCTGTTTCTATGGCACAGCATTAGGTTTGAACATGAGGTCTTTAAGGTCACATACTTAACTGTTGGAAAGGTTGCAATGTGAAACACTGCACCAATTCTTAAACGGCTTGGGCAAGACAAACTGTATTACGAGACAATACAGCAATACACAAACTGGTTTAAGAGACATTAAAAAGTAAAAACTTAAGTAATAATTCTCGATTTGGAAACTTTTACATATTGTTTACTTTCAGTTTAATATACATTACATACCTGGGGAAAATCCAGATTAATGAAAAGAAATAATAAATAAATGAATGCTCCATTTGGTTTGCAAACTCTGCAATATTTAGGTTGGGAAATATTTGTGCTTGAATTTAAAGCATGGTTTGTAAAACCCCTGAGTTTACGGGCTAGAAGTCCCTTAGATCAACAATATCCAATCATGCAGAACTACAATCAATGCCAGCTGAAGATACTACTTCTGACTGCATGCATCAAATTCCTCTCTACCTGACATTGGTCTCATTTTTGTCAATGAACGCGCCTGTACATATTCATGTCATAGGCTTTGGTATCCTCGTGTTAAAAAAAGTCAGATTTCATCAATGAAATTAGTACAGGTTTAAATATATATTTTGGGGGAAAAAACTGCTGGATTCTATCAGAAAATCCAGTCAGAGGTCAGGCCTCTAACCCTCATCCACTGCAAAACGAGGAATTGACAGTTGACAGACAACTGCTGAAGTAAATGCAATAGGTGTGTGATGAGTGTTGTACATTTAAGCAACCAAGGCTTTGTAGGTCAAAACAACATCATAGCAATTGTACCTCTTGAATTTTGTTGGTTGCAAGGCCACACAAAAAAAAAAAAAAAAAAAAAAAATTAAAATGTCTAATACGTTGATTTCGGGAATAACGTGACAAACCTGCAGAACTAGGGTGTTGGTAAACTTATGTTTAAGTTTTATGTTGCGAGAAACATTTCATGGACCGCATTCATGGACATGGTACTAGTCTTCGACATTACAAATGACAATGTTTCATGTAGCTGAAGACTACTCAAGTTCTTAAATCACTCAGTGTTTTTTTTTTTTGGTACCATTCATAGGTTATACAGGTTAACTCAGAAATACACTGTGGTAGCATACAGAACTGCTGATCTAGTTAAAGGGACATGTTTTCTGTATCAGTTGTGGTCTTTTCTGCTTAATTAGCATCCTCATTGTATCAAGACTTTTATATTCCTGTTTACTAGTATCAACTAAGAAAACCTAACAGTAATAATAGGCAATCGAGTCAACAATTCTAATCTTTGAAAATTAACTTTGGCTAAGAATTTTATATGGGGGGATAAAAATAGTGCAATGTTATTACTATTATCAATAGTAATAATACAACACATCTATTATAAATTAACCTTATAACATTTCAAATACCAGTCTTTCAAATCAGTGCCTGGAAATGACATAGAAGCAAAATAACTACACATTAAATAGCTTTGCATTAGATTTTCATTCTGCTATAACAAAAGGGGCCTTATTAATAATAAAAAAAAAACATTTATCCCACATCCCTCAATACAAAAAGAACTTTGCTAGGTGAAATTTCCTGTTATTTCAAACACTAATAATGGCACCAACAAATCAAGTCAAACTAGAAGTTCAATATGTGTCACTCAGTCTTACTATAAATACAAAAGCACATTAGAGGAATGAACATGTCATTGTTTTATGCATGGCGATTGTTTCCTGTAAAACAGCTTAAAAGAACCAAAGTGAATCAGGGCTGCAGCTAGAGTTGGGTGGTATAGTGGTTCACACTGAAAACCGGTTTTCATTATTGTTATGATATAAATTTTATTTATACCGCAATACTGGTGTAAATAGCCTAAACAATGTTCTGAAAGCGAACACCCACCTCTTAAAAGTGTCCAGTGATCAAAATCCATTGTCATTTTTTATCCACAAGACAAGCTAAATTGGGCAAACATTACATATAGTGGTAGTTGTTGCAATGTCCTATTTACACCTTGCACTTTTTTTTTAAAAAATGGATGAACAAACTAAATTGAAATTTTATTTCAATGAAATTCTAAATAATTCAAAATGATGGAGAGGAAAAAAGTGAAAAAAAGCACTTTTTGTTCGAGTGCCGTTTACAAATGCAGTGCATGTAAAAACAGACACTACACCACAATGGTTTTATTTCCTGGCAAATAAATTACCACAAATAAGATATTGTGCCATAAGCTTGGTAGTAAATTCACACTGAACCATGTGACCCCAGGAGAGCTGTAAAATGATATTTTAATCAGTTTAATCAGTAGTGCAGCCAACAATAATCATGAAGCCATTGATAACCAGAAGAGCTTAATACGTAACGTTACCCTGCATCAGTAGTGACTGACAAAAGCTAGCCTTGATTATTGCTAACAGCTAATGCTGAGCACATATAAAAACAAGATCATTCAGTATATTAATGACAGCTAATGTATTAGATGTTTCAAAAATGTCATTTTATCAACATACCGCTTAATGTATTTGGCAAGCAATGGAAATGAACATGATTCTATGGCGTGAAAAGGTAACTACCTTTCTGCACCTCATTATAAAACAGTCTTTATGTGAATGATTGCGCTCAACTGTACCGTTGGTTCTCGTTATAATATTTTATGATATAAACGGAAAACATTTAACAGTAAAATATAACAGCATACATAAACTTTCAATGCTTGCATTCCAAAATTACAGCTCATTTGGAATAGAAATTGTGTTTTTTGTGACTATTGCGTGATCCTCAAAAAGTCAGCAGTAAAAACAGCAAACGAGAATAAACTCACACACAGAGCCTTTAAGAAGAGAAAAGTCCATGCGGGCAAGAGAGAGAAAACGCTATGAGTCATACTCTGGAAACTGCAGACATCAAAAAAAAAGTTTATAAAAACTTAAGTCAAAACATATCAGTGTTTTTGGATATGTTTTGAATTCTTACAAACCTTTACTTTACTCACTTCTGCCTACATAACATCTCTGTTCCTGCTTTTTTCTCAAAGTTCTAGTTTCTCAAAAGGCATCGAACGAGAACGAGCCCAGCGCTGGTCCTGTGCTGGTGGAAAATAGGCATATGCTCAGTTCCACTGTGTATCCTGTTCCGGCACAGCAAGTACCTCAGCCTTGCACCCTACGCTGCCTGGGATAAGCAACAGGCCGCCCCACGACCATGACATGAATAAACAGTTAGAAGACATCCATTTGAATAAAAGTCCGAAATTAACCAGCTTTAGCCTAAAGACAGACAGATGAACAGAAAAGCTTCAAATCAATCGGCAGGCAATTTAAATCGGCCAATTTTCTGTCTTAATTACTTGACGGCCATTAATTTGGCTAATCTCAAAAAACGATTTTGCAGATGACGCACAATTAGGAATGCTCCAGTCAAATCGACTTCCAATCGCTATCTGCCAATATACATTCTAAATAGCTTGACCAGAATTCTCAATTAAGGCTGATAAGAAGAGCCAATCATGACAAAACACGAGATAGTTGCGACCAAAGCAACTCTCTAAGATGGCGTCAATGGTCTGGCAGTTCTACATGGTGTCAGAAACACACAATATCCTCAAATGTAATGTGTGTGAAGCAGAAATCCCTTGTGGTGGGATGCAACAACTGTCAGTGAAGTCACATTTTAAACGGAAGATCCCCTCCATTAACGACAATTAGTAATGGCTAGTTTTGATTTGAGCGATTGGAAATTGGCCCCAAAAGCCCTGATTTTGTCTAGGGACGCTGCAAACATAAATGAGAGCAACTGAATCAGCTGGAAGTAGAGAGTTAGTAGACATTTATTACTGCATAATCTGTACTTAATTTTTTAGAGTACAATTACAATATGCAAGAACAGTTCAGCTAAAATACAAAGCCTATAATAATGATTATAATAAAAAACATTAACACACATTATGTATGACCTAACAGTACCAAAAACATCTTCTCCTGTGACAACTCGCCTCTTATCAAAACCTCATACTTACTATTGATTCGAAAAAAAACATGCATTCAAAAATAAAGATGAATAAGCAACCAGGGTGTGGAACGAAGATATAAGGCGAAGCACAGTATGTACCACACCAAAGATCAGAATAAAGCTAACTGAAGAGGTCCAAAAGACAAAAGATATGGAATCATTCTATGCACTATGGGACAGCACCGTTTCCCCTACCATTATATTAGGGGGGCACCCCACCCCCCAACAGCACCTCCTGCCCCCCCCCCCTTGAAGGTCAAGTTAATTTAATTTTCTATATAGCCAGATCACAACAGAAGTCATTTAAGGTTACCTTTCCTATAGAACAGGTCTATACATTAAACAAACTAAATAGCCTTCTTATTTATCTTATTTACACAACAGCTTGTCATCTGTCTCTACACAGTCATGCATTTACAGTTCTCCTCTGCTCTCTGTATCGCGCATGGCGGAGTTCCACCCTGATGTGCACGTACAGACACACAGGTGAGCACAATCCCACCAGCGGACAAAGAGCGCGCGTCGGAAAATGTCACGTCAACCACCTGAAAAGCAGACAAAAATATCTACGTTTTTTTAAACGCTCCCAGGGTGGTGAAGATGGCAACAGATCTGTTCTTCCAGAAGCCCAGAAAGACACACCGCAGTTACAAAAGCTGCACACTTTGTAGGGCTGCAACGATTAATCGGTGTAAACGTCGACGACTATAAAAAATCGTTGACGCGGATTTTGTATTGTTGGCGCGTAGGAAACAGACCGTGCAGTGCATTATATTCAGTGTTTTTTTCTCCCCAAAAATGTAATGTTTTATGTAAATCAGTAATAAAGCTATTTTCATTATCAAAACAAACTAGTAATTTGGGTTTAAGAAAGGAAAAGTGTCAGGAACACCACAAAAATGTCATTGGACATATATCTTATTTTAAATGTGACCAATAAAGTTAAGTGGCAAGCAGAATACAGGCTCAATATACAATGAGTTTATTCAAATCCTTCCAGACACCATTTTAAACGTTAGAAACTGTACTTGCTAATGTTTGTAAACTTAAACTATAGTTGGGCATTGGTTAGTCAGGGCACAGCACACAGTGACAGCCTTATCCAGCATAGTGACATAATCCATGCACGTGAATATACACATACACGCACTGATAAACGTGTCATTACAGTTTTGTTGTTTGCCGTCTTTAAAAAGCATTCACTCTGTAACGCTAGTTTAACACGAACAGATTAATCCATTTCTGCTACCCTCCATAGTGAGGCTAACTTGCTAGCGTAGGTTAACCAATGAGAAAATATCAACTTTAGAAGGAAAAAAAAAAAAAAGCATACTCATTCACCCTCTGGACCCAACGGCATCGTCAGTGATGCTGCATGTGTTTCCCAGGTATTTCAGTTCATAACTCGCTGAAATCTTATTATAGAAACATGGAGAAAAAAAAAAAAAAGATGACTAAATTCGTAATCCGTCTTCTTTTCAAAATGCCCATTGTCGGAAGTATTAAACTTTTTAAAATTAGGTTAAAATCGGCAAAAAAGCAAAACCATGTCACGTTACTTTGTTTTACCTGCATCGGGGGCGTGTAGTGTCACTGTCTCCGAAGATCGCTATTCACATTCTAAACAGCCACATTATTAGTGCATATTCATTTGCACGGTTGCTATATATTCAATGTAAGGAGCCAGAAAGTGACACGAGTTTTTTCTTTTTTTTTTTATCCAGCTGAAGGTTGAAACTAAACCATTTAGTCACCTTCATGTAGCCAAGACTTTGGTGGATCAAAAACGTCAGCTTATTATGTACTTTTATAATGTTTCTGTAGGTGTTCCAAACTGCATTTTGCAATGTATATACTTTGTCAAATTACAAACTTCACATAAACCTGATATGATTACAAAATACACCAAGATTATGAATTTTATGCCAAAAACAAAAATAAGAAATAAACTTCATGGCAAATAAATTATGATATTGAATGAAATGTGTGACCATACCCCAGTCAGTGAATGTGTGTTCCCTACCCCTTGTCCCCAGAGGGTTAATATTACTCAAACAAAAAGACATCTTAGTTGCCTTTATGAAAATGCCAAGAGCAAACACGCAGTAAGGGAGATATCGTGTTGAGAATGACCTTCCGTCTCACCGCTGTGACCCAGGCCACCCGACGCTTCTTCGTTACCTCCTCTACCTGCTGTTCAGATCCTCTTTTCCAAGTAGGAAACCGAAAAAATCTCATGTTCTGGTTCACCTTTCCATTTCTACCATGTGATTCAGTATGACAGGCTTTCACAAAGCACGAGTGTCCCATCTTACCAAAGATAATGCCTCATGCAAATGCTGGCACTTGAGTTGTATACAACCAAAATGGCGATTCGACCATTTTCAAAGACCGAAATATGAACTGAATCTTTTATACATTGTTTTATGCAAATTGAAGCTTCATTTAAACTTTTAGACTTTAAGACACACCAGTGGTCGCCAATGTGCACTTTAGTTTGTATTGTTTAATGGAAATCTTTTATTGTGATTGTCACACTAATATAAAAACTCTGATTATTTTCAAATTCATATGTTTCACTGGTTGTTATTTTACTTGGATTATTATAAATTTGAATCATCTTAATACAGACACTTCGGGGGGGACATTCACAGGGGGACAGACGTGAGCAGATGAGGTAGGACATGCACTGGAGCCCAGAACAGGATGTGCAACTGCAGGTCGCAGACATCAAAAAAAAAAAAAAAAGAATTGAACAATTAGTTGACTACCAAAATAATCATTAGCTGCAGCCACTTGGTGGATAATTGTCATAAAAAGAAATGTTCTGATGTTTAGTTTAGTTGTTATATTGACTGCTGTCAATAAAAGAAACACATAAAAACCATGAGTCCTGTCAGTGTCTGTCTCCCCCCCCCCCCCCCCAAAAAAAGCTGTAAACCTACAGGAAACACCGCAATACGAGCTTCAATTTATCCCATATTTCGGACTGCGAAACAATCAGATGATGCATGACATAATGGTTAATATCTATATCTCTACAAGTGTGTATATGCAGTATAAACAGCAGTAATTTAAGTGTTAGCTTAAGGACGCCTGTCTGCTTCTACTTCATAGCAGATTTCACTAAACCTGGAGGTTGAGTGTCCCAAGCACCCGCCACAAAAACAGGCTCCACAAGGGTATCTGAATGCGACCAAATTCTCCAATGACATCATACACCCAAGAATCACCATTACGGTCCGAGGGAGGACAAGTATCATAATAAAAACTAAGCCCTCAGGGACAGCAAATGGCTAAAGAGCTACAAATAATTTATTCGTCGTAATTCATTCATCAAGCATTATGGTTCAGTGCAGTACTGTTTATTACGGGCTTTATTATAACTGCACTTGAATTACTTGGAGAATGAGGCAAACTCAATATTTTGTTAAAATCGCTCGAGTCACTGCTCATAAAGCAAAAACAAGTTGCTTCATAAGATACAAGCATCATTTCCAAAAGCTAAATAAGTGCTGGAAGATGTGTCTGTGTCAGTGGTATTTATTTATTCTGCCCAAAGGGGACGCTAAACTTACACGGTACCAAAGGTCTCAGGTATGGCCATGACATAAGCTAGAAGCACTTGGCTTGTGTTAGACTGACTGCGGTTTTGTGTTTAGCGAAGCGTCAGCCAAAATTTGCAAGGCTAGTTAGCGACATACAGCCATTTTCAAACTAGAAAACGAATTTGCCTCAATATACTCGATAGCTGTCCGAAAGGATATTGATCAGGGGCAGCTATTGACAGATACCCCCCCCCTTGCACATATTAATTACATACATAAGGGCCGGCAAGCATTTAATTTCTAAGAGACTATTGGTTGCAGGCAATAAAAAATTATTTCCAGCAGAAAATCTATAAACCTCAGCAATCTAAGAAGAGTAAAGAGCAGAAGGTCTGACCCGTGCACCGGCGATCAGGCTCATACGCACTGCGTCACTTCGCTGACCATGGTCTTCACAAGTCTAGCAGTTAGAACAGAAGAGCTTTCCAAGGACAATGACATAATGCTCATTTTGACCTGAGAGTCAACTTGAGGCTCACCGTTCAGTCCAATACACATATCCACCACTGGGCTTAAGCATTGCGGCTAAGAACACAGGCTGGTAAACAGAGGTATCTGGATCTCACTCGGGAAATTCTTACATTAATTTACCTCCACTAAAACCCACTAAGATACCTTACAATGAAATTCACACTGGAGAACATCCTGTATGGTAAGACATTTTCAAAGCATTCCACGATGCCACAACCAGCAAAACTTAATCCTGATCTTGTTAACACATTACATATCACTGTAATGCAAGCATTCAGGTGGGGGAACAGCCTACGCTGATCAAAAGCAATCCTGGAAAAATAAAAAAATCCAACCTCCATCCGAAAATATCGATGTGTAGCCATGAGCACCATATGCCTGTGATGTATAGAGGCAGCTAAAGGTGCCCTCGCTCATGACAATCAGAAGGTTTGCATCCACCTGAAGCCGGCATACCTGCAGCTTCTGGCTCCTCTCGCAAACACTCAGCTTGGACAGGGCATTGGCTCAGCCTGCCAAACATTCACACAACCTTCATTTGCTCTTTCCTGTGCTGCAGAACACCCACGACTGTCTGGGCTGAGGGACACACACAGCCCATGTATCCATATCTTTATGGGGACTCCCTGTTCATTTCTATGGACATAACTTAACCCGTACCCAGCCTTAATATTAACCATAAGCAACCAAACAAAATAAGTTTTCTGACTGCATTCACAGATTTATAAAATTGACTTTCCCTTGTGGAGATCAAACAAATGTCCCCACGAGGTAAAAAGTCATAACTACATTGCAGGGAATTCCAATTCCCACAATGTAATTACAAAAACAGGAACACACACACACACACACACACACACACACACACACACACACACACACACACACACACACACACACACACACAC